>JARGYO010000362.1:0-427500 GCA_029206835.1 Rana muscosa | reverse complement strand
TATTACTCCCGAGTATGGCGATACCACATGTGTGAGACTTTTTACACAGCGTGGCCACATACAGAGGCCCAACATGCAGGGAGCACCTTCAGGCGTTCTGGAGCACCAAGGCCAATTCTGACATTTCTCTCCTACATGTAAAAATCATCATTTATTTGCTAGAAAATTACATAGAACCCCAAAACATTATATATGTTTTTTTAGCAAAGACCTTAGAGAATATAATGGTGGTTGTTGCAACTTTTTATCTCGCACGATATTTGCGCAGCAATTTTTTTAACGCGTTTTTTACGGAAAAAAAAATGTTTTGTGCTTAAAAAAAAAAAAAAAACAGTAAAGTTAGCCCAATGTTTTTGCATAATGTGAAAGATGAAGTTACGCCGAGTAAATAGATACCTAACATGTCGCCTTAAAAATTGCACACACTCGTGGAATGGCGCCAAACTTCGCTACTTAAAAAATCCCCATAGGCGACGCTTTAAATATTTTTACTGGTTACATGTTTTGAGTTACAGAGGAGGTCTAGGGCCAAAATGATTGCTCTCGCTCTAACGTTCGCAGAGATACCTCACATGTGTGGTTTGAAAACCGTTTTCATATGTGGGCGGGGACTTACGTATGCGTTCGCTTCTGTATGCGAGCTCACGGGGACAGGGGCGCTTAAAAAAAAATAAAAAATGTATTCTTCATTTTACTTTATTTATTTTAGTTTGACATGTTTTTCCGCCCTAAACATTTTTTTGATCACTTTTATACCTATTACAAGGAACGTAAACATCCCTTGTAATGGGAATATGGCATGACAGGTCCTCTTTACAGTGAGATATGGGGGGGGGTGGGGTGTCAATAAGACCCCACATCTCACCTCTAGGCTGGGAAGCCTGAAAAAAATACAAAAAAAAAAAAACAACAATCCTGGCTTTGATCGTAGCGGTGAGTCGGTAGAAGCACCGGAGGGCGGCTGGGGGGGGGGGACATCCCCTCTCGCCTCCCGTAAGAATGATCAAGCGGCGGAACAGCCGCTATGATTGTTCTTATGGTGTAGGGAATCGCCGGCTGAAAAAGCCGATATCTGAATGATGCCTGTAGCTGCAGGCATCATTCAGATATCCCCGCACAAAGTCAAGGACGTCATATGACGGCCGGAGGGGTAAGGGTCTGGTGGGGGAATGGTGGAGTGGTTATTGCAGAGTATTGCTGGGCATTGCGGAGTATTGCTGGGCATTGCGGAGTATTGCTGGGCATTGCGGAGTATTGCTGGGCATTGCGGAGTATTGCTGGGCATTGCGGAGTATTGCCGGGCATTGCGGAGTATTGCCGGGCATTGCGGAGTATTGCCGGGCATTGCGGAGTATTGCGGTGTATGGCAGGGTATTGCGGTGTATGGCAGGGTATTGTGGAGGGTATTGCACAGGGTATTGTGGAGGGTATTGCACAGGGTATTGTGCAGGGTATTGCAGAGTATTGTGCAGGGTATTGCAGAGTATTGTGCAGGGTATTGCAGAGTATTGTGCAGGGTATTGCAGAGTATTGTGCAGGGTATTGCAGAGTATTGTGCAGGGTATTGCGCAGGGTATTGCAGAGTATTGCGCAGGGTATTGCAGAGTATTGCGCAGGGTATTGCAGAGTATTTTGCAGGGTATTGCAGAGTATTTTGCAGGGTATTGCAGAGTATTTTGCAGGGTATTGCAGAGTATTGCACCAGGGTATTGCAGAGTATTGCACCAGGTATTGCAGAGTATTGCACCAGGGTATTGCAGAGTATTGCACCAGGGTGTATTGCAGAGTATTGCACCAGGGTGTATTGCAGAGTATTGGCAGGGTGTATTGCAGAGTATTGGCAGGGTGTATTGCAGAGTATTGCACAGGGATGGCTGAGCAGGGATGGATGGATGGCTGGATCTGTGACTGCAATTGTCACAGATCCAGCCCACAGTGCTGCTGCTGCCATCCGCTCCCTCCCCCCTCCCCTCTCACACTGTACCGATCGGTACAGAGAGGGGAGGGAGGAACCGGCGTCCTCAAATGACGCCGGTCTGTTTACAAGTGATTGCTCCGTCATTTGACGGGAGCGATCACGTGGTAAACGGCCGCTATCAGCGGCGATTTACCGCGATTCGTGATCCGCCGGGTCCAGAGGACCCGGCGGTCACGGAGTTTCCCGTGTGCGCGCCCCAGGGGGGCGCGCGGGAGCGCGATTCTGGGAGGACGTTATATAACGTCCTCCCAGAGTTAAGCAACCACCCTGCCGCCGTTATTTGTCGGCAGGTGGTTGTTAAGTGGTTAAAGTTGTTTTAAACCCACTTTCCTGGTGCCTCCATGGCAGCATACCTGTGATAGAGCTCCGCCTCGACTCCTCCTTCAGGACTAGTGAATAGCATAAATTAAAGGCATAGTCCCTCCCCCAACATTCTCCTTTTTTTCCTCATACCTTCTTGTGCTGGTGAAGAGTAGCAGTATGTCCATACCTCTGCAGTCGGCAGCGTCCGCCGGGTTTAGCCTTTCCCGTGCGCAGTCCCTGTTCTTGGGCCGCTCACAGCGCTGATAAGACTGGGAACCCCCCTGTGGATCTGTTGGGGTAATTTCGCAGAGTTTCCTCACAGGAACGCAGTCTGCTATCACATCCATGATGAATGCAGTGGAAGTCGCAAAAGGATCAGCTCCATCTTCCCAGGCTGGTGGTTTCCATTTTTTATTACAGGCATTTGTGTTTTTTCCCCTTTCTTTTCCTCTCTTCCCCTCCCCTTTCCTTTGCTTGTTAGGCGCCTTTAAAATGATTATTGTTTTACTTTTTTGTTCCTTTAAAACTGTGCAACTGGATAGGGCAGGTGTCTCTCTGTGCAACAACATTGTGGTGCTTATTTCCGGGTTCAGGGGGGGGGGGGGCTACAGGTGCTCTGTACGTCCCGCCAAGTTGGAGAGTGTCACGGCGCGGTGTCCTTGCCGCCGTCTGCGCATGCGCGATTCGGGAGTGATACAGAGCCGTAGTTTCTCGGCTCTCTGTACTGGGCGACGCTGGATCTTCTGCGCGTGCGCATGCATGGTCGCTTGGTTCAGTGTCGGCCATCTTGGATTCTGGAAAGAAGGCTAGATTTGCCCTTTTTTTCAATCCATTACAAATAGTGGTTTATGGGATTAGCCCACGCACCTTGAGCCTATTTAGGTTCAGATTCAGGGATTGCTGTCAGTCTCCTCAGCTGTGCCCTGCTAGGTCTCTCTGATGCTGCTTTGTGGTAGGTACTATTTATTTTCTCAAAAAAAAAAAAATGTTGCCGATCAAAAATGTTTATGTTTAAAAAATAAATAAAGATGACGATATAAAAATGTTGGTTTTAAAAAAAAAAAAAAAAAAAAAAGATGACGATATAAAAATGTTTGTTTAAAAAAAATAAAAAAAAAAAAAGTGACGCCAAAAACTGCTGATTCTTTTCCCTTTCTTACTATATTTCCGGAGCTGATCCTTGTGCCCAACTCCGCAATGAGTCATTCATCTCACAGAAAAGATCCTCACACTTCTATTAGGTATGTGACCAACTATACGTGAGTATAAAAAAAAAAAAAAAAAAAGTGGTCTAGTGTGAGTTCCTTACATCGTAGCCCTACCCACTCCAAGGGGTCCCCGCTCATCAGGGCGTAGGTCCCATTCTTCACATCGTAGATCAGAGAGGTCAAGATCCAGAGGACATGATCGGTCCCCCTCTCCTAGGACCTATAGCAAGAGAAATGCTGGACATGTGGGGCTACACCGCTACCAGACAGAGTGGTCTGTAAGGACTGTTTTATGGACTATGCGTCCAACCGCGAGCTAGAAAATCAGCACGCTGTAGATCTGCTCAAGCGAACAATGAAGGACTCCTTCTCTGAGCTTTTGGCTTCGGTCCCCGCTCAACCACTTCAGCAGATATCCCAGGTTCAGGATATAGAACCTAATCTCCCTGGTCCGTCAGCAGTCAGTACACCTCTGCCACCGTCAGGCCGACCAGCTAGAGATTCACCACCTGAAGACTCTTCAGGGGACTCTTGAGAAGAGTCAGAAACTTCTGGCTTCAGTCTCTCCTTGGTAAAGCCATTCATCCAGGCAGTCAAAGCCGCAATCGCCTGGAAAGACGCAGATTAGCCTCCCCAAGAGTCTACAAGCTACTTCCCATTCCTCAAAAGAAAGCAGGTTATTTTCCCGTTGATGGGCAAGATTAGTCAAGTCATTCAGAAGAAATGGTCAAAGACTGATAAATAAAAAAATAATTTATTTTTTGGGTCGGTTCAATAAACTATATACCCCTTACCAGAGTCGGGAACGCAGTCACTAAACTCCATGCCAGTGGTAGACGCGTTGGTGGTGCGACTCGCAAAAATATAACTTTGCCAATGGAGGATTCCGCTTCCTTCAAAGACCCTCTAGACAGGCGAATCGACCTGGAGCTGAAGAGGAGCTACTTGGCCGCGGGAGCAGCGTGTAAGCCAGCTATTGCCCTCACATCAGTATCAAATGCCATAAGATCTTGGACAGATAACATTGAGACGGCATTGCGTCAGGATGTCCCCATGGAGGATATAATTAAAGCCTTGGAAGAGCTTAGATTGTCGGCAGACTTTGTCGGGGTAGCGGCCATTGACACGATCAGGTGCTCGGCAAGATCCATGTTGCATTCAGTAATGGCGAAGAGGGCCTTGTGGCTGAAACCCTGGACGGCTGATTTATCTTCCAAACAAAATTAGTGCAAAATCCCGTTCGATGGTAAAGCCCTATTCGGAGACAAAATGGATAAAGCTATCTCCAGGCTGTCAGGAGGGAAGTCTGGTATGCTTCCACAGGACAGAAGGATGTGAAGATTCAGAGGTGGCTCCTCTAGGTTCCGCCAGTCAAACCCAAGGGATTTTAGGCAGTCGAGAGAGCCCAGGGACAACAAAAGTCCTTGGAAAGGTACTCGGGGATCCTTTTTGTATAGGAAGATGAAAGCCCTTCCGGCTCCACAGGAGCAGAAGCAGTCTTTTTGACGCCAGAGGAACCCAGGCACTCCCGGTGGGAGCCAGGCTAAAGTCTTTTGTCCCAGTCTGGGCCACCTGCTGCCACGACCCCTGGGTTCTGTCAACAATTCAATGGGGGGCACTTTTGGAATTTCTCTTACCCCCCCCCCACCTCGGAACTCTTTCAAAGGAACAGAGATTCCATCCTCTCCACTGAAAGCTCAAGCTCTAAAAAAACTTCCTAACGTCACTCCAGCTTCAGGGGGCGGCTGTTCCGGTTCCCTTGGCAGAGCGCTTGGCAGGCTTCTACTCCACCCTATTTCTGGTCCCAAAGAGGACAGGTGGGTGGAGGCCTGTGATAGACCTAAAGAGGTTCAGCCGGTATATCTGCCCCGAAAGCTTCAAAATGGAGTCCCTGCAGACGATTATTCAGGCAGTCCAGCCATCAGATTGGATGATTTCGGTTGATCTGCAGGATGCGTACCTACACGTGCCAATTCTACCTGCATTTCAAAAATATCTGAGATTTGCAGTGGGACGGACCCACCTACAGTTTCAAGCCCTGCCTTTCGGTCTGTGCACCTCTCCCAGGGTGTTCACCAGGACACTAATCTGCTTTGGTTCCCCTGGGGGAGAGGGGCTTGAGGATATACCAATACCTGGACGACATCCTCCTCCTAGCAAGCAATCCGGATCAGTTGGTACGTCACCGGGAAATTCTTCTACAGACCCTAAAAGAGCTAGGGTGGCTGGTGAATTCCGACAAGAGTCAACTAACGCCAACACAGCAGATAATCTATGCGCAACGTTCTACACTCAGGAGGGGACAGTGTCATTACCACCGCCGAAGGCAAGGATTGTCATCCAGAGAATGATCAAAGTCAACCGGAGCCCGTATCTGACGGCTTCACAATGCCTGAGCCTCGTTGGCACAATATCTTCCTGTATACCCATGGTTCCTTCGGCACATTGGCACTTGAGGTATTTCCAGACTGGTTTCTTGGGCAGTAGAAGAAACGACTATCTCAGACGATCCTGCTGACGGGAAAAATGCGCAGGAGCCTTCACTGGTGGACAGTTCTGGAAAACCTCTCCAAGCCTCATCACCTGGGCTCCCTTCCTTGGATCACAATTGCGTCCGCTTGCAAGCAGACAGGGCTGGGGAGCCCATTGCGGGCAAACCAGAATACAGGGGAGATGGTCATACACCACCCAGGGAGTGGTATCCAACATCTTTGGAGATGAGGGCAGCCTTCTTGGCACTGACCTCTTTGGCACCCTAAATCAGAGGCCAGAGAATACTCCTACTCCTAGACAACAGGGCAGCTGTCGCTTATCTGCAGAAGCAGGGAGGCACTCGCAGCAGGTCACTCCTCAAGGAGGTAGAGCCGATCATGCTCTGGGCGGAGCAGAACCTCCTGGACCTCAGAGCAATGTATCTGCCAGGCAGGTTGAACATGGAAACAGACACGTTCAGCTCTCCACCCTCATGTCTTCCTTCAGATTGCCAACATATCGGATCCCCCTCAGGTAGATCTGTTCGCCTCCCCGAAGAACGCCAAGCTGGATAGGTTCTTCTCTCGGCTGCCGCACCCACAAGCCGAGGCAGTGGATGCCCTGTCATGTCCCTCGAGGTTCACCACGGCATATGCCTTTTCCTCCCAGGCCATTAATATTCAAATTCCTCCTGAGGCTCCTCAGAGAGCCAGTCCAGGTGGTGGCAGTACTTCCGTATTGCGCCTCAGTGTGGGCTCTCCAATCAAGATCCCTCCTTTCCCTCAACTTCTGTCGCAGGGCAGTCTAGTTCATCTAAACCCTCAGAAGTTGAATCTTCGAATCTGGAGGTTGAGAGGCGAAGGTTCGAATCCCTAGGGTGTTCCCCAGGAGTCATAACAACCCTTCTAAAAACCAGGAAGCCTGAAACTAATGCCATATATTCAAAAAGCTGGGACAAGTTCTTGTCATTTGCTTCCGGAAATGGATTTGATCCAATCCTTCCCTCTACTTCCCATGTTCTACGATTCCTTCAGACAAGACTTGGTCTGAGCTCCCTCAAAGTGCAGGTAGCAGCAATCTCTGCCGCAACAAATAAGAGATGGGACGGAGGATCCTTTAGTAGTCACTTACCTCAGAGGTGTATTGAAGATTCACCCTCCTGTCAGACGATCATTTCCTAAGTGGGATCTGTCCCTAGTCCTGGAAGTTCTATCTGACCATCCCTTTGCTCCAGTGAAACAAGTAACAATATGGAACCTGACACTATAGACGGCTTTCCTGCTAGCCATTACATCTGGCAAAAGGATCTTGGAACTTCACTCTTTAGGGATAGGTGATGACCACATCTCCTTCTTCCCTGACAGAGTGGAACTTCGCCCCCTTCGGGGGTTCACACCAAAGGTCACTGCTCCAAGCCACCTGTTGGAACCCTGGGCACTACCAGTGTTTACAGACACGGATTCAGAGTCTTGTCACAAACTGGATGTATCTAGAGTGCTCAGGGCCTACCTAGAAGCCACCGGCCCCTTCAGAAATTCTGAGAGACTTTTCATCGTACCGTTCGGTAAATACAGGGGCAAAGAAGCTTCCATCAGAACTCTGGCATCTTGGGCTGTAAAGTTAATCCAGAAGGCCTACAGGGTGAAGAATATGGAGCCTCCATCCCGAGTGAATGCTCATTCTACAAGGGCAATCTCAGCTTCCTGGACAGCAAGGGCTAATGTTTCGTTGGAGACGGTGTGCAGGGCTGCCACCTGGTCTTCTCACCATACATTCCTCAGACACTACCATATTGATCCAGGAGCGCTCACGACTGTTGAGTTTGGAAGGAGGGCAGTTCAGGCTGCTATGTCCTCTTCTAATTAAACATTTATTGTTAAGCAATTATCCCACCCATGTCAGCTAGTTATTTATCACAGGTATGCTGCCATGGAGGCACCAGGAAAACGGAAAATTGTATCATACTTACCAGTAATTTTCCTTTCCTGGTGCCTATCCATGGCAGCATACGCTCCCACCCTCGGTATTCTATATTACAGAGAATGTTGGGGGAGGGACTATGCCTTTAATTTATGCTATTCACTAGTCCTGAAGGAGGAGTCGAGGCGGAGCTCTATCACAGGTATGCTGCCATGGATAGGCACCAGGAAAGGAAAATTACTGGTAAGTATGATACAATTTTCCGTTTTTTCAACTTGCACCTACAGGTAAGCCTAGATTCAAGCCTCGTACACACGAACGAGTTTCTCGGCAAAAACCAGCAAGAAACTTGCTGGCAGAGATTTTTTGCCGAGAAATTCGTTCGTGTGTATGGTTTCTCGTCAAGAAAAGCGACAAGAATCTCGACGAGAAAATAGAGAACCTGCTCTCTATTTTCTCGTCGAGATTCTCGTCAGCCTGTTTCTCGACGAGAAAATTGTGTGTGTGTGTACACTTACCTTTTCGCCGGGAAGCCTGCGCATGCTCGAAATGACTTTGACGCATGCGCGGTAGCTTCCTAGGCATAGATAGGGTATACCAAGTTGGCGGCGACGGCATCGAATGTGACAAGCGCATGCTCGTCGTAGTCGATGACGTCACCGCGTACGCTCCATTCAAAGAACCGCGGGTTCTTTGAATGGAGCGTGTGTACACTCGGCCGGGACAATTTTCTTGTCCAAGAATCTCGTCGAAAAAAACGACATGTTTTTTTCGACGAGAATCTCGGCCGTGTGTACGAGGCCTAAGGCTTACCTGTAGGTGCAAGAAATATCTCCTAAACCTACACGGTTTAGGAGATATTTACTAAAATGACAGGCGCCGCTGTCTACGGCGCATGCGCGCCGTAGACAACGGCGCATTCATGGGGTTAATCCCATTCACAAATTCGGCTAGTTCCCAGCAATCATTGGGCTTAGCCGAATTTGACGGCTCCCGCGCGCATGCGCGGAGTCACGTCTTCGCCGCTCCGGCCAATCACAGCGCCGGAGTGGCGCTGTGATTGGCTGGAGTGGCGATACTCGGAAGTAACATTCCGGCTATCGCCGCAGCGATGGCTGCGGCTGGAGAGAGGTAAACGGATAGCTTCGGGGGCCCCGATTTAAGGTAAGTGGTACATAATGAGCTAGTATGCTAGTCATACTAGCTCATTATAGCTTTGTTTTGCAGGTGAGCCACAAAAATTTTTTTTTTAGATGGGTTTACAACCACTTTAACAAATAACCGAAGGCTTCAGAATAAGTATCATTAAACCCTCATTAGCGTAGCTTTATTCTTACTCTATGTTCTACATTGCAACTCACCAACACAGAAGGGAGGGAACTGACACCATCCTGGAAGATTCCTGGAAAAAGTAGTTATCAGGTAATAACACTGTTTTTCCAAGTCATCTTCCAGGACGGCTTACAGAAAGGGCAAAATAGGACTACTTGATCAGGGCGGGACCCCAGCTTTAAGCACCTACTTCCCAACAGCCTGTTTCTGGTTAGAGAACAGGCCCGGTTGGTAATGTCTATGAAGGTTTGGAAGCTGGACCCGGATGCAGTCTTAAAAGATCTTGGAAGGAGAAGCGCTAACCTTTCCAGCTCAGGAAATGGCCCCTTGCTCTGTGTGAATGAGCTTTGACGTTTTCCAGGGTTAACAGCAATGATGCCTGGTAGGCTTCCATCATTGCATATTTCAATCACCCTGTGATAGTAATTTGACGTCAATTTTACTTTTTTCCTTTATCTGGGCTACAGAACAAGCAAGGCTAGAGGTTGATCTTCAAACTATGGAATTCAGCCTACACAATTTTCATTCAATGAGATGCTTACCCATGGACATTTAAATAGTAAGGTGACCAGATTTTTTTATAAAGAAATCCGGGGGCATAATTTTACTAGGAATGGCGGCAATAGGCAACTCTCTGCCCGTCACCGCCGCCGGCCTCAACTTGTCAAGTCTTAATCTCCGGGCCCCGGCTACTACTGGGTGGGGAACGGAGGAAGATCACTTTGCCAGGGAAGGCAAGGAGATAATCTGGCAGGCAGTTGGCCAGTACTTGAGCCAATGCAGAAACAACATGCGAGCGGAGTTGAATGGGCATGTACCCGAAACTGAATATTCCCTCCGCTCCAACCAGCACCTGATCATCAGAAAGGGGCACAGATAATGGAAACAATACACCCCCTAAGCTAGTGAGAGCGGAGGTGTGCAATTCAGATTTTTATTCTGCACTGACCATCTTTGAAATTGACCCAGCCCCTGTTCAAACCAGGGACAAAACCGGGGACAGACTTGGTCTGGGGAAAGTGTTCTGATTTCGGGGACTGTCCCTGGAAACTGGGGATGTGTGGTCACCCTAGATAATAGGCCCTATTAATTATCCAGCAAGATTTCTGCTTTACTGCTAGATATATCAATATCTTCATCCATGGCAAAAATGCATATGCTCATACTGATGACCTTTCTCCCCTCTGAATGCTGGAATGGCAGCTATCAGTATCTGGAAAGGAACTAGGTAAAAATGAACCTGGCAACTTTATGAATGACAGGAGCTCTGCCTAAAGTTGGAAGTTTGAGTTCATAAGGCACCTTGGGATGCTGGTGGTAAGTTATGCAGATCACTACTCCAGAAGATTGAGCTTGTAGTAGTAACAGAACATTTACTTTGACTTGCTACAGCTGTTCTGAAAGGAAGGCTGTAAAAGATGCAATGATGTTTATAAACATATACTAAGTACTGAACCTAAAACATACCCAGTCAGGTATAGGAATCAGAGAGTGAGCCCACATCTACAGGCCATATTCCTGCCCCTTAGTGCTGCTGCAAACACCCACAGCAACCAGTACCCAAAGAGGATATCCTCCTAAGGGTAACCACCTTGTGGCCATCTATAAAAATTAAAGCAGGTGTCATGGTGGAACCAAAGTACATGGTGTAGCTTTGTAAATCAGAAGAAGTCTTCTGTGTGAGAGATCTGACTGGGTCTGTGTTCGGCTGTGCTGCCTGTAGGAAGGTCCCGCCCCCCTAGACCGACTCATGTGATAGGCGAAACATTGATTCATTCAGTGTTCTAGTGATGGGAAGTCCGGATCTTTTAACTGAATCGGTTCATTTCGATTCACTCACTGAAATGAACCGATTCAATGAATCGATTCTTCGGTTCACTTGCTGAATCTACTGACAAGCAAGTGAACCAAAGCTCTCACTCAACCTTCTTAAATTAGAATCAATAGAATGATTCTTCACAGAAGGTTGGCAGGTCCTGGGGACATTTACTTGTATTTAGTTTCTTGCTCAGAGCACAAGCAAATTTGTCAGATTAGCCAGCGTCATTAATTTTGGTGACGCACAAAAAGCTGTGTAAATGAAAAGCGGGTTTTTCTGCATGTGAACCTCATTCTGAGGGGCCAACTTCACAGTTAACATTGCTAGCCATCATATTTTTCCTAGCGCATGCACAGCAAAAATTATCGGATTTTACTACCGCGGGTGGGCGAAGTACCCACGGTAGTAAAATCCAATCGTTAGGCTCCTTTCACACTTGTGCGACTTTAAAGTCGTGCAATTTTTGCCACAATTTTTACCGTGACTTTGATGCGACTTGAAGCAATACCTATGTATTCTTGAGGTCTCTGCCTCAAGTTGCATCAAAATCAGACCAAAGTAGTGCAGCGACTACTTTGAAGTCGCTACGACTTTAAGATGCACAGATATGGATGGTACTCATTGGAAATCATGGAAATGAGTTATACAGCTACTGAATTAGACACATGTCCCAGAAGGGATGTTTGTCCCTTTTAACATGCATATCTCCTTTAGGATAAGCCGACTAAATACTAAAGGGTTAAAGAATAAGGCTAGGTTCACACTGCTGCGATGTCAGAGTTTGCATGTGATCCGCACTGCAGTGCATATCACATGCGATCTCTGTGCGGTGCGATTTCAGCCATACAAATCGTATGGCTGAATTTGCATCAAACTCGCACAGGACCCTTTTTTTGTCCGCAGCAGAATCGGATCGCATGGGTGTTCACACCCATGCGATCCGATTCCTGTCCGAGTTTGCAGATCGCACTACGATCTGTAAACTGATTTGGGGGTGTCATTAACTTTTAATTGACACTCCCAGCAGTTTGCATAGAGCAGTGTTAACTGCCGCCGGAAAGCCTGCGATGCGGGAACCCGCAGTGGATTCGCAGCGTTCCCGCATCGCAGCAGTCTGAACCTAGCCTTAAAGACATAGAGGACAGAGTCAGGATAAGAAGATATCCTCATTCAGATTTAAGGCTAGGTTTACACTGCTGCGATGCGGGAACGCTGTGAATCCACTGCGGGTTCCCGCATCGCAGGCTTTTCGGCGGCAGTTCACACTGCTCTATGCGAACTGCTGGGAGTGTCAATTAAAAGTTAATGACACCCCAAAATCAGTTTGCAGATTGCAGTGCGATCTGCTAACTCGGACAGGAATCGGATCGCATGGGTGTGAACACCCATGCGATCCGATTCTGCTGCGGACAAAAGAAGGGTCCTGTGCGAGTTTGATGCAAATTCAGCCATACGATTTGTATGGCTGAAATCGCATGTGATATGCACTTGCAGTGCGGTGCGGATCACATGCAAACTCTGACATCGCAGCAGTGTGAACCTAGCCTAAAGCAGTCTGTAGTGTATTGCTGCTACCTAGGGTTGCCACCTGTCCGGTTTTGACCCGGACAGTACGGGTTTAGGAGGCTGTGCCCGGGTTTCCCTCTGCCTCTCACCCGGACACAATTTCCAGCTGACATCGGGTACCATGGGGCCTCCTTTTACGAGCCCCGACACACACAGCGGGACCCAGACAGCAGGGATCGGAGCGGCGGGCGGGGAGAACAATTACAGATCAAGGGAGAGAGAGAGGCGACAGGCAGCTGCTGGTGAGGAAGTTTTTATTGAAGTAAATGTTTAACAACATCCCACTCCCTCTTCATGTCAGTGCTGTAGCTGTAGGTATGTCGGTCTGTAAACTCCGCTGTCCCATCTCCCCCTCCGATCCACGCTGCTGTTATCACTGGAGGAAGCCAAAGACACAAAGCCGTGGGGAATCTGCACTGAGCTGTCACCTGGGACGCTGTGACCAATCAGAGCGTTCCGGAGGCTTAACCACGCCTCCATCATCAGAGGTTGAATTTCCCACGGCTCTCTGTTTCCTACAGTGATTCAGTGGAACAGCAGCGTGGATCGGAGGGGAGAATGGGACAGCCGACTTCACAGACTGACCTGCCTACAGCTCTGACATGAAGAGTGAGTGGATTTTTTTTAAGCATTTATTTTATTAAAAACGTCTGTTTTGATTCCTCTGTATTTGCCTCCCATCCTCTGTAATTACCCCTCCCCCCTCTGTAATTACCCCTCCCCCCTCTGTAATTCCCCCCCATCCTCTGTAATTACCCCTCCCCTCCTCTGTAATCCCCCCCATCCTCTGTAATTATCCCCCCCATACTGTAATTGCCCCCACCAATCTCTGGAATTGTTGCCCCTTCTCCTCTGTAATTGCGCCCCCCCCAATCTCTGTAATTGCCCGCTGCTGCAAACCCCCTGTTGTCCGGGCCCCCCTGTGTGCTGTAGGGTTGCCACCTGTCCGGGATTCACCAAGACAGTACGGGTTTTGAAACATGTGCCCGGGTCTCTGCCTGCCTGAGACCCGGGCACATTATTCAGACCCTCCAGTGGCTCCCTGTGCCGTGTGCGTCTCGAGTTCGGTCCACTCCTGCTCCCTTCCTATCTACCCCCTTCCCTCCCCCCGCACTGTCAGTGCACCTCCGTCTGCTCTGTGTACTGCAGACGGGAGACACAGAGGCAGAGCGAAGAGGCAGAATCTCCATGTTGCCGGGGACTCTCCTCTGGTTGGCTGCAGAAGGGACAAGGAGGTGGGGTTGAAGGCGCTGCTCTGATGGAAAGTTTGCAGATATCGTGCTGGGATTGGAGCTCAGCTTGCAAGGTAAGTTTTTGCCCCCCCCTCCCACCATACACTATACATACAGTTCTGCCACCCCCCTCCCATACACCATCCATCCATATAGTTCTCCCTCTCCTCCTCATACACCATCCATATATACAGTTCTCCCCCCCCACCATACATATGTAGCGCACACTTTACCTCCCCGCTCCCCTCTATTAAAGTTTCCAACTCGCACTGTCTCTGGTCTAGGGGTATGATAGCGGAGGGAGAGGAGTGAGCTACGCCAGGCTTCCACCACAGTCTCCAGATGATACTCCACATCTTCACCTTCTTTGCGTCGGATCAGCACTTTATCCGCATGGATGTGTCTTCCTAACATCCATTCGGCCTTGCAATCCTTGAAACGTTGTGAAGCCTTGGGAGAGCATGCCAGGTACCTGCGAGCGTGCGGAACTTTCAGGTGGGTTCACACGAAGTCATTGTACCAGCGCTCTCTGTACACTTCCACCTCGTAGAGCAAGTCCTTCGATAAGTAGGGATACTCCCATCCGTACTCCTCTGCAACTTTTTGGCCAAATAGGCGTTGTAGTCTTGCCAAAGGAGGCATGGTAGCTCTGTCTCCCTCACCAGGCATAACTACTGAGTCTGGATGACGAAGCGCTTTGACCACCTCCAATCTGGGCATGGGTGCCCGCAGCAACAGTCTCTGTACCCCAGCATCAGATGCAGGTTGTGCCGGGGATGTAGGGACAAGCTGGGGACGGGACCCCTCTTCAAGCGCTGACGCCTCCACCCGGGGTGTACTTTCCCCTGTTGACATGGGTGAATTCCGAGGTCTGCGGAATGAAGCAAGCGGTACCTTGTCCCAGCCTTTCTCAGCAAACAAATCATCAATGATAGCATCATCTCCCAGATCCGAGAGCGATTCCAAGTCGGAGGTGTCACATTCCTCTGCGGGTATGTAGCTCTTTGTGGAAACGGAGCCTCCACACTCCGCGGACTTGCTAGGCCATGCCCTCTCGACACCTCCTCCCACACACCAAGTCTCTTCGCCTGGCTTACCTCGGCCTTTCCTTGAAACGGGACGTCCGGAACCCTCGTCAACGGATCCATCCGGGCCTGGCGTAAGCTGGCGAGACGGTCCACCACCACCACTGGTCCGGGCTACCACACTGGTTCTTTTCTTTGGTGGCCGACGCTGCGAGACAGTGTTGACCAAGTCAGCATCCTCGGATTTCTCCCGCAGAGTTTTAACAACCTCTTCCCTGGTCGCTGCAGTGTGTGCTGGGGCGACTCTCTCAGCGGTGATTTCTCCTCTCTGAGTGGTGGTACCTGAAGCCCGGCCTGGGTAGATGGTTCTCGGCCTCTCAACTACCGAATCCACCTCGAACGTGAACTCCCCACAGGCCTCACAGCGTCCGAACGGCTTCAACAGGCACACCAGTCCCAAACACCCGGGACAAATCATACCCAAGGCCTCAACGTCCATATATGAGTATAGGGCGAATCGACCCCTTGGCTTCAGTCGAATCCCCGTATCCGTTATCGGAGCAGCAGCAGTCAGTGTCGTGGTGGAAGGATGAACCGGAATCCACGAGGTGTGTCCAAACATGGCGACCTGTTGCTGATCCATCGCACACTGCAGAGTTTTCGCGCGAATGTCCCACGTGTAGTTCCTTCACACGTATTGGACTCCTCCAGTTCGCGGGCTTTCTTACTTACTTTGGTTGAGACACGCCCACGAACTAAGCGGCGGGGGTTGTGTCTGGTGGCGCAGTGCAATCAGAAACCCCCACGTGTACTACTTCACACGGCTGAGTTTCCCCCCCGTTCACCACTCTTTCTGCGCGGGCCTTTCCCTTCTTGGGGTCATGTCCACGGCTTCAAGCAGGGCTGCACTTTGGCCTATTCGTTTAACTCTTCCAGCAGACACGTTCCATACAGTAATGCACAACACAATCCCGGACCCGAGCCCCCACGTGTAGCGCACACTTTACCTCCCCGCTCCCCTCTATTAAAGTTTCCAACTCGCACTGTCTCTGGTCTAGGGGTATGATAGGGGAGGGAGAGGGGTGAGCTACGCCAGGCTTCCACCACAGTGGTGTATGTGGTCTCAGCAATGTCTCTTGTTACCTTCGGGTCTGTGCTGTGCATCAGATCCTCCCTCCAAGAGTCTCCTTGAACCTCGTCTGCCGGAAATTGAGCCACACACCGTCAAAGTCCAACACTCCTTTATTCAGAACATAACATGGACTCCCTTGGCTATAGAACAGAAAAGGAGGTGTGTGTGTACGAATAGGCCCAGACACAAATTCGATCCTCCACTCTCCTCCTTGAGAGTGGGCTATGGTCTCCGCACAAGGGAAATTTCCTTCCGGACGGTCTCCGACAAGAGACTCACCCGTCACCGGCAGTCTGCTGCACCGGGTCTTCAGATGAGGAGCTCTTCCCGGTCCATTACGCCCACCTCGGATTCAGGCATCCATCCCCGGAGTGCCCTAGGATCCTTCCCTCGCGGAACTCAGTGTTGGGCACTGAGCTCCGGACCTCCATCCGAGTACCTCACCCCAGGACTAAAGGTGCCTGAGGTGGAACACTATCTCCGGTGGTCCTCTAGGCCTAGGCCGCCTAGAGGACGAACACGAACCACCGTCCGCAAGCTGAAGGTGCCTGGGACGAAGACCCCGTGAAAAAGATTGCCGGCCCCTTTATACCCTCTCCCAGCAAGCACGGCGGGTTCCCCGCCCCACCATACCACTGCCTACAGAGGACAAAAACGAGGCTCGGCACACAGCGGTATCCGTCCGTCAGCCCAGGGTGACAGCACCACCCAGTGGACCGCCGGAACACACCACCGGTGTCACCAAAAAGATTCAAATCTTTCCCCGGGAAAGTAAGTACCCGCTACACATATATACAGCCCCCCCATATATACAGTTCTCCACCCCCCATACACCATACATATATACAGTTCTCCCCCACCCCACCATACATATATACAGCCCCTCCATATATACAGTTCTCCCCCATACACCATCCATATATATACAGTTCCCCCCCACCATACATATATACAGCCCCCCCCCATATATACAGTTCCCCCCCATACACCATACATATATACAGTTCTCCCCCACCCCACCATACATATATACAGCCCCCCCATATATACAGTTCTCCCCCCATACACCATCCATATATATACAGTTCTCCCCCCCCACCATACATATATACAGCCCCCCATATATACAGTTCTCCCCCCCATACACCATACATATATACAGTTCTCCCCCACCATACATATATACAGATCTCCCCCACCCCACCATACATATATACAGTTTTCCCCCACCCCACCATACATAAATACAGTCCCCCCCATACACCATACATATATACAGCCCCCCCCATACACCATACATATATACAGTTCTCCCCCCATACACCATACATATATACAGTTCTCCCCCCCATACACCATACATATACACAGTTCTCCCCCCATACACCATACATATATACAGTTCTCCCCCCCCATACACCATACATATATACAGTTCTCCCCCCCCATACACCAAACATATATACAGTTCTCCCCCATACACCATACATATATACAGTTCTCCCCCCCATACATATATACAGTTCTCCCCCCCATACACCATACATATATACAGTTCTCCCCCCCATGCACCATACATATATACAGTTCTCCCCCCATACATATATACAGTTCTCCCCATCATACATATATACAGTTCTCCCCCCATACACCATACATTTATACAGTTCTCCCCGCATACACCATACATATATACAGTTCTCCCCCCATACACCATACATATATACAGTTCTCCCCCCATACACCATACATATATACAGTTCTCCCCCCATACATATATACAGTTCTCCCCCCATACACCATACATATATACAGTTCTCCCCCACCCATACACCATACATATGTACAGTTCCCCCCCCCCCATACACCATACATATATACAGTTCTCCCCCCATACACCATACATATATACAGTTCTCCCCCCATACACCATACATATATACAGTTCTCCCCCCATACACCATATATATATATATATATATATACAGTTCTCCCCCCCATACACCATGCATATATACAGTTCTCCCCCCCATACATATATACAGTTCTCCCCCCCCATACACCATACATATATACAGTTTCCCCCCCATACACCATACATATATACAGTTCTCCCCCATACATATATACAGTTCTCCCCCCATACACCATACATATATACAGTTCTCCCACCATACACCATACATATGTGCAGTTCCCCCCCCCCATACACCATACATATATACAGTTCTCCCCCATACATATATACAGTTCTCCCCCCCATACACCATACATATATACAGCTCTCCCCCCATACACCATACATATATACAGTTCTCCCCCCATACACCATATATATACAGTTCTCCCCCCATACACCATACATATATACAGTTCTCCCCCCATACATATATACAGTTCTCCCCCCCATACACCATACATATATACAGTTCTCCCCCCCATACACCATACATATATACAGTTCTCCCCCCATACACCATACATATATACAGTTCTCCCCCCCATACACCATACATATATACAGTTCTCCCCCCCATACACCATACATATATACAGTTCTCCCCCCCATACACCATACATATATACAGTTCTCCCCCCATACACCATACATATATACAGTTCTCCCCCCCCATACACCATACATACATATATACAGTTCTCCCCCCCTACATATATACAGTTCTTCCCACTATACATATATACAGTTCTCCCCCCCATACATATATACAGTTCTCCCCCCATACACCATACATATATACAGTTCTCCCCCCCATACACCATACATATATACAGTTCTCCCCCATACATATATACAGTTCTCCCCCCCATACACCATACATATATACAGTTCTCCCCCCATACACCATACATATATACAGTTCTCCACCCCCATACACCATACATATATACAGTTCTCCCCCCCATACATATATACAGTTCTCCCCCATACATATATACAGTTCTCCCCCCCATACACCATACATATATACAGTTCTCCCCCCATACACCATGCATATATACAGTTCTCCCCCCCGTACACCATACATATATACAGTTCTCCCCCCATACATATATACAGTTCTCCCCCCATACACCATACATATATACAGTTCTCCCCCCATACACCATACACATATACAGTTCTCCCCCCCATACACATATACAGTTCTCCCCCCCATACATATATACAGTTTACAGTTCTCCCCCCCCCCATACACCATACATATATACAGTTCTCCCACCATACATACATACCGTTCTCCCCCCCATACACCATACATATATACAGTTCTCCCCCCATACATATATACAGTTCTCCCCCCCATACACCATACATATATATACAGTTCTCCCCCCTCATACACCATACATATATACAGTCCCCCCCATACACCATACATATATACAGTTCTCCCCCATACATATATACAGTTCTCCCCCCCATACACCATACATATATACAGTTCTTCCCCCATACACCATACATATATACAGTTCTCCCCCCCCCATACACATATACAGTTCTCCCCCCCATACAGATATACAGTTCTCCCCCCCATACACCATACATATATACAGTTCTCCCCCCCATACACCATACATATATACAGTTCTCCCCCCATATACCATACACCATACATATATACAGTTCTCCCCCCCCCATACACCATACATATATACAGTTCTCCCCCCCATACATATATACAGTTCTCCCCACTATACATATATACAGTTCTCCCCCCATACATATATACAGTTCTCCCCCCCATACACCATACATATATACAGTTCTCCCCCATACATATATACAGTTCTCCCCCCCATACACCATACATATATACAGTTCTCCCCCCATACACCATACATATATACAGTTCTCCCCCCCATACATATATACAGTTCTCCCCCCCATACACCATACATATATACAGTTCTCCCCCCATACACCATACATATATACAGTTCTCCCCCCATACACCATACATATATACAGTTCTCCCCCCCCATACACCATACATATATACAGTTCTCCCCCCATACACCATACATATATACAGTTCTCTTACCATACACCATACATATATACAGTTCTCCCCCCATACACCATATATATACAGTTCTCCCCCCATACACCATACATATATACAGTTCTCCCCCCATACACCATACATATATACAGTCCCCCCATACACCATACATATATACAGTTCCCCCCCATATACCATACATATATACAGTTCTCTCCCCATACACCATACATATATACAGTTCTCACCCCCATACACCATATATATACAGTTCTCCCCCCATACACCATACATATATACAGTTCTCCCCCATACACCATACATATATACAGTTCTCCCTCCATACACCATACATATATACAGTTCTCCCCCCCATACACCATAAATATATACAGTTCTCCCCCCATACACCATACATATATACAGTTCTCCCCCCATACACCATACATATATACAGCCCCCCCATACACCATACATATATACAGTTCTCCCCCCATACACCATACATATATACAGTTCTCTCACCATACATATATACAGTTCTCCCCCCATACACCATACATATATACAGTTCTCCCCCCATACACCATACATATATACAGTTCTCCCCCCCATACACCATACATATATACAGTTCTCCCCCCCATACACCATACATATATACAGTTCTCCCCCATACACCATATATACAGTTCTCCCCCCATACGCCATACATATATACAGTTCCCCCATACATATATACAGTTCTCCCCCCCCCCATACACCATACATATATACAGTTTCCCCCCCAAACACCATATATACAGTTCTCTCACCATACATATATACAGTTCTCCACCCATACATATATACAGTTCTCCCCCATACACCATACATATATACAGTTCTCCCCCCCATACACCATACATATATACAGTTCTCCCCCCCATACACCATACATATATACAGTGCTCCCCCATACATATATACAGTTCTCCCCCCCCATACACCATACATATATACAGTTATCTCACCATACATATATACAGTTCTCCCCCCCATACACCATACATATATACAGTTCTCCCCCCCCATACACCATACATATATACAGTTCTCCCCCCCATACACCATACATATATACAGTTCTCCCCCCCCCCATACACCATACATATATACAGTTCTCCCCCCCATACACCCTACATATATACAGTCCCCCCCCATACACCATACATATATAAAGTTCTCCCCTCATACACTGTACATATATACAGTCCCCCCCATACATCATCCATATATACAGTCCCCCCCCATACACCATACATATATAGACTTTTAACCGGGTGTCACCATCCACTGCTCTACTGGCTGACGTCAACTTTTGAGGTAGGTTAGTTTCATATTTTAACTGACATTTCGTTTATTAATTGAATCATATTTTATGGGTACACTAATGCTTTTGTTTTATTTAACCATGCCCCTTTAAGTACCCCCCCGCACTGCAATTTGCCCACAGCCACTGTTCATTGTAGCACACCTCATTACTACTCTCTTTGGGTAACCCCAAAGGTGTCCCAGGTATTTTAAAATCCTATAGCGTGTAGTACAAAAAAAATTGCCGTGTGCCGCGAAAATGTTCGGGTTTGGCTTGAAGAAAAGGTGGCAACCCTACTGCTACCTGATCATTGATTTAGTGTATTCTACTGGTGGTGACTCAGGGTTCTTTCAGTGTACTGTATTCTAACAACTCATATGATTCTTTCAAAAACTTTTTTTTTTATTTAAAAAAAACAATTATTTTCATAATACATACAATTCAATACAATTCAATTTGTGCATTTTGTTCGGTAAAACCTTACTCATAGGAAAAACATGTCTACTCTTACATCCATATACTATTTTGTGTCAATCTTGTGTATTTACATCTGTATTATATCACTCTATCCTCTTTTCTCCCTTTCCACCTCCCCCCAACCCTATACTACATCCATCACCTATACCTTCTAATGTATGATCACCCCAAGTCGTTTCTTCCACCACCAATGTTCTCTCCTATCTAGATGTTCAACCTTTTACTCCTTCAAGCTATTCTTTCCTTCTCCTTTCTGCCCCTCCCTCCCCTACACCTCCCCAGGATCTCTACATCTGGAGTCTTTCCACTACCAGTTGAGCTGGCGCTAGATCGGCATCCCCCAGCCATGGTTGACATATAGTATCAAATTTACCCACTTCTCTTCTACGACTATACGTCAATCGTTCTCTAAGAAGCAAGGAATTTACGTAAGAGATCCACTGCTTCCCCTTGGGTACCGCTGGTGCCATCCAGTATTTTGCGATGAGTTTTCTAGCTAAATACATCAATCTAGTTAACATGTAGTACATTCCTCTAGGGAACATTTCTACATCTATGGCTCCTAGCAGGTACACTACAGGGCTTAGAGGGACAGGGACCTGTGCTAGTCTAGTAATACACTGGGAGACTTCCTCCCAGTACCTATGTAGTTTTGGACATCTCCAAATTAGGTGTATGAAGTCCCCCTTATGTACTTTACATTTTGGGCACAAGGGGGAGTCTCTTCCTCCCCATTTATACAACTGTACTGGTGTTCTATATGCCCTATGCAAAATAAATAATTGTGATAATCTGTGGGATGCAGATACCGATACCACTGGAATAGATTCAAGGGCCCTTTCCCATTGATTTCCATCTATCTCCCCTAAGTCTTCCACCCATTTGCTTTGGCATTTTAGGGAGGCATGGTCCTGTATTGAGGAAAGCAATTCCCTATAAATTTTTGATGTTAATCTTTTCCTAGTGTCTGCCCCAAGAACCTCACTCAACATCGGTGATGTTGATACTGTCAATGAATGTGTTGTTTGTTGGACCTGCAACGCATGACGAAGTTGGAGATATTGATAGAAGCTCTTGGGGTTTAACTGGAATTCCCTACATAGCTGTTCGTATGTCTTCAACACCTCTCCCTCATATAGCTGTACAAAATACCAGATCCCCCTTTCTTTCCAAGGGGTAAAGCCCTGCAATTCCTGTACCTCTGGGTATCTCTGATTATGCCAAATTGGAGTAAAGGGCAACACACCCGATATCTTCAGAGCTTTCCGGACCTCCCCCCATACCCTTTTGAGTAGGACACCCGTAGGTGCCGAGCCTGGGATGCTTGGCAGGTCCATTTCCATATGGGAGGCCGCCTCTAATGCGGGGACCGATGCAGTCACCAATTTACATATATGGTCCTCATTTCCCTCCCGCCCCCACCCTGCCATCTGCTGGAACTGTGAAGCCAAAAAATACATTTTGGGATGGGGTACTGCCAGTCCTCCTCTGTCCTTTCCATATTGAAGTGTGGCTAGACTAATCCTGGCTGCCTTTTTCTTCCATATTAATTCCCTCATCAGAGTATCAATCTGTTTAAACCATTTGTTCGGGATCCACAAAGGGGAATTATGGAAAACATACAATTGCTGTGGGGCCCATACCATTTTTATTAAATTTGCCCGTCCTACTACTGACAGTGGAAGCTTACACCAACTGTTACATTTCACTTTCTGCCTAGCCAACAGTGGACCCAGATTCAGCTGAAGATACTCAGCCGGGTCCGGAGATACCACCACTCCCAGATATTTAAAACTATTGGCTATAACTATTTGTTCTGCCCCCTCTGGTAACTGTTCCTTCAACTGATCTATGGGCATTAAGGTTGATTTTGACCAGTTGATGGTGAAGCCTGAAAATCTTCCAAAATCCCCTATTATCCCCATCACTGCTCTCAACGAGGCGGCTGTGTCGCCTAGATATATAAGCGCGTCGTCCGCATACAAAGATATCTTTCTTTTTCGTACATCACGGGACACAGAGCGACATAGTCATTACTAATGGGTTATATAGAATACCTTCAGGTGCTGGCACTGGCCACTTCCAAACCGGAAGTACCCTCCCCTATATAAGCCCCTCCCATCCGGGAGTACCTCAGTTTTTTGCCAGTGTCTAAGGTGTTGGCCAAGAAGTAAGATGTGTTTTCACTGGGCTTGCGTACAGGTTCTTTTGGGCCTTAGTAAGCTGTTCCGGATCCCACCAAAAAAGCTTCATAGCTAAACGGTCGGTACCCGGGCCTTGCAGCAGAAGAGCAAGGTTTTGCCTGTAATGCCTCTCTTAGGAGGGCTGGACCCTGGGATCCAGAGCTCTGGTCATACCCACGACCAAGATGTTGTCTGTGCAGGGTGCTATACAGGTCCAGGGGAGTGGAATCCTTGGGAACCCGGTCCCTAAAGGTTTAATTACAATGCCTGCCGTGATAGGTGAAGTTTGGGCTTCTGTGGACCAAACAAAGTCCTGCGGCGGGGATCAGGTAAGTGGGGGCCCCCAGGAACTTGGTTCTATTGGGGGACCCCCAAGCCTAATTTGTCTTTCTGTCTGTTACCTAACGGTATTCCCGCTAATATCTGTGTATGCCTGTAACTACTGAAAATGTAAAATTTTAATAGTAGTCAAGAAAAAAAAAAAAAAAAAAGGGACCGCGGTACCTGTGTTAAACCACTAGAGGCCGCTGTGGTCCATTTTTCTTGTCATGTGGATCTTTGGTTTTCTCAAGTCAAAAGATCCAGGCAGTTGGTAAGTTTCTCTGTGGGAATCCACTTCCTCTGCCCTGTTGCTGCGCTCATCCACCGCACAGGCCCTCCGGCAAAAAGGGCCCTGGCTCCTAGTCCCTGTTTGATTTTCAAAAAGGGCTAAATGGCGCACGGGCGCGCGCGCGGGCGCGTGCACGCGCCTCCTATGAAAAAAAAGGGGCGGGGCGGGTGGATGACGCTCGATGCGCGCCACGGCGCTTCTGCGCATGTGCAGGCGTCCCAGCTTGTATAAAGACACAGTACAAGTGTCAGCTGGATGCAAACAGAGCTAGCAACAAACAGTGGCACACAGAGGCGGTTGATGCAGGCATCCCCCATAGAAAGGCACTTTAGTGGACACCAGCTGGTATATAGCAGCAACTATGTTAGACTATTCCCAGTAAAAGTGGTGTATGACGACGGGAATACCTCAGCTTTGTGCTTATAGGATATGTCGTCCAGACGCTCTGGAAATAGATCTTCCAAGAAGCGAAAGGGGTCTCCGTTGGGCTCTGAGGATTTTAGGCATGCTGTACTGCGCCAATCTCCCCTGAAATTTCAGAGGTCAGTAGCCATAGGAACCCCGCAGGAGTACCTGGTACTGCGGCTGTCCCCAGTCCACCTGCTCCTGTATATATAACAGAGGAGGTTTTATCCTCAACTCTGGGAGGATTGGAAGAGAGATTAACAGCATTGATCGCTGCTTCCCTGTCACAGGAAAAGCGCGTCCGATCTCCGTCTCCTCCTGCAGAGTGCCTGTTAGTGGAGGAACAGTCCCAGAGATCGACCTACCTGAAGGGGATCAGGTGAGGTTGATAAAGTTATAGAGGAATCAACAGTGGAAGAACCTTTCTCAGCATCTCAGGCTGAAAGATTATGTGTTCAGTCTCTGACTAACATGGTCCGATCAGCATTTAAAATGCCTCTGGCGGAACCATCAACCACTACGGTTTCCTCGCTGGGGTCGCTGAAAGCTCTCCAGACTGTCTGTTCCTTCCCAATCCACCCTTTATTGGAAGGGCTTATTTACCAGGATTGGGAGCATCCTGTAAAATATTTACTCCCCCCAAGAGATTTCCGGTGATCTATCCCATGGAGGATAAGTTCATAAAAAAATGGAGGGTCCCTACAGTGGACACAGCCATCTCTTGTGTAAATAAATCACTGACATGTCCAGTAGATAATGTTCCAATGTTCAAAGACCCAATAGATAAAAAATTGGAGTCTTTACTAAAATCTGCTTTCTCTACAGCAAGCATGGTGACACAACCTGCAGTAGCAGCGATTGGAGTCTGCTAAGCAATGAAAGATCAGTTGAAACAAGTCTTAAGGGACTTACCAGATCAGCAGGCTCTTGCCCTAGCTGACCTACCTAGAGCCTTGTGTTGCGGTGGACGCCATAAAGGATACAATCCAACAGGCATCCCGCTTTACGCTGTCTATAGTACATATGCGTAGGCTTCTATGGCTCAAAAAACTGGTCTGCTGAAGCTCCCTGTAAGAAATTGCTGATTAGCTTCCCATTTCATGGAGAACGCTTATTTGGAGAAGATCTGGACAAATATATCCAGAAAACTTCTGCCGGTAAAAGTACACTCTTGCCGGTTAAGAACAAGGGTAGAAGTCCTTCTTTTAAGAGGCCTACTTCTCCAGTCCCTGGCACATCGGCTGTGAAACAGTTCCGACGGCCTCCACGGTCAAATCCAGGGGGCAGAAATCAGGGACAATCACAGGGTAAAAGAAACCCTGGGTCAAGAGAGGTACAAAACCTCCCCCCAAGTCTTGAAGGGTTGCCCCCACTCAATCGGGTGAGGGGAAGACTTCAGTTGTTCACAGAGACCTGGCGGGACACCATCAGAGATGGGTGATCTCCGCAGTAAGTCTGGGATACAGGCTGGAGTTAAAAGACATTCCTCCTGCCCATTTTATAAGGTCAAACGTGCCAAGCGATCCCCAGAAGAGTGGATCCCTCCTTCTGGCACTAGAACAACTATTGCTCCAAGGTGTAATCATGAAGGTTCCCCTGGAAGAAAACGGGTTCGGGTTTTACTCGAACCTTGTCACAGTCCCCAAACCAAATGGGGACATGAGGCCCATATTAAATATAAAAGGGCTAAACAAGTTCCTACATATCAGGACTTTTTTCGGATGGAGTCGATCCGATCGGTGGCCACCGCCCTACAAGGGCAGGAATGGTTAGCCTCGATCGACATAAGGGATGCTTATTTGCATATTTCCATCTGTCCGGCCCACCAGAAATTTCTACGCCTTGCAGTAGAAGGGCGCCATTTTCAGTTCAGAGCCTTACCTTTCGGTCTGGCCACAGCACCACGAGTGTTCACAAAAATCCTGGCCCTACGATTGGCCAAACTAGGAACACAAGGTGTAACGATAATGGCATATCTAGACGACTTGTTGCTGATAGACCACTCAGTGAAAAAAACTAGAAGTGGTCGTTCACAAGATAATCAAGTATCTGGAATCTCACGGTTGCATTATCAACCGAGACAAGTCAGCCCTAAAACCAGTCAAAAGCCTGGAATACTTGGGGGCTAAGACTGGATTTAAATCAGAGAAAGATTTTCTTACCTCCAGAGAAGGTGTCGTCTTTGAAAGATTTGACCCACTTAGTGGGTACAAAAAAGAAAAACCATCCATACGCCTGTGTATAAGGCTGCTGGGAAAAATGGTGGCATCATTCGAAGCAGTACCCTACGGTCAATTCCATTCAAGGAACTTGCAGAGGGCCATACTGTCAGCCTGGAACAAAAAAGTTCAGGCTTTAGACTTACCAATGTCCCCTTCCGTTCGCAAGAGCCTCCATTGGTGGTTGGTACCAGAATCTGGAAAAAGGGAAACCCTTTAGTCCGGTTTCTTGGAAGGTGGTCACTACAGATGCCAGCCTCATAGGCTGGGGGGCAGTACTGGAGCAATGGTCTCTCCAGGGCAAGTGGTCAGAAGCAGAGAAGGCCCTGCCCACCAATCTCTTAGAGATACGAGCAGCCCGGTATGCCCTAGTAGCATGGAAATCCAAACTCCAAGGGTCACCTGTCAGAATTCAATCAGACAATGCCACAGCAGTGGCATATATCAATCACCAGGGTGACACCAGGAGTCGTGCAGCCCAGAGGGAAGCGAATTGCATCCTGGAATGGGCAGAAAGGTATGTCACAGCCATATCCGCGGTTTTCATCCCAGGAGTGGAAAATTGGAGAGCGGACTTTTTAAGTCGCCAGCAATTATGCCTGGGGAATGGTCTCTTCACCCCGAGGTTTTACAGGCAATATGCCAGCGGTGGGGAACACCGGATGTAGATCTGCTAGCATCCAGATTCAACGCAAAGGTGGACAGATTTGTGTCTCGCACAAAGGATCCCCTAGCTTGCGGTTCGGATGCCCTAGTGTTCCCTTGGGATCTGTTCAAGCTGATATAGGCATTCCCACCGCGATTAATCCGCAGAATCAGGGTAGAAAAGAAACCAGTGATTCTGGTGGCTCCAGCGTGGCCCCGAAGGGCATGGTACGCGGAGATTGTAAAAATGTCAGTGGGAAGTCCTTGGACCCTCCCACATCGTCCGGACCTGCTTTCGCAAGGACCGATATACTACCCTTCCTTACCAGCCCTAGGTTTGACGGCCTGGCTATTGAAGCCCACATTCTAAAAAAGAGAGGGCTCTCTAATCCTGTGGTATCTACCATGATCAATGCCAGGAAGCCGGTATCCAGGCAGATCTATTATAGGATCTAGAAGGCGTACATCACGTGGTGTGAGGCCAGGAAATGGCATCCACGTAAGTACGTAATAGGTAGGATTCTGGACGTCCTACAGTGGGCTGTACATAGGAAGCTTGCCTTGAGTACTATCAAGGGTCAGACGGCCTTGTCAATATTTTTTTCAAGGGCCCTTGGCTTTGCATTCATTAGTCAAAGCTTTTATACAAGGATTGATGCGTATTAGCCCTCCGGTTAGTATTCCCATATGTCCATGGGACTTAAACCTGGTTCTGTCGGTTCTACAGAAACAACCATTTGAACCATTGCGGCACATTTCCTTGGTTCTTTTCACCAGGAAATTGATTTTCTTAGTAGCCATTTGTTTGGCTAAAAGAGTGTCGGAATTAGCCGCCTTGTCCTGTAAGGAGCCATATCTGGTTATCCATAAGGACAGAGTAGTATTACGTCCTCATCCAGCCTTCTTCCTAAGGTGGTATCGAGGTTCCATTTGAACCAAGATGTGGTTCTTCCTTCCTTTTTCCCCAAACCTAGTTCGGTAGAGGAAAAGTTATTACATTCTTTGGATGTAGTAAGAGCAGTTAAAGCTTATCTAAAAGCCACTGCTCAGATTCGCAGAACGGATACTTTGTTTATTCTGCCAGAAGGCCCCAGAAAGGGTCAGGCAGCATCAAAAATCTACTTTAGCCAAGTGGATTCGACAGGTCATTATGCAAGCCTATGGCTTGAAAAGGAGACCGCCTCCGTTCAAAGTTAGGGCGCACTCCACGAGAGCAGTTGGAACTTCATGGGCAGTGCATCACCAGGCCTCCCTGGCTCAAATCTGTAAGGCCACAACATGGTCTTCAGTACACACGTTTACTAGGTTCTACCAGGTGGACGTTAGAAGTCAGGAGGATGTCGCCTTTGGGCGCAGTGTGTTGCAGGCCGCAAAAGAGCCTCATGCCTGATGGCGCCCAGCTTATGTGTAGTGTATCCCTCCCCTCATTGGGCATTGCTTTGGGACGTCCCATTAGTAATGACTATGTCGCTCTGTGTCCCGTGATGTACGAAAAAGAAAAAGGGATTTTTATAACAGCTTACCTGTAAAATCCTTTTCTTGGAGTACATCACGGGACACAGAGCTCCCACCACTCTTTTTGGGACACTTATTGCTTTGCTACAAAACTGAGGTACTCCCGGATGGGAGGGGCTTATATAGGGGAGGGTACTTCCGGTTTGGAAGTGGCCAGTGCCAGCACCTGAAGGTATTCTATATAACCCATTAGTAATGACTATGTCGCTCTGTGTCCCGTGATGTACTCCAAGAAAAGGATTTTACAGGTAAGCTGTTATAAAAATCCCTTTTTTCTTCCCTCTGGCCCCTACGAAACCCTACCACTTCCGGGGAATTGCGGATCAAGATGGCCAGTGGCTCTACCGCCAGGGCGAACAATAATGGGGACAATGGGCATCCCTGTCAAGTACCTCTATATAACTTAAATGGAGAGGAAATTTTATTATTAATACGCAGTCTGGCTCTCGGCTTACAATAAAGCACCTTTACCCACGTTATAAATCTATTCCCCACTCCAAATCTTCCCAGGATTTCCAAGAGGTAGGGCCACTCCACACTATCAAATGCTTTTGCAGCGTCCAGTGAAAGAATGGCCCCACCTCCCGGATTATCCACCGGCACCTGCAGATTCATATATAGTCGCCTAATGTTATCGGCCGTAGAGCGGGTGGGTATAAAGCCAGATTGGTCGTGATGGACCACCCTGCCAATTACTTGGGATAGCCTCTTAGCCAGGACTCTAGCAAAAAGCTTAACATCCGCATTTAGTAAGGATATTGGGCGATAGGAGTCCAATAGGAGTTTATCCTTTCCCGGCTTTGGAAGCACTGTTATTATTGCCTCTCGCAATAATATCTGGTAGGCTGCCTATTTCCTCTGCCTCTATTATAGCCTGCAGCAGGGGTGGTAGAAGGTCCTCCCCATAGTGGGAGTACACCTCCACCGGTATCCCATCCAGGCCTGGGGATTTATGGTGTGATACCCCCTCTAGTGCCTCTGTCAATTCCACCAATGTAATTGGTGAGTTCAACATTTCCCTGTCCACCTCGGATAGCTGTGGGAAAGGGCAAGCTTGTAGAAACTGAGCCAAGTCAAATGAAATATAGCTAGTTTTAGAGGAGTATAAGTCCTTATAAAACCGCTGAAAGTTATCTAGAATGTCCGGGCTAAGGGTATACTTCTCCCCGGATTCTGCCCTTACCGCCGAGATATTAGCAGATTCCCGCTGCTCTTTAGCTATGAGGGCAAGAAGGCGACCAGTGTTTTCCCCCTCTTCAAAATAGCTCTGCTGCTGAAAATATCTCCTCTTCTCCGCTGCGGACAATAAAACCGAGTTGTACATTGCTTGTGCCTCTGTCCAAGAGTCATGGTTGGATTGGGAGGGATCTGCTATTAAGGCCTGTTCTCTCACTTTCATTTCGTCCCGAACCCTATTCTCCCAATCCCTGGACCGGGTTTTGAGTCCCGTAATCTCTCTAATAAGGCATCCCCTTAAGAATGCCTTAAGTGTATCCCATATTACTGCTGCACTAGCAGATCCCCTATTAAAGTGTAAAAATTCCCGCAGTGCCCCCTTTGTTCTGTCTGGGGACGAGAGCAGAGTTAACCAGAAAGGGTTCACTCTCCACAATGGGCGGCACAATGCAACAGTGACATCTATCCGTACCCAGAATGGAGAGTGATCGGATAGTAGACGCGGCTCATAGGCCGAGTCCATCACCCGCTGCATAAGTACCTCATTTCCCAAACCCAGATCTATACGGGAGAGTCCATCATGTGTAGCAGAGTAGCATGAATAACATCTGTCCTCTTCATGCCTTTCTCGCCACACATCACGGAGTCCCAGTTCCAAGAGTAGAGAGGCGAAAGCCGTCTTACCAGCTGTCTTTCTCACCACTCTGGGTATCAAGGACATTCTATCCTGGCAGTTGTCCAGGGTATTATTATAGTCTCCCAATGCTAATACCGGAACATCCTGATATAAAGCCATAAATTGCGCAAGACTTCTAAGGGGAGTTATTGAAAATGGTGGAGGAATATAGATTGAGGTGATAATACATACTAACCCATTGAGCTTACAGAGCAAAAAAATAAATTTACCTTCTCTGTCCACTTTCTGTTGAATGCACTCAAAGGAAACATCGGTGGAGACCATTATACTAACTCCCCTCGAATATGAGGTGTACATGGAGTGAAACTGTATCGGGTATTTACGTGAATGCAGAAAGTGGACAGAGTCGGGCTGCATATGTGTTTCCTGTAAACAGATTATCTGGGGTCTCATTTTATCAAAATATTTAAATATTGCATTTCTTTTATCCTTATCCCCCAGACCCCTCACATTCCATGTCATTAGTACTATACCCATACTCTTCACATTAACCATTACAAGGAACAAAAAAGAACTGAGCATATACCACCACATGAAAAATAAAAGCATAGAAATAAATCAAAGCACATTTGCCCTTCTGAATGGCACCTGTCCTTAATAGCCTACCTGGCATACAAGTATATAATATACATCCATATAGACCACATAGATTCCCTAGTTTTACCCGCCAATCACCGGCGGAGCTTATAAAACATATGTAACCAGACTTGTGTTTGTGATATCTTTCAATACTTGATTGTGATGTACCTCCCTCTCCCTCCCTTACCCTCCCTCCTCCTTCTCCTTCCCTCCATCCTCCCTCTCTAAACCCTCCCCCCCTTTAACCTCTACCCTCCGTGCCCTACCCCCCCTACCCACCCCCCTCCCTCCTAGCCCAGCTGGGCCTACCCTAGGGGCTTTACCTATGGCCTCAACACTACATGCATCCCCTCTAACCTCCCCTCTACCATGCATCTCTTTGCACCCCCGCTCCAGGGGTCCTACTCCTCCCCCCTTTAACGACCTTTTAGTGCTATTCATGTGCTTTTAATCCTTATATCTACTATAGAGATAAATTTATCAGGCCAGCCCCATTTAATCTATTTAATGTGTACTTTTCTCTTTTTTTCTCTTTTTTTTAGTGCTTCAACTAGTGCTTTTTAATTATTATTTTCCCTTCTCCCTTTCTTTCCCTCCTTCTGTCCTCTAACCTAGTGTTTAGAAATTGTTCTTATATGGAAAAAAAAATAAAAAATCATCAAACTCCAAGGGAAAGAAAAATAAGTAAAAAAAAAGGAAAAATTCCGGTTAGTCTCTGGTCTCCTGTCCCAAAGTACTCTGTGGGTTTTTCCTATTGTCCTCCAGCCACCTCTCGACACTCATTGGGGAATCAAAAAAATGAATAACATTCATCGTAGATATCCGCAAGCGGGCAGGATAGAGCAGTGCATACTCCATCTTATTTTGCTGTAAAATTCGTTTGATTGGCATAAAAGCCACTCGCCGCCTTTGAAGGTCTGGTGAGAAGTCCTGGTAAAATTAGATTTTTGTCCCTCTATATAGTATTTCCCCCATTTCTCTGGCCTTCCGGAGCAGGGTCACTTTGTCTCTAAAATTAAACATTTTTATGAGTAAAGGTCTTGAGTGCTCACTTCCCTGGTGGGGCTTAAAGGGAACTCGGTGGGCTCGTTCGATACCAAAAAAGGGGGAAAAAGATGCAGCCCCAAATGTCTCCTTAAACCACCCCTCCAGGAATACTATAGGATCGGCTCCCTCGCTCCGTTCAGGCATGCCTATTATTCTTATATTACTTCTACGGTTCCTGTTTTCTAATTCATCGATTTTAGCGGCTTGAGTATCCATTTGTTTCTTCATCCCAACAATGTCTTGTCTAAGTGGGAGTAACTCATCTTCAACTGCTCTTAGCCTTTCCTCCAAAGCTGTAGTTCTTTCAACTGTCTCTTTCAGCTTGCCCCCCATTACCACTAATTCCTCCTTAATATCCTTCAACTGGGTATCCAAGCTGGTTATCGATTCCTTACACGCATTTATAGCATGCAGCAGATCCCTCATTGTGGGCTCTCCCTCCTTTCCTTTAGGGCCCTCCTCCATATTCACCTTGACTATATTGGCGTGGTTTGTTGCAGCAATTACTGCAGTTGTAATATTGGGTTTTCCCACCCCTTGCCTTTTTGCACTCACTGTTTTTGTGCTTAGTGTTACTGCCGGGCTTACCGATACCGATGCTGTTACCTGACCTCTATCTTGACTGCCTTGGCTTTTCCTAGCCGCCAAAGTTCCTACTTGAGCTTGCTGTTGTGGCTTTACGGGTGAAAGGGTATTTCGAGCAAATCGCTCAAGCTTTGCTGCCGCTGCTGCTGCTACTGCTGCTGCTGCTGTCGCCTTTGCTTGATTTGCCTGGCTCTTTGCAGAACGTGTAACCTGAGCTCCCTCTTGTTGTGGTTGGTTCTGGTTTGTCTGCTCCTCCGTTACCCGTTTCCCGGGCATAATAGGGTATGGCAGTAAAAAGAGAAAAGATTTTTACTCATATAAATATTTATGATCCAATCAGAACAAAAAAAAAAAAAAAAGGGGAGAAGAAAAAAACTGCAGTTTCCGTTACCTGGCTTTCTTCCTATAATGGCCTGTAGTTGCTGATAAAGGCTTATATAAGGGGGTCTATGCAATTTATTACTCCCTCTGCACTGTACTGCTGGTATACAAGTTACCATGCAGCCAATATGCCAATGTGCCAATACAAAAGCCAATACAAAAGCCAAAAAAAAGTCACTTGGTATGGTTAATAGTGGGGGGGGTCAAATATCAGTGCAATTGAATATGTTTTTTTAGTCATTACATCTTTGTATCTTTGACGCGCTCCCCTCCAGTATCCAGTACCCCTTGCCCACTCTCTCTCTTTCACTTCAATTCCCCCGGCTATTTCACGGGGTCACATGGAGCCACTGGATTCCGTTAGACTACGCGGCTCATTGTTTTCAGCCGCACTCCACCGCCTCCGCCAGGCGCCAAACCCGACCTCCCTCTCTCACTCCCTCTCTCAATCCGACATACCCAGGGAGAGCCACCTACGTCCCCTTACACGTCCGCTCACAGCCGTCTCTGTCTCTGCAGCCAGCAGCCAGCGTCTCGTCCACTAGCAGCGGTATCCAGCTCCAAGTTCCAGGCTCCTGGCTCAGTTCCAATCCGGCACAGTTTACCCGGCTCTGCAGCAAAAGGTAGGGAAACGGCAACTGTAGTGCAATAATAGACCCGGTTAGCGGCAGGTCTTCGTATGGAGCATATTTCAGTCAGAGAGGGGGGGTATGGAGCGGAGGATCTCCCACACTCACACCGACATTCTCACTCCCTCTCCCTCCTGCATCCAGCCACGCCCCTCCATATGATTCTTTAACCACTTCCTTACTGGGCACATATACCCCCTTCCTGCCCAGGCGAAATTTCAGCTTTCAGCACTGTCACGCTTTGAATGACAATTGCGCGGTCGTGCGACGTGGCTCCCAAACAAAATTGGCGTCCTTTTTTTCGCACAAATAGAGCTTTCTTTTGGTGGTATTTGATCACCTCGGCGGTTTTTATTTTTTGCGCTATAAACAAAAATAGAGCGACAATTTTGAAAAAAAAGCAATATTTCTTACACTTTGCTATAATAAATATCCCAATTTTTTTATTTTTTTTAATATTTTTTTCCTCAGTTTAGGCCGATACGTATTCTTCTACATATTTTTGGTAAAAAAAAATCGCAATCAGCGTTTATTGATTGGTTTGCGCAAAAGTTATAGCGTTTACAAAATAGGGGGTAGTTTTATGGCATTTTTATAATTTTTTTTTTTATTAGTAATGGCGGCGATCAGTGATTTTTTTTTTGTGACTGCGACATTATGGCGGACACATCGGACACTTTTGACACTAATTTGGGACCATTCACATTTATACAGCAAACAGTGCTATAAATATGCACTGATTACTGTATAAATGTGACTGGCAGGGAAGGGGTTAACACTAGGGGGCGAGGAAGGGGTTAAATGTGTTCCCTATTAGTGATTTTTACTGTGAGGGGAGGGGACTGACTGGGGGAGGTGACCGATCTGTGTCCCTATGTACAAGGGACACAGCATCGGTCCCCTCTCCCTGACAGGACATGGATCTCTGTGTTTACACACAGAGATCCATGTCCTTGTCTCTGTAACCGCCGATCGCGGGTGCCTGGCGGACATCGCGGCCGCCAGGCACGCGCATCGGCATTGCAGTGAAGCGCCGGGCACGTGCGCGCGCGCCCCCCAGTGGCCAAATAGAGGAGGCCGTATAATAACGGCCTCCCGGCATTTGACAACCACCTTGCGGCCGTATATTCTCGTACGGCGGGCGCGAGGTGGTTAACTCGGTAACTGGTATGATTCTTTAACTTGGTAACTGGTATGATTCTGTGTACTCCTCACTCTATCCAGTTCCTGAGCGTCAGCCTTCAGCACGCTGATTGGTTGCAGGGTGGGGCCGAGCTCTCTCAGGCCTCGTACACACGACCGATTTTCTCGTCGTAAAAAACACGTCGTTTTTTTCGACGAGATTCTTGTTAAGCTTGTCGATTTTCTCGTCAAGCTTTCTATGCGTACACACTGTCATTTTCCAATTTCCTCGTGGTTCTCTGCGCTCACGTCCAGCACGTACGACGGCACTATAAAGGGGAAGATCTTTTTTCTTGGCGCCACCCCTTGGGCTGCTTTTGCTGATCTCGTGTTACCGCGTGTGAAGTAAAAGTTTGGGAAGAGACGATTCGCGCTTTTCAGTCTTCGTACTTTTCAGATCGTTTTCTGCCGTTCAGTTTGTGCTTGTGGGTTCGTATCTTGACTTTCAGGGCGTCTAGGCAGGTCGTATCTGTTTTACAGTGCGTTCTTGCCTGTTCGTTTCTGAATTTCAGTTCGTTATTCATAGGCCTTGCTGTTCTAAAGTGCGTTCTGTTCTGTACGTTCTGATTAGACGACCGTTTCCTAGCCATGTCGCCTGGACGTTCTCGTCGTCGAGTTCGTGCTGTGCGTGCGCTTGGTGTTGGTCTGCTTGTTTTGGACCAAGACCAGTCCATGAATGGTGTGAGGAGGAGTTCATGGACCAAGAATTGGTTGCTCCAGCGGGACCAATTCTGCCACATGCCTCTGCTGCGGGAGATCGTCGAGAATAATCCTGAGGACTACAGGAATTTTCTGAGGATGTCTGACCCCGTTTTTCAGGAACTGTTGGCTTTGGTGTCCCCCTATATTACCAGGAAGGACACCGTTATGCGGGAAGCCATCAGTGCTGAGCAGAGGCTCATCGCCACGTTGCGTTACCTGGCGACAGGGAGAAGTCTTCAGGACTTGAAGTTCACCACAGGCATCTCCCCCCAGGCTCTGGGCCTCAAAATCCCAGACACCTGTTCTGCTATTATACAAGTCCTGCAGGAGGACTATATTAGGGTAAGTTTTCTCCCTTAACATCACATTTTATGTATTACATGTATGCTAATGTATTGTATTTCTTTCATCCTTCCCTAATTACCATGATTGTAATATGCTGAGAATGTCCCCTTTGTCCCCATGCATGTTGGAAGCTTTAGATTGCCCCTTTTTTTTCCTCCCTAAATATTTCCCCTCACTAACTTTTCCAGCAGGGGCGCCTGTTGCTCCAAATGTTGGGGGGTTCCAACCCCAATTTCGGAAATAAACTTCCTCCTTTTTTGCTCTGTTGCCTAATAAACACCCCCAGTTGTCCCCTCCAATGCAGCCATTTAGTCCCCTCTAATGCAGCCAGTTTCCCCCCAGCCCTGCACTTACCTTCTTGTGGTCAGCGCCATCCTTCTTCTGTCCTTGATGTCTTCTCCTTCCCTTCATGTTGCATCAGCCAATCATGTTACCATTAAACAGACTTGGTGAACATGATTGCCAGAGCAGCCTGTCAGTGTTTACACAAGGAATGCCCCCTCCTTGCGTCCCCGATTTTTCTTTGAGGAAGCCAATTACATCCCTCAGGTTGTAATTTGCAAGACTTTTTTAATACCTGTTTCTGCTCTGCAATTTTAACCCCCTAAATGACGCAATTATTCATATGTCGGTCACTTTACAAGAGGCCATCCACCTGAATAGTGTGCGGCATAGACAATACATAGGTTCATGCAACGCATGAACCTATGTATTGTTCTGAGTGATGGGCACAGGAGAGAGGGGACAGTGCTCCAGCGCCCACTCTGGACGCACCGCCACTGCAATGCTATCCTGTGGCCAAACACATCTCCCCCCCCCCAAAATAATTTAGTAATGGCCCATCAGAGGGGGTGATGAATATGATAAATGAGCCTTCCATTATACTTTTTTTACACACCTTAATAAACGTATAATTAGATTGATGTTGGTCTCTAATTTTTTGGGATAGAATTTCCTTGTAATGTATGCCTTTGTTTTTCTAATATTATTTCATCTTGTTTCACTCCACAGCTTCCTTCCACGCCACAGGAATGGCAGACTGTGGCATTGGAGTTTGCCACGCGGTGGGACTTCCCCAACTGCGGTGGTGCCATAGACGGGAAGCACGTCCGCATCGTGCCGCCACCCCCGTTCTGGATCCTACTACTACAATTACAAGGGGTTTCATAGCATTGTGCTGATGGCGGTGGTGTCAGCACGGTATGAATTCCTCTATGTTGATGTAGGGAAGAATGGCCGGATGTCCGATGGGGGATCCTTCATCCAGACGGAGTTTGCCCTCCGTCTCCAGAGTGACGACCTTGCATTGCCACCGGATGCAGGGAATATTGAAGGACTCCCCTTTGTTTTCTTGGCTGATGAAGCCTTCGGACTCGGACGGCATCTTATGAGGCCATTTCCACAGAGGACCCTGACCCCAGAGAAGAGTGTGTTCAATTACCGGCTGGCCAGGGCCCGAAGAGTCGTTGAAAATGCCTTCGGCATAATGGCCAGCCGGTTCCGCCTTTTTATGACTTCCATCCACTTGGCGGACTACAAAATAAACTATGTAGTGTTATGCTGCTGTGTGCTACACAACTTTCTGAGCCAAAAATCAAATTCCTATATGGCCTCAGTTTTGCCAGAGGCTGGACTTTCCCCTGCAAATCCCCTTCCGGGCCTGGAATCTGCCCGTCTTGGCTTGCCCCCCCAAAATGCCCGTGTGGTTCGGGACAAATACATGGAGTATTTCACGGGTAGGGGGGCAATTCCTATGCCAGCCTATGTCTAAGTATCCCAATAAAAATCTTGTTTAAACCTTTAATTATTTGTTCTTTCCTGTCTCCTAGTTTGTCTTTGTGCATTTGTAGTGGCAAGTGTATTTTACTTTAGTAAATAACAACCAATTTCACTATGTTACCTTACAAAAGAACCAAATAAGCTTAGAGAGTATTATAAAAAGAAGCTACACGTTGTTTGTGGTCAAATATTTTACTCTCTGCACATTTTTTTTTGTTTTACTTTGGGGTTGGCCTGGCCACAACCCGGCAAATTTTGGCTTATGAAAATACAAAAATACCACTTGCATTTCTAAAATGACAACATTGGATACCTCTGAGCAATCTGAGACATTCAGTTACACAAACTATGTCTCTATGTGCCCGTCCTAATATGGGGTCCTGCCACCCCTTGCCCAGCCAAAAATTCAATATGCACACATTTTTACTTTTTTGCAAATAGGAAGTTTACAATCCTGATCCCTATTGTCAACATGTGCTATCTGCCATCAGGGGTGATCAATGGACGTGTTTTGGGGGTGCATCCCCTTCCTCAGTTCACCGACTTTTGATACGAGGAAGGGGTTGCACCCACAAAAGACGTACATGGATATCCCCTGATGGCAGATAGCACATGTTCACACACTGTGTGCATATTCAATTTTTGGCTGCTTTGTTACTCAAAAAATTAGAAAAAATATAAAAACAAACATGTAAAAACAAATGTGTTTGGATGGCTTATTGAATTCTCCCCAAAACATCGAGAATGTCTTTAAATGTTTGTTCCATCACATGGATTCTTTGTTTAATTAGGTCCAGTTCCGTGCTACATTCCATCACTTGCTGGATGAGGCGGAGGGCACTGTCAGCAGAGAACGGTGTGCTATCCTTCACAACATTTCCATCCCCTAAAAACCATAAAAAAAAATTAATCAAACTCTGCAGGCCTACCTCGCTTACCTTAAGCTGTGGTGTCAGATACTGACCTGTTGTGGTGACCAGATCCACAACGTCATCCACCTCTCCTTCCTGCACTTCTCCTTCCTCCACCTCAACTTCCTGCACATCTTTCGGTTGTGGATCTTTGGGAGTTTGGGGTTGCTTGGAAGTTGTGGGGTGCATGTGCTCCCTGGAGTGTCCTCCTCCCAGGCTTCTCTCCCCTATGAGAATAAAACCAAAGGTCTATTTATCACACTGTAAAAATCTCATTGTTAAACTTAAAACAGGCTAAATTGTTTGGAAGTGGGGTACAAGTGTGTGTTTGTGCGGAATTTAAAGAAAAATGCATTATTTATGACCCCAAATATGTTTAGTATTCACATTTGGATGTAATTTTTTGGACATGGAGGCACCACAAATAAACTCTGATGCACCTGTGTGGGACACCCAAAAAAGGCGGGTCTGGTGGCCCACACTATAGTGCTCCAAAGTACAGATGTGGAAGCAGCTGCTGAGTGTCCTCTCCTTTACACTGATTAAAGTTTGCATTTCATTCTCCTTACAAACACATCATCTAGACTTAAAAATTATCCACAATACTTGATCAAAAATGGCAGATGTCTAATTACTTTTGGGGGTCTTAAATAAGCCAAAACCGCGGATAGTGGCCGAACGAAGTGTCGGTAACGTAACGAACGATTACTGTGCCCAACCTAGTTCAAAATATTACATTTTGGAAGGGAGTACAATATGATAAAAAAAAAAAAAATGTCAGTTTCTAAAAAGATTAATAGCAGAAAGGTCGTCATTTTACTTACTTTTAGCGAGCATCCTCTTTATGATCCTCAACTGGTCTGGCTCCCTCAGTTTGAGGTCTGACCACCTCTTTCTGAGCTGCTCATTTGAGCGTTTCACCCCGAACTTCGCCCTCAGACTCTTCACAACTTTAGTGAGGATTTTGGCCTTCCTTCTATTTGGTTTGATATACGGCCCATGCTTGGCATCATAATCAGCCTTGACCAAGATGTCCACCAACTCCGCCATCTCCGCAAAAGACATATTCGATGCCTTGAATCTCCTCCTTGATCGTGACGTGTCCTCGGTCTCCGGGCTTGTCTCTTCGCTAGTTGCGGAATTATCAGACACCTGCTGTAACTCCGCCATATCTGTCTGCGCGCCGAAAGAGAAGGGGCGGGGAAAAGATGTTAGTTAGAACGTCATGGGCGGGCGACGTGTGCGGAGCGACGTGTTCGAATTTGGACGCATGCGTGGTGTGTATATAGCAAACACACATGTGACTATAGTACGTTCGGTGTGCGGAGAGAGGAGTTCAAGTGACGGACGTGCGAACGAAGGTATGTGATTTTGTGAGACTTGTAAAAATTGTTGGCCTATACTGTCTTGAGATTGGTGGAGGATATATATGGTGACTAGGATGTGAAGGAGGTTAGACTGTTTGCCTCACATTATTTAAATATAATTTATTTTACTTGCAGATACAATATGAATGTCTTTATTAGCGACAAAGAGTTCCTGGCGGAATTTATTGACCGGGTAAGGGAGCTGCCGGCTCTGTGGGAGACCAAAAACCCCATCCATAAAAAAAAAGGGGTGAGAAAAGCAGCGCTGGAGAAGCTGCTCCCATTTGTGCATACCAAGGTGCCCACAGCCACAGCAAAACAAGTGGACACTAAAATTGGGAGCTTGAGAGGTACCTACAGGACTGAACGCTCTAAGGTGCTGGCTTCTCAGAGGTCAGGAGCAGCAGCAGATGATGTTTATGTCCCGATTTTGTGGTACTACAGCAGGATGTCCTTCCTGGATGACCACATTGAGCCAAGGCCATCACTCTCCACTCTTCCCCCCAGACTTCCCTGCAGCCAACCTGAGCCTTCTCTGGAGCAAGAGGAGGCAGCCATCCTGGATGATCCTGATTTGTCCATCTGGAGCCAGGTATAGTATTAACTGAAAATGTAGTGGGATAAAATTAATGTTTCCCAAATATGTCAGGATGAGAAACATACATTATTTTGTATTACACAAGTGAAATCATGATCTGTAGACATTATTCTGCACTTAATTGTGTGGTAAATAGTCAAGCTGATGTAGTGGTAAATTTAAAGCAAGGATTTATGCATTTACATTCTAATTGCTTCCATCAGGATTACAAAGTTTGATGCAAAGATTAAACCAACATATTAAACTATGTTTCTTTTTCATACACAGGATGAAATCAGCCAGGAGGAGGGTCTGGAAACTGTCAGGCAGGAGGTGGCAGGGCCCAGTGGCAGCCAGGAGGTGGCAGGGCCCAGTGGCAGCCAGGAGGTGGCAGGGCCCAGTGGCAGCCAGGAGGTGGCAGGGCCCAGTGGCAGCCAGGAGGTGGCAGGGCCCAGTGGCAGACAGGAGGTGGCAGGGCAAAGGAGAAGCACCAGATCCCAGGTGCCTCCCATCAGGCTTCACAAAAGAGGCAGGAGGGACAGGACCACCAGTGAGGCAGCAATGGCCCTTATTAAAGAGGCCCATGCCACCCTCAAGGAGCCCACATCCCCTGAAGAGGCCATTGCCGGCCTAGTGGAGGCTAAGTTCAAGGTGATGAGCATGGAGCAACGCCTCCTATGCGAACCCCTGCTCATCACCTTGCTCAACAAGGGGGTGATGGAGCAAATTACCCCCAATACCGCCATATGTGAGGTGGCCCAACTGACCCAACCTCAACCTCCACCTTCCTCTTCTGCCCCACCCCCTTCTGCTACACCTCCACCTTCTGCCCCACCCCCTTCTGCTACACCTCCACCTTCTGCCCCACCCCCTTCTGCTACACCTCCACCTTCTGCCCCACCCCCTTCTGCTACACCTCCACCTTCTGCCCCACCCCCTTCTGCTACACCTCCACCTTCTGCCCCACCCTCTTCTGCTACACCTCCACCTTCTGCCCCACCCCCTTCTGCTACACCTCCACCTTCTTCTTCTGCCCCACCCCCTTCTGCTACACCTCCACCTCCTCCTCCTGACAGGAGTACCCCTCCAGTGGGCCAGCCTCCAGCTAAACGAAGAAGGAAGGCTGCAGGAAAGGCTGCAGGAAAGGCTGCAGGAAAGGCTGCAGGAAAGGCTTCAGGAAAGGCTTCAGGAAAGGCTGCAGGGAAGGTTGCCAGGAAGAAGAGGAAGTGATGGCCTTGCTTCATTGTGGTCGCACTGGTCGGACAGAAGGCAGCCTGTTGTAGTACCACACACTTGGGACATATATCTCACCTGCTGCTGTTCCTGACCTCTGGGAGGCCAGCATCAGATTGTGTTCTGAAATGTGGGCCTTCTCAAGCTCCCAATTTTAGTGTCCACACAGGGTTGCTGTGTGCTCTGGGGTCCCTGGGATGCACAAATGGCAGCAGCTTCTCCAGTGCTGCCTTCTCTTTATTTAATTTATAAACATGAATAAATGTGTTTTTTGTTTAAGTTCATACTTGACTATGTGTATTTTTAAATAAAAAAAAACAAGCTTTGGAGTAAGCAGATACATTTGACTGACAATAAAAGGCACAGATATCACCCCCCCAAAAGAATAACTAAATCTGATTAGCTCAAAAACATGGTGTGAAATTTTAAAAATATAGATTAGAAAATTAAATGGGAGATCGCTATCAAAACATTGAGAAATTATAATTAACATCATTTTGAAAAATCTAACCATTTAAATTATTCCTAAAAACTTGCACGATATAATACACATAAATCTTATAAAGAGCAGCATGAAAAAGGTTAAAAATAAGGCAGAACTCTGTGTGAATATCAGCAGCAAAAGAAGGTCTCTCGTTTTGATTAATGTAACATTCTAACGAAGAATTCAATGCAGAACATTTAAACGATGAAATATTTATGAGCGTGACGAATGTGCTCTCTCCATTATGAAGGCTTGTTTTACCAGAAGATGCGCTCCCGTCTCATAGTTGCTTGTGAGCATGCGCGCTTTTGGAAGAGTCGTAAAAGCATACACACGAACCATTTTCTCGTCACAAAACAGGCCGACGAGAAACACGACGAGGAAATCTGGAATCCTGACGAGAAAATAGAGAGCAGGTTCTCTATTTTCTCGTCGAGATTCTCGTCAAGTTTCTCGTCGTAAAACCATACACACGAACGTTTTTCTAGACAAAAAAACTCTCGCTGCACTTTTCTTGACTGTTTTGGACAAGAAAATCGGTCGTGTGTACGAGGCCTCACTCTAGGATCATATTACCAGGCCTGCTCTGCTATGTTGAGTGCATACAAGTGAACTGTTTCAAACGAATCAGTTCACTCAGATGAATCGATTCATCCAGTTCACTGAAAAGAACCGATTCAAAAGAACGATTCGTTCATGAACTGGACATCACTACAGTGTTCCCATCTACTATCACATGAGCAGGTCTACAGGCAGCACAGCCAAAGGCAGACCCAGCCAGCTCTCACACACAGTGCTGGAGATGCCTGGTATATGTAATCCAGGCAAGTATCATGTATTGATGGGCTCAGTAAGGCTGCGTTCATGGGCTGAATTCAATTACAGTAAGGCTGCATTCATGGGCTGCATTCGATTACAGTAAGGCTGCATTCATGGGCTGCATTCGATTACAGTAAGGCTGCATTCATGGGCTGCATTCATGCACAGTAAGGCTGCATTCACAGGCTGAATTCATGCACAGTAAGGCTGCATTCACAGGCTGAATTCATGGACAGTAAGGCTGCATTCATGCACAGTAAGGCTGTGTTCATGGGCTGCATTTGATTACAGTAAGGTTGCATTCATGGGCTGTATTCATGCACAGTAAGGCTGCATTCATGCACAGTAAGGCTGCGTTCATGGGCTGCATTCATGCACAGTAAGGCTGCGTTCATGGGCTGCATTCATGCACAGTAAGGCTGCATTCATGGGCTGCATTCATGGGCTGCATTCATGGACAGTAAGGCTGCATTCATGCACAGTAAGGCTGCATTCATGCACAGTAGGGCTGCATTCATGCACAGTAGGGCTGAATTCATGCACAGTAAGGCTGCATTCATGCACAGTAAGGCTGCATTCATGGGCTGGATTCATGGATAGCAAGACTGCATTCATGGGCTGCATTCATGGACAGTAAGACTGCATTCATACGCTCATTAAGGCTGCATTCATGGACAGTAGGGCTACATTCATATGCTCAGTGAGGCTACATTCTTATGGACAGTAAGGCGCTATACATGGGCACAGTAAGGCGCTATACATGGGCACAGTAAGGCGCTATACATGGGCACAGTGAGGCTGCATTGATCTCCTGTACCATGTCTGCATTCTCTGACCATCTCCTGTACCATGTCTGCATTCTCTGACCATCTCCTGTACCATGTCTGCAGTCTCTGACCATCTCCTGTACCATGTCTGCAGTCTCTGACCATCTCCTGTACCATGTCTGCAGTCTCTGACCATCTCCTGTACCATGTCTACAGTCTCTGACCATCTCCTGTACCATGTCTGCAGTCATTGACCATCTCCTGTACCATGTCTGCAGTCTCTGACCATCTCCTGTACCATGTCTGCAGTCTCTGACCATCTCCTGTACCATGTCTGCAGTCTCTGACCATCTCCTGTACCATGTCTGCAGTCTCTGACCATCTCCTGTACCATGTCTACATTCTCTGACCATCTCTTGTATCATGTCCAAAATCTCTGACCATCTCTTGTATCATGTCCAAAATCTCTGACCATCTCTTGTCTTATATCATGTCTGCAGTCTCTGAGGGAGTCTGGAGAGGAGTCAAGAGAGGGAGTGCTGCCGGGATGGGTGTCATGGAAGAAGTCAGACTTGTGTGGACTGTGAAGAGGAGACTATAGGATAAAACCAGAGCTGGAGCTGACTGACTGATCCACGCACCTGAGAGGAGGTCAGTGACTGCGCCACAAGGCCAGTCCGAGGGGGGGTCACTGATGTAGGGGGGGGAGTGAATACAACAATGTAAGGGGAGGTTCTGAATACAACAATGTAAGGGGGGTTCTGATATAATGGTTTCCCCCTATATTAGTAAACCCACCCCCCTTACCTTGTATTCTTTCTGCGGAAGGTGTTCTCTGGTCAACAGAGTCCCCCTCCCCCACGTTCCCAGAGTTCCTGGGGTCCCCCTTGATGATTGACCACTTTTAACTGGAATTTGCATATAAAATCTAACAGACCCCTTTCACACTGGGGCGTTTTTCAGGCACTTTTGGCCATATATATATATATATATATATATATATATATATATATAGTCCTATGTGCTTTCATATTTGTTGTCTCTAAATATAATACACTCTTCAAATGTGCTTTAAAATGCATTGCTTTCCCTTTTATGAAAAACAAAATAAGGACGTTTGCTGTTGGGCCGGTATAATAATGCTATGGGGCTGGTATGAATATTTTTCCAGGGTTGGTTTTTATTCCCAGTCCGGCCCCGGCTCTACTGCAGGCACAATCTGTTTAGGATCACAAAAGACAAATGGAAGGATACAGAAAAGACCAATTTATAGAGTCCCTGCATGAAAGTAAAGACAAACTAGAACTAAAAAAGTATAACCAAGTATAACCAAAAAGTAAAGCTAAGCCCAGATGGGCTGCGGGAATGAAGCTGTGCGGGTTCATCTGAACTTGCACGATTTCACTCCTGCTTGTCAGTCCTGATTTCGGCTGTGATTACGGAGACATCTGCAGTTAATGCACAGATGTCAATTTAAATCGCGGGCTGAAATTGCAGATGGTACAGAAACAATATGAAATTGGTGCAGCGCTGCAGATGCGGTGGCGCACCGATTAGGACGGTGCCATTGCCGTCACATGCCGTTGATTTTGACATGCGATTTGACATGTCATATCAAATCGCACCAGTGTGAACCAGGGCTAAAATGTGTTTTTTTGTTTTGGATAGAGTGGAGATTAGAATACATATAGTTACATACTGCAGTCATAGTTGGGCCCCTTTCACATGGGACGGATCCGTGAGGATCCACCCCGTGAACCTCCGCTTACTCAGCAGGGATCGTTCCACTGAACCGGCGGATGACAGGGCAGTGCCCGCACACTGTGCAGGGACCACCCTGTCAGATCTCCACTCTCCCCTATGGGGTATCGGATGAACACGGACCGTCTGTCCGTGTTCATCTGATCCGCTCTGCAGATGGATAGAAAAATAGGATTTTCCTTTGTCTGCAGAAACGGGGGGATAGCGGTCATGGAGGAGATTGGGTGTCAGTGGATGTTCATCCATTGACACCCGCAATCTCATAGTGACCAATGTCCCTTTTTCATCCGTAAACAGATGGATGAAAAAGCGGACATACGCTCTGCTAGTGTGAAAGAGGCCTTAGTCTGTTTTAAAAAACAAAACAAAGTTCATCTAGTACAACCAATAAAAACAAAACAAAACATACCCGCAGCTGATCCAGAGGAAGGCAAAAAACCCAGCAAAGAATGATCCAATTTTCTCCAGCAAAGGAAAAAATTCCTTCCTGATCCCCCTAAGAGGCAATCGGTTTTGCCCTGCATCAACTTTACCTATAAATGTTGGTACCCAGTTATATTATGTACATTTAGGCTGGATTCACACCTATGTATTTGTGCTTTTTGCATTTTGCAGATTTGCATTACAGTCCAATTAACATGGTTTCCTATGTGTGGCGCCTGCCCCTCTTCTCTCTCCGTGCGGCTCGCACTGTCTCTCGTCTAGGGGTATCTGGTAGGGTGGAGAGAGAGAGAGCGGGTGGGCTACACCTAGCCTCCACCACATGGGAATGCCTGTAGTATCAGCAATGTCCTGTTTACCTTCGGGTCTGTGCCGTGCACCCGGATCCTCCCTCCAAGAGTCACCGTGAACTTCGTCCGCCAGGAAGTGAGCCTCACACCATTAAAGTCCAACACTCCTTTATTAGAATACACCATACAGGGACTTCCTTGATAGTTAGGACAGAAAAGGAGGTGTGAGTGTGAATAGGCCCAGACACAAATTCGCTCCTCCACTCTCCTCTTGGAGAGTGGGATATGGTCTCCGCACGAGAGGAAGGGGATCCTTCTGGACGGTCTCCGACAAGAGACTCACCCGTCACCGGCAGTCTGCTGCACCGGGTCTTCGAGTGAGGAGCTCTCCCCGGTCCATTGCGTCTTACTCAGATTCAGGCCTCCATCCCCGAAGTGCCTTAGGACCCTTCCCTCGCGGAACTCAGTGTTGGGCACTGAGCTTCGGACCTTCTTGCAAGTACCTCACCCCAGGGCTGAAGGTGCCTGGGGTGGAACACGATCACCGTTGGTCCTCTAGGCCGAGGCCTCCTAGAGGACGAGCACGAACCCACGTCTGCAAGCTGAAGGTGCTTGGGACGAAAACCCCGTGACCAAAATGGCCGGCCCTTTTATCCCCTCTCCCAGCAAGAACGGCGGGTTCCCCGCCCCACCATACCGCTACCGAAAGAGGACAAAAAGGAGCCTCGACACACAGTGATATTCGTCCCTCCGGCCACGGCGGCAGCGCCACCTCGTGGACCGCCGAGAACATAGCACTGATGTCACAGCTAGATTTAAAAAATGCACCCAGGAAAGTAAGTACCCGCTACACATTCCTCCCTGTCTTTTGACACTGGACCCCAGTGTCTGGAGTGAATCACGCCCTCAACGGCTGACATAATCCAATCCAGAAACCAACTAACCATTTAAAAAAAAAAACATTTTTTTAGGAAACTATCCTAATGGAGAAGTTGTGTCTGAGCCCCTGCAACAAAAGAGAAGTGAAAGACAACATTTAAAACATTATACTTTTCCCTCCCATCCTAACTAAAAACCACCCCAGGTTCCATAATCTTGACGGGACGCTCTCCTGCAGAGGGAAGAGAAAAGAAACAATAAAACCCTAACACATGTGTATGTGTGAGAGGAAAAGAAACTCCTCCGAAGAGAAATATCTTTTCCTCCCAGTGTGAGCGTGTACAATGTGTAACGTTGCACAAGACTGCCACCTGGTGACAGCCTCGCGGTAACTGCACCCGTTGAACCATCTTTCTTTTCTTGCTGCTCGATTCCGAGCCCTATCTACCCCAAAGTCTGCAACTTCTCACCGGAGAGGAAAGAACAACAACTGGAACAGTTCTTCCTTGGAATGACACAAGCACCCCTCTTGCGGGGCAAAAGCACTGATGAAGGCACCAACAAGAAAGTCAAACAGCAAAGTTCAGGGGTGCAAAGTCCTTTCAAAAAGCAAACAAATGGAGTCTTTTTTTTTTCTCAGAGGTAGAAGCGGGGATGCGGCAGAACAATAGGTTTTAAATGCCGATCCATGGTCTCCAAATGGTACTCCACATCCTCACCTTCTTTGCGTCGGACCAACACTTTATCCGCATGGATGTGTCTTCCCCTCATCCACTCTGCCTTGCAGTCCTTGAACCGCTGAGATGTCTTTGGAGAGCATGTCAAATACCTGCGGGCGTGTGGGACCTTAAGGTGGGTCCACACAAAGTCATTATACCAGCGCTCTCGGTACACCTCCACTTCGTAGAGTAACTCCTTGGGAAGGTACGGATATTCCCACCCGTAATCAGCAGCAACTTTCTGGCTGAAGAGTCTCTGAAGCCTTGACAGCGGAGGCATTGTGGCTTTGTCCCCTTCGCCGGGCAGAACTATAGAGTCCGGATGGCGAGGGGCCTTGACCACTTCTGGTTGGGGCATAGGTGCCGTAGTATCAACTTCTGCTCCCCGGTCCCTGATGCAGGCGGCACCGGAGATGTAGAGGCAGGCTGGGGACAGGACCCCTGTCCAGGCGCTGGTGCCTCCACCCGGGGTGTACTCTCCCCCGTGGACATGGGTGAATCTCGAGGCCTTCGGAACGAAGCTAGCGGCACTTTGTCCCAGCCCTTTTCTGCAAACAGTTCTTCAATGGCTGTGTCATCTCCCACATCAGAGAGCGACTCCAGATCCGAAGTATCACACTCCTCCGCGGGTATGTAGCCCGTTGTAGAGACAGAGCTAACACCTCCCTCCGACATACTGGGCCATGCCTTCCCGGCATCTCCGCCCTTACACCAAGTCTCTTTGCCCGGCTTACCTCGGCCTTTACTTGAAGCAGGACGTCCGGAACACTAGTCAACGGATCCGTCTAGGCCTGGCGTAAGCTGGCGAGATGGTCCGCCACCACCACTGGTCGGGGCCACCATGCTGGTTCTCTTCTTCAGTGGCGGACGCTGTGAGACAGTGATGACCGAGTCAGCATCCTCGGATTTCTCCCGTTGAGTTTTAACGACCTCCTCCTCGGTCGCTGCAGTGTGCGCTGGGATGGCTTTTACAACAGTAATTCCTCCTCTGCGAGTAGTGTTACCTAAAGCCCGGCCTGGGTAGATGGTTCTCGGCCTGTCTACTACTGGATCCACCTCGAACGGGAATTCCCCACAGGCTTCACATTGTCCGAAGGGCTTCAGGTGGCACACCAGTCCCAAGCACCCGGGACAAATTACACCCAGGGCCTCTACGTCCATGCACGAATACAGGGCGAATCGACCCCTTGGCTTCAGCCGGATCCCGGTATCCGTTATCGGAGCAGCAGCAGTCATCGTGGTAGTAGCAGGGTGAACTGGAATCCATGAAGTATATCCAAACCTGGTGACTTGTTGCTGGTCCATCACGCACTGCAGAGTTTTCGCGCCAATGTCCCACGTGTAGCCCTCTCACGTATTGGACTCCTCCCCTTTGCTCCAGTTCGCGGGCTTTTTCACTTTCTTTGGATGAGCCACGCCCACGAACTAAGCGGCGGGGGTTGTGTCTGTTGGCGCAGTGCAATTAGAAGCCCCCACGTGTAGTACCTCACACGGCTGGGCCTCCCCCCGTTCACCGCTCTTCCTGCGCGGGCCTTTCCCTTCTCTAGGGTCAATTCCACGACTTTGAGCAGGGCTGCACTTTGGCCTATTCAGTTAACTCATCCAGCAGACTTGTTCAATACTGTGATGCACAACACAATCCCGGACCCAAGCCCCCACGTGTAGCGCCTGCCCCTCTTCTCTCTCCGTGCGGCTCGCACTGTCTCTCGTCTAGGGGTATCTGGTAGGGTGGAGAGAGAGAGAGAGCGGGTGGGCTACGCCTAGCCTCCACCACATGGGAATGCCTGTAGTATCAGCAATGTCCTGTTTACCTTCGGGTCTGTGCCGTGCACCCGGATCCTCCCTCCAAGAGTCACCGTGAACTTCGTCCGCCAGGAAGTGAGCCTCACACCATTAAAGTCCAACACTCCTTTATTAGAATACACCATACAGGGACTTCCTTGATAGTTAGGACAGAAAAGGAGGTGTGAGTGTGAATAGGCCCAGACACAAATTCGCTCCTCCACTCTCCTCCTGGAGAGTGGGATATGGTCTCCGCACGAGAGGAAGGGGATCCTTCTGGACGGTCTCCGACAAGAGACTCACCCGTCACCGGCAGTCTGCTGCACCGGGTCTTCGAGTGAGGAGCTCTCCCCGGTCCATTGCGTCTTACTCAGATTCAGGCCTCCATCCCCGAAGTGCCTTAGGACCCTTCCCTCGCGGAACTCAGTGTTGGGCACTGAGCTCCGGACCTTCTTGCAAGTACCTCACCCCAGGGCTGAAGGTGCCTGGGGTGGAACACGATCTCCGTTGGTCCTCTAGGCCGAGGCCTCCTAGAGGACGAGCATGAACCCACGTCCGCAAGCTGAAGGTGCTTGGGACGAAAACCCCGTGACCAAAATGGCCGGCCCTTTTATCCCCTCTCCCAGCAAGCACGGCGGGTTCCCCGCCCCACCATACCGCTACCGAAAGAGGACAAAAAGGAGACTCGACACACAGTGATATTCGTCCCTCCGGCCACGGCGGCAGCGCCACCTCGTGGACCGCCGGGAACATAGCACTGATGTCACAGCTAGATTCAAAAAATGCACCCGGGAAAGTAAGTACCCGCTACATATGTAACACGTTCTGTAGTGCAAATCTGCAAAATGCAAAAAGCACTAAATGCATTGGTGTGAATCCAGCCTTGGGAGTTGTAAACCCCATTGATTTTCACCTTTAGTGCATTCTATGCATTAAGGTGAAAAACCTCCTTTGATGCAGCTGCCCCCCAGAGCCCCCCTTTTACTTACCTGAACCCAGTCCAGCGACGGGGACAAACACGCCAGCTCCAGCTGGTGTCTCAGATCCTGATTGGATAGATAACAGCGCAGCTATTGGCTCCCGCTGCTGTCGGTCAAATCCAATGATGCAGGAGCTGGGGGGCGAGGCCTGCAGTCTGTCATAGATGCAGCAGCAGGACTCCGGAGCGCGCCCATTAGAGTGCCCTGAGGGACACTCCAATGGGGCACTCGGGAAGTGGAGCCAGGAGTGCTGCTGAGGGATCCAAGATGAGGATTGGGGCCACTCTGCAAAACCAACTGCAGAGGCAGTAAGTATGACTTGATTTTCTAAAATCGCCTTTCAGGACAACCTTGGAGAGAGCGTAGCTCTGCCTCTTCAACAGGAAACACACTCAGCCTTTAAATCCCTCCTCTTCCACCATGGCCTCAGTTATTGTGTTTCCTCTGCCATGGTGGAAGCAACAGGTGGGAACCAGGGAGCGATTGAATATATGAGCAGTGCGAGTATGGACAGGTATGTATCCAGTTCCCCTCCCGCCACGCACACACTTGCGGTGCGGCCAGTTTAATCTGTATTCTACAGCAAGCCCCGCACAGGCTCGCAGTGGGAACTTTGCAAATTAGTGGTGTACCAGCCATCGCTGCCCCGCTCCACCTTCCACACATTGGTGCTTGGGACCGCCCGTCTCCAGCTCCGCTTGGGACCGCCCGTCTCCAGCTCCGCTTGGGACCGCCTGTCTCCAGCTCCGCTTGGGACCACCCGTCTCCAGCTCGCCTTTACATTACACAGACCCCTGCACCTCTGGACCCGTTTACTTTACACAGCACCCTTGCATCTCTGGGCACCTTTACATTACACAGCACTGCACCTCTGGACCCCTTTACATTACACATCACCCTGAATCTCTGGACCCCTTTACATTACACAGCAACCTGCACCTCTGGACCCCCTGCATGTTACACAGCCCCCCTTCAGAGCAGACGCCCCCCGTTCAGAGCAGCCCCTCATCGTTCAGTGTAGCTCCCCTGTTCAGTGTAGCCCCCCCTTTGTTCCGTCTAGCCCCCCCCTTTGTTCTGTCTAGCCCCCCCCTTTGTTCCGTCTAGCCCCCCCTTTGTTCTATCTAGCCCCCTCTTTGTTCCATCAACCCACCCCCCCTTTGTTCCGTCTAGCCCCCCTTTTTCCATCTAGCCCCACCTTTTTCTGTCTAGCCCCCCCCTCATTTAGTCTAGCCCCCCCTCGTTCAGTCTAGCCCCCGGCTCAGTGTAGCCCCCCCTTCAGTACCTCAGATCAGTGCAGCGGCAAATGCACAGCAGGTCCCCTCCCCCTGTTTACACTACAATTCCCATGAGGCAGAGCAAGACTCTGACAACCACAAGCGTGACACCCAGAGGCAGAGGCATGATGGGACTTGTAGTTTTGCAACAGCTGGAGGTCGGCTAATTGCATATCCCTGCTCTAGGGGGTGTGTGGATGGTGCTTACCTGTGATCCTGTAACTTGGGGGGGGGAAGAGGGAGAGAGAGAGCGCGCGCGTGGGGGGGAGGAGAGAGAGGGAGCGAGGGGGGGAAGAGAGCGAGCGCGTGGGGGGGGAGAGAGAGCGCGTGGGGGGAGAGAGAAGAGAGAGAGCGCGTGCGCATGTGGGGAAAGAGGGGGTGAAAAAATAAGGTGAGGGCAAAAGAGGGAGGGGGAAGAGAGAAAGAAAGGGGGAGTAGTGAGGGGGGCGGGGGAAAGAGGGGTGGGGTCAAATAGGGTGGGGTGGGGGAAAGAGGAGTGGGTGGGGTCAAATGGGGTGGGGCAAAGTGGTTGGGGGGGAAAGGGGGGGAAAAGAGGAGGGGGGTGAAAGAGGAGGGAAAAAAGAGGGTGGGGATAAAAGAGGGTGGGGGGGGGTCAAAATGGGGGGGAGGACAAAGAGAGAGATGGGGGGGTCAAAATGGGGGGGTGTCGGAGGACAAAGAGAGAGATGGGGGGTGTAGGACAAAGAGAGAGATGGGGGGTGGGTCGGAGGACAAAGAGAGAGATGGGGGGTGGGAGGAGGACAGAGAGAGATGGGGGGTTTAGGACAAAGAGAGAGAGATGGGGGGGTGTAGGACAAAGAGAGAGATGGGGGGGTGTAGGACAAAGAGAGAGATGTGGGAGGAAAACAAAGAGAGAGATGGGGGGGTGGGTCGGAGGACAAAGAGAGAGATGGGGGGGTGGGAGGAGGACAAAGAGAGAGATGGGGGGTGTAGGACAAAGAGAGAGATGGGGGGTGTAGGACAAAGAGAGAGATGGGGGGGTGGGTAGGACAAAGAGAGAGATATGGGGGGAGGACAAAGAGAGAGAGATGTGGGGGGGAGAGAGGACAAAGAGAGAGATGGGGGGTAGGACAAAGAGAGAGATGGGGGGGTAGGACAAAGAGAGAGAGATGTGGGGGGAGGACAAAGAGAGAGAGATGCGGGGGGGGACAAAGAGAGAGATGGGGGGGTGTAGGACAAAGAGAGAGATGGGGGGGTAGGACAAAGAGAGAGATGGGGCGGTAGGACAAAGAGAGAGATGTGGGGTGTGGGTGGGGGGGTTGGACAAAGAGAGAGATATGCGGGGGGGGACAAAGAGAGATGGGGGGTGTAGGACAAAGAGAGAGATATGGGGGGTAGGACAAAGAGAGAGATGCGGGGGGGGGACAAAGAGAGAGATGTGGGGGGGGGGACAAAGAGAGAGAGATGGGGGGACAAAGAGAGAGAGATGGAGGGGACAAAGAGAGAGAGATGGAGGGGACAAAGAGAGAGATGGGGGGGAGGACAAAGAGAGAGATGGGGGGGGAGGACAAAGAGAGAGAGAGATGGGGGGGAGGAGAAAGAGAGAGATGGGGGGTAAAAGAGGGGTCTCCGTGTCCAGGACGGCGATCCCTAAGCAGTTTATTACAGTAGATTTGCAATGCAATACAGGAGGAACCAGAGCATCCTGCTTGTTACAGCTTACAATCTTTAAAACAGGTACAATCTAAAACAGATTTATTGTGTCAAATTTTTTTTTTTGGTTCATAGTAATAATTTCTTTATTATTAACTTACAATGTTTTCACATCAGTACCTAAGGAAGCTTAATAAGGGTAATGCATGCATTTTGCGATCAAGATTACACAACATAAAATCGTATCATTAACAATATAAGAACAGATGGAAGAAATGTAGTGCTGCAAATGAGTCCAAAAGTTTTAAAGTTTTTCGTTTTTTTCTTCTCCAGGGGTAAGCGCAACTTAAGTCACACACTTCTAGTACGTCAGTAGGATTAAAAGTACTCTGTATTAACATTTCTCTCTTCTTGGGTTTCATTGTCTTTGCAATAAAAAAAAATGCCCATTTTTTTTTTTTTTTAAAGGCGCATGTCCCGTGATTTTCAGCATAGCGTTCTTCAGCCATGCTGCGTAGGACGCTCTCACTTTGTTGATGTATTTCTCTCGCCTGCGGTTTGTGTAGGTGGATCCCATCAAGTTGATTCCTTACAAAAGAAATATAGAAAGTAAACAGTTGAATCTGACTTCTAAAATGCCTTAACATTTTGTGAATATGAATTCTTGGGAGCGGCATCGTTAAATGATGGACTGAGCCACTGTACTATTTGCATCCTCATGACTACCCTGTTAGTATGCAAATAGGGTTAAAACAGCGCCACATCACACATAGCAAAACCTTTTTTTATTTTTACATTATGGACACCAAAATACACATCTTAAAAAAAGACTATAATTTACTACAACATTAGAGTGCAAGTTAAAATTCTCACGATAGCATATAACCTAAATAGATTAGAGAGCCTCAAGATGTCCCGTAGATTATACAATGTCCCACGTTACCAGTATCAATCTGTTGGTAGCGTGGGATCTAGCATAATCTACCTCAATCCTGGTGTATAGAACCAGCCAAACTCTTAATCAAATCCACCTTTGTTCTTGATCAAATACACCTTAGTTGTTAGGACAAACAGTTAATGCAGCAAAGTCTGCCTGAGTTAAGGGTCTCCGTGGCAATGCATCCAGTTCTTATAGTAGCCTCATCACCAAAATCTGAAAGATAAAAAATGTCGGCGAAACTAAGCGACAGTTGCGCGTCTGGATCGGCAAACGCATGAAGGGCATTAACCTGAAAACAGGAAAATATCACAGGGTACCATTTTGCAGAGTACTACCACAATAGCCAACCAGGGGATCTTAAGTCGAGGGCGCTTTTTTTTACCCTTAATCAGTCAATTAGAAGAGGGGGGCAGGGAATAGGATATGATCATCTTAAGAATAAAAAAGACAGGAGTGAATTATTTTTTTTTAGACTTGGCTCTGTGATGGCTAAGTGGTTAAATAATTCAATTTTGCCAGAAAGTGTTCCTTGAGCCATGATGCAGCTCATCTAATGGGTTAATTGAGTGTTGAAATCTGACAATTTTCAGCTCAGACACCAGTATGGAGTCATGTATCCAGATATGGGTGAAAAGACTCTAGTGACTATAATGTCTTGAATATGAATGACCCTCTACATATGAAATAGGTATGTCATGATAAGAATGTACTGTGTACTTTAAGCAAAAAAAAGGAACAAGGTTGATTTGATCTGAAAAAGTCAGTAGCGCACTCACAGGGCCCCAAAGTAAAAAAAAAAAAAGATACCGACTGTAAACAAAACACAAACAACTGTACTAATAGAGCAAGGCCGACAGGATGGGCATGTGCAACCACAAAAGGGAGAAAGGGGATACACCCAAGGGACAGGCAGCAGAGCCCCAAAACCATGGGCAGAAAGGCAAGCCGCAGCAGTAAACTACCTCAAATAGAATATGGGGGGGGGGGCAAACAAAATTTTTATATTTACCTGCCCTGTGCAGTAGTTTTGGAGAGAGCAGCTCAGAACTCATATTCTTGGTCCCTCTTTGGTGCTCCTGGCCCCTCCCTCCTGTTGAGTGCCCCAACAGCAAGCAGAATGGTATAGGGGCAACCGAGACGAGCCACTGCTCCCTGTGTCTATTTAGACGCAGAATAGCGGCCCGGCACTGCCCCCTTTCTGCCCTCATTGGCTGACCTGACAGCAGCGTGAGCTGATGGCACTGCGGTGCGGTCTAAGCCAATGAAGTGGGGCGTCCTAGGCAGCTGAAACACTCCTGCAACATCGCTGTATCTAGACTAATTCACACAAGTTTCAGGGGGCCTGCTGCACACCAAAGACTTTTTAGCTTAATACATACCTTCTTGCCTTTACAACCCCTTTAAGATAAAAAAATAAATTAAAAAAATGATGACTTTACAGATCAAGCTAACCCTGCTACTTTTTGGCTTAAAGTGGTTGTAATCGTTAAAAAGGTCAGGAGCCCTCTTACGGGCCCTAGAAAATTAAAAATTAAAAACACGCACCAACTGTACTCATAGGGCAAGTCTGACGGGATGGGCAGATGCAGCCAAAAAAAGTGCGAAAGACGATAAATCCAAAAGATAACAAGGGAGAGGCAGCAGAGTGCCCAAACATGGGCAGCAAGGCAAGCCACAGCAGTTAACTACCTCCAATAGCATAATGGGAGGGGGCACAGACAACCAAGCCTAACACAAAGGGTTGCTAGAGGTACATACGGCAGAGAACGATACCTATAGCCACCCAAGGATGAGCTTATCTCCTCGGGTGGGAGGGGGTTTAAGAGGGATCATTTATGTGAGACCAGAAATGGAACCAAGTAGCCGCACAACACAAGGAGCTGGACCGTTCACTAACCTTGCCCTGGAGATTGAAGCAGAGTCAACAGCCGCCAGAGACACCCGTAACTATACGGAGAGCATAAACAATGCTGTAGGATTGAGCGGATGCCGGGTGCGATGTCTGCAGAGTGTCCCCTCCTAGATCCACCCACCCACACAGGGGAAGAGCGCAGGCAAGCCCACCTCCGCCACAGCTCAGAGCACGGACAGAAGGGCAGCAGCAGTAGGGCAAGGAGGCCTTCAAAAAAATGGAGTACGTAGCGAGGCGCACCCCACGTCCAGGCATTGAAAAAGCTCACACGAGCTCTACCGCTGTATGTAAAGAATGTGTGAGCAGAGTGTCGGTTAGAGTGTTCACTGTAGTGTGCACTGTAAATCCATAATACAGATGACCCAGAAACTTTAGAGCTTCTTAGTCAATACACTTTAGTGGTGCACAACAGCAATAGTAAGCTACGAGGAAGGCATCGGCTGAAATGCATTAGCATCATTTGTGTTCTGCTATTGCTATTGTGCAACAATAAAGTCTATCGATGAATAAGCCATCGAGTTGCTGGCTCATGTCTATAATGCATATCTAGACACTGGCGAGTGGGGGGGAGGAAGAGGGCCATCACCACCCATCTGCCTCTACCAGTCCAGCAGAGGTAGTGGGGACAATTCTGGAGGACTGATCTGCCTCCCAACAAGACAGGAGTGTTAGCTACCAGGTCAAACGCATCCCCTGCGAGGCATTTAACTCGCCAGCCTCACCTATACATTATCAAACCTGTCGACCAAAACCAGCTGTTTTAAGTCATCAGCTGGTAAAACGCTCAGGAAAAAAAAAAAAAAAGGATTAAAGGTTTAGAAAAAAAAGTTCCAGCAAGGAACTGTGTTGAAAAATAAATTATAAAAAAAATGAAGTGCCGCTAGGGCAGAGAGATGGTTTACTACTACTCTGGACTGCCCATAGCCGATGCTGTGTTCTTGTTTTTTTTTTTTTTTTACACCCACTGTCCTACTCCCGAATCTGGCGCTGTAACCCTACACTCAAGAAGACCTGTGTCCATCATTAAAAAATAAATAAAGATAACCTGACATACCTGCTTGAAATAAATCACTTAGATGGGATACTCGAAGGTGACTTGCATGCAGGTCATGGTTTATGGCCCACGTCTTCTCCTTGTTCTAAAAAAAAATACAGGAAAAAAAAATTATGAAAAAATAAAAATAAAAAAAGTTGCATTAACCTACCCACTTGGATTTTAACACATTGATGACAGACAACCAGCCGACTCGTATGCAGGATTCAGTTTCCAGCTAACAGTTTTGACAATGCCTGAAAAAAAACAAAAAACAAAAGATGAACTGGAACTCAGCACAAAAACACCAATGTGCATGAGCTAATTTTGAGGCAACATAATAGGTGTGGAGGCAGGGTTAGGCCAATCCCCCCTCCAGTACCGGTAACTGGAGGGTGGTCTTGGCAATCCTGACTACTCCCCCCCTCCATAAAAAGGAAGTAAGGATGGAGTCTATTTCTTTAAATTTAAGCTTAGTGACATATATTGGTGAATTACCCAATACATACAGAAATCGTGGCAGGAATATCATTTTAAAAATATTAATCCTGCCCAATAAGGTAAGTGGGAGATTTGCCCAGGTTTTGAATGTGGTCTTCATTCTCCCTATAAGGGGGTCTATATTGAGTTTAGCATAAGAGGTAATAGGGAGCTGTACCATAACTCCTAAATATCGGAAGGAGGTGACTATTTGTAGTGGGCAAGAGGAAGTTAGCCTGGGTGGGTCTGCCTGGTCAATCTGAAATAGGATGGACTTGTCCCAGTTAACTCGGAACCCAGAGAAATGCCCAAACTTGCCAATAATCTCCAGCAGGACTGGGACAGATGACTGGGGGTCCGACAAATAGATCAACATGTCGTCAGCATAAAGAGACACCTTCTCCTCCAGACCCCCAATCGTCAGTCCCGCAACCTCCCCGCAAGATCTTATCAGGGCTGCCAAGGGCTCTATCGCCAGTGCAAAGAGCAAAGGCGACAGAGGGCACCCCTGTCTGGTGCCTCTCTTTCTTAGGAAGAAAAGGCTGCAGACGCAGCACCACCTTATCCTTGTGGAAGCTCAGATAAGGAGCCTTGCATGACAAGGCTACCAGCTCAGAAACCTGTCTTGACTAATTAGCTAGGCAGAAAAAATAACTGGAGCTGCTTAGTGCAGGCTGAGGGGATATAGCAAGTAGGACTGCCCCCTGGGCAGGGCAGTTTAGCTTACAAGTTAACACATTCTGCCTAGTCGCTCCTGAAGGAAGGCCAATACCCACTTTGTCAAGATTAAGGCTGTGTCCATCCATAAACTAAAGAGAAAAACTTATTTTGGGCAAAGAATTGTTTGAAAACAAAATTACAACTTAAAAAAAAATAAAAAAATTTGGGGGTATGTGCACTTTCGAATTGTAAGGCTTGGTTCATACTGGTGCGCTGTGCGATGCAATTCGCAGTGCAAATCACATGCGATATCTGTGCGATGCAAAGTCAGCCATACAGATAGTATGGCTAAATATGCATCGCATTCAGACCCAACTCGCACAAGACCTTTTTTGGTCCGCACTAGAATCTAATGGGTTTTCACACCCATGTGATCCAATAGTTTGCACTGCGATATGCAAACTGATTTGGGGGTATAATTTACTTTCTATTGACACTTCCAGCAGTTTGCATAGTGCACTGCCTTGTGAGTCAGGTGTGATGCACTAGTGCAGTGATGGCGAACCTTGGCACCCCAGATGTTTTGGAACTACATTTCACATGATGCTCATGCACGCTGCAGTAGTTAAGCATCATGAGAAATGTAGTTCCAAAACATCTGTGGTGCCAAGGTTAACCATCACTGCACTAGTGTAAACTGAGCCTAAGCCCAGGTTCACACTGGGCTGCAGGAGTGCCTCGACTACAAAGACATCTGTGCAGTTTCTGCACAGATGTCAATGTAAATCGTGGCCGAAATTGCAAAAAGTACAGAAACTTATTTTTGAAATCGGTGCAGCGCCGCAAATGCGGCGTCGCACCAATTAGGAGAGTTCCATCTCCGGCAATTTGCGGCAAATATCGCCAATTTGACATGCGATTTGACATGTCAAAACGCATGTCAAATCGCACCAGTGTGAACCAGGGCTGAGGCTGGGTTCACACTGATACGACACGACATTCATCCGACTTTCATCCTACTTTGCTCTGCGACATCAGTCCTACATTGATCCTACATTGGTCCGACATCCATCCGACATTCATGAACAGGATACTACTTTGATCCGACATTGTGATAGTCTGACTTGTCCTTTGACCAATCAAAACAATCCCAGGGTGAGATAAATTCCTTTTACTGCTGCTGTAATCACCATGTCGGATGTCAAATGTCGGATGGTTAGGACAAGGATCCTACTTCGATCCGACTTCAATGATATTCAATGGGCTGAAGTAGGATCAAAGTCGGACAGAAGTAGTACAGGGAGCATTTTTAATGTCGGACCGACATGTGTCGGACCAGTTAAGACGGCTCTCTTAGGGATTCATTGATTTTCACACGTCATGCGACATGAGCTCCTAATGTCGGAGCGTTTGTCGGACAAGTGTGAACCAGGCCAAAGTGTCTCAAGAAATTAGAAAGGCAGTCAGTACATCAGGTGTAATCAATTTTCAAAGATTGTGAAGGTTAGAGTCAACAAGCTATGGTGCCAAAGACAACATTATCCCTGGTTCACACTGGTGCGATTTGACATGTCAAATCGGTGTCATTTGCACCGTCCTAATCTGTGCAATGCTGCATCGATTTTAAAAAGTAGTTTCTGGACTGCTTTTTGCGATTTCGGCCGCAATTTACCTTGACATCTGGGCTAAAACCTTCACAGATTTCTCCAATTGTGGCCAAAATCGGGAGTGAAATCGTGAGAGTTCAGCTGAACTCGCACAGCTTCACTCCCGCAGTCCAGTGTAAACCTGGGCCAATATACATTGATGGATTATTTTTTCCAAAGGAATGTAGCAGTATAACTTTTGGCCAAAATTTATTTAGAAAAATTCTAAATTTAAAACAGACGAAAAAAAATGCATTTTTCTTACAAAACTTTCAGTCTTTTTAGAGCACAAAAAAAACCAGTAGTGATTTAATGGGGCCCAAATTTCATATGGGTACAGTGTTTCATGACTGAGTAAGTCTGATTCAAAATGTGAGAACTGAAAGCTGAAAATTGGCTTGGTTATGAAGGCGGTATAACTGCCCAGTGGGCGAGTTGTTAAAAAGTTTTAGTATATGTACGTACATTTACATTGGGTGAACTCAAAAATCAATTCTGTTTTAAAATATAATTGTTTTATTCACAATGTTATTTTTTTCTGCTTCACAGAGGAGCAAACCTTGACAGCTATACTTAAAGTGCAACTGTAGTCTGCTCATATAATTTGTAATAAAAACATCTTTGCAAAGTGGTTGGAGGGAAGCTTCAAAATGGCATATTTTAGATACTGTATACTGCGATACTGTATTTGCCAAATATCAGACATCCCAACCTGCAAAAGCTCATTTCAGGGAGGCGGTAAAGTCATTTCAGGGAGATGACGCTTCGAGCACGCACCGACCCCCCAATGAAATGCAGCTTTACCAGTGCCAAATGCAGCTTTACCAGTGCCAATTAAATGCAGCCTAATCAGTGCCCATGGAATCATCGGATCATCCTGAGTTACTTATCAGTGATGAGTGAGCTGAGAGATGTGGTGAGAAAGTGACAAAGTGATGCTCAGCGTCACTGTGTCACCAGTGGCGGCTGGTGCTCAAATTTTTTGGGGGGGTGTGTTACCGGCCTCAAAATGTGAATTAAGAGAGCCGATAATTGTAGACGTGATGAGATAAGGTGATCAGCTTGGCGTGGACTGCAAAGAATCACACAACAGCATAAGACAGGACCACTGGGTTTTATGGCTGGAAATCGTTTGACTCTTACATAACAATACATCTTTTACATTTTTATAATCACATGTTTATAACTATTAACAATATATAATACAGATTTTAACTGAAGTATTTTAAACCGTAGTTACACAAAAAACATTGTTATATTTTATTAACATATATATATTCCTGTTATTCCGTGTTATAGATGATGATGTACACTTTAACTGTGCAATAATGCTTTAATACAAACATTATTTCGGTAGTTCTCTTTTTTAACCACTAGATGGTGCACCTGAAGCAATGCATAGCTTTACATATAGGTTTTTCTTAAGAATATCAGTTTTCAACATGTGCTCTTCTAACTTTATGGAACTTGTATAAACCAAGTTTCAATATACTTATTTAGAACGGTTTAGTGCTTCTCATAGACATTTATTCTGACTAATGCAGTATTTTCATGTTTTTATGCCCTTTTCACTTGTTTCTCACACATGCTGTTCTAACTTCTAATAGCAGTAAAACTATAACATACAGTCTGCTGTAACTTTCCCTGCATCTGCTACAGATGTCTAAGAATCTTTCTATTATAGTTTAATGCAGATTAGGAACGATTTAGAGTACATACCTGCAAAGAATCACACAACAGCATAAGACAGGACCACTGGGTTTTATGGCTGGAAATCGTTTGACTCCAGTCACATGGTGGGTGGCCTTATATAAACTCTGTTTGTGTACCTTCTCTGCCATCTACTGGTTCTTGCTAGAATAGCAGGAAGGTATTTCTTTGCTAGAAATAAAATAAAAATAAATGAGTATGTACTTTGCTTTGGGGTGTCTGTTTTGTGACCATATAAACCCCAGTCCGTCACACTCTCCCCTCCTTCAGTTAATGGCTCCCGACATTAAACTCAATTGTTATCTGAACACTGTTTAGTGATTTAAGTAACCCATATAGGTACTTGTTGCCACCAAGGAGCTATGTTAACTACCTGGCATGTCATGGGAGTAGCTAGCATTGTAGGAGTTTGTACGGTGTGAATCTGACTTGGTATGTATCTTGGTTGACCTAGTGTGTCATATGTAAAGATCTCTTTAGGCTTAGCTTGTCTGGTAGATCTTCTGACAGGAGTTGAGTCATCTCCATCAACATCATTCTCCATTTGCATATCTTGGCTCACAGGTAAGTCTTGACTTAATGAGGGTAATTCTGCAGTGTCTAGTCTCACCATGTCTGTAGCCCAGATTTGGTCGCCAACTAATGTTCCATCATTTTGTTCTTGTTCAAGATTGGGTGTGGTAGTTGTAGGATAGAACTCTTCAGCAGAAACTCGTAAAGGGATTTTCTGTACGTTTTGAGAGTTTTGTTGAGACACAACACGATCATGACTTTCTGTAGTCTCTGGTATATAAGGATAATACCATCTTTCTTCATCTGAACATTCCTCCTCTTGGTCCACATCCATTCTGGTCTCCTTTCTGTTACTTGATTGTCTTTGTTTCATTGGTACTCTTGGAATGTGTCCTTCAATTGGTAGGTCATTTACTGGTAGTAAAAGATTTCTGTGCAGCACTCGAATAGTCTTTTTACCACTTTCAGGCTGAATTTTGTACACAGGCCCATCTTTGATTCTTTCTACCACTTTGTGTACTGATTCTTCCCAGTATGAACAAAGTTTACCAGGTCCTCCTCTTTCAGAGAGATTTTGTACTAAGACCCTATCACCCGGTTGAAGAGGTGCTCCTTTTATCTTCTTGTCATAGTACTTCTTCCCTTTAGCAGATGATTTTTGGCTATTCTCGGATGCGATTTTGTAAGCTTCTTGCATTCTGGATGCCCATTTTTGAGTAAATGTTGGTTGACTTTCTGATTCCTTTTCCAAATTTAGGTTGAGTATTAGGTCAATAGGCAAACGAGGAGATCTTCCATACAATAGAAAGAATGGCGAGTATCCTGTGGCTTCATGCCTGGTGCAATTGTATGCATGAACCATATGTGGAAGATATTCTTTCCAATCTGACTTTTTCTCTTCCTCTAAGGTGCGAAGCATCTGTAACAAAGTACGGTTCAGTCTCTCCACTGGGTTACCCTGTGGATGGTACGGAGTAGTTCTTGAATGAGAAATCCCTGCCAATCCTTGCAATGTCTGAAACAAGTTGTTTTCAAATTCTCTTCCTTGGTCATGGTGGAGTTTCTCTGGATAGCCAAAACGTGGTATGAAATCTTGAAAGATCTTTTCTGCCGCCGTTTTTCCAGATTTGTTCTTAGTGGGATACGCTTGTGCAAAGCGTGTGAAGTGGTCAACTATTACAAGTATATACTCATATCCTCCTTTGCTTTTTTCCAAGTGAAGATAATCAATGGATACTAACTCCAAGGGTGAACTGGTAGTAATCGAACCCATAGGTGCTCTTTCGGTGATATTTGGACGCTTTTGTTTGATGCAGTTGCACTTCTTCAGCACATATTCATCAATGTCTCTTTGCATAAATGGCCAGTAAAATCGTTCACGTGCTAGGTGGGTTACCTTGTCAGTACCAATGTGACCCATGTCATCATGAAGATTTTTTAAGACCAATGGTTTTAGCTTTTCTGGTAGGACTAGCTGTTTTCGGGTTCCAGCGTGTCGGTAGAGGATTCCTTCATCAACTCTGAGTTTGTTCCATTCATGTATCAAACATCTTGTTTTACTGGTCATACTCTCCTTCTCTTTGTGGTTTGGAATCCAGTCGTTTTCCTTAAGCCAGACAACTTTATTGGGCAGATGGTCTGTCCTTTCAGCAATTCTTCGGCCACATCACTTTCTGAGTGAAAAATCAATGAAGCCACCCATAGTGCCTCTTCTTCGTCGACAGCTTTGCTCCCTTGCCACATAGCTGACACAACCTCAGATGGTACAAGCTCTGTGTACTCACTCAGATTCTTTGTGAGTTCCACCGGAAATCGTGACAGTGTATCCGCGTCTGCATTCTGTTTACCTGGCCTGTACTTGATATCAAAGTGGAAATCGGCCAACTCGCCAACCCAGCGATGACCCACAGCATTCAGTCTGGCAGTACTCAATACATATGTCAATGGGTTGTTGTCTGTGTAGACTGTGAATGTTGGAGCGTAGTACAAGTAATCTCTGAATTTGTCACAGACTGCCCACTTGAGAGCTAAAAACTCAAGTTTACCAGAGTGAAGATGGTAATTGCGCTCTGCTGGAGTCAATGTTCTGGAGCCAAACCCGATAACACGAAGTTTTTCTCCTTGTCGTTGGTACAGTACAGCACCTAGGCCTTCATTGGAAGCATCAGTGTGTAAAACGAAGGGTAGGTCAAAATCAGGGTATGCTAGTATTGGTGGATTGGTTAGCATGTCTACCAGTCTGGATACTACAGCTTGATGTTTGGGTGTCCATTGAATCGGTGTTTTAGATGGCACTTGTGTTTTGTTCCCATTTTTCTTTGTAGGTTTCCCTTGATTGTTTTTGGTAATGGATGTAGCAGATTCTTTCTCAGTGTTCTGCAAAAGTTCATATAGTGGTTTAGCAAGTCGAGAGAAATCTTGAATGAAGGACCTGTAGTAGCTCAGGAATCCTAACAAAGATCTGACTCCTCCCACTGTTTTTGGTTCTTTCCTTTTCAAATGTAATACCGCTTCAAGATCTTTTGGGTCAATTTTTATGCCTTCTTCTGACACCATTCGTCCAAGGTATCGAATCTGTCGTTTAAAGAGTTCACACTTCTGCGGTCTAAGTTTGATACCATGCTCGCGCATTCGACTAAGCACTTGCCTAATATCATTGACATGCTCCTGAAAAGTTTTGGAGTAGCAAAGTACGTCATCCAGGTATGGAGAACAACATTTGTCTCTGATGCCCTCTAGTACATTTTCCATGCATCTCTGAAAAGCTGCTGGGGCATTAGTTAATCCGAATGGAATCCGATTCCACTCCAGGAGTCCCCAGGGGGTGCTAAAAGCCGTCAGATGTCTGGAGTCTTCATGCACAAAGCCTTGATGATACGCACTACCCTGGTCCAGGATTGAGAACCATGTAAATCCTCCTAAGCTATCCAACAGATCTTGTATTCTGGGTAGTGGATGTCTATATGGGATAGTCTTTCGGTTTAACTCCCTACAGTCAACACATAGTCGTAGGCTACTGTCCTTCTTTCGAACACAGACAACCGGTGATGAGTATGCGGAAGAAGATTTTGTTACCCAACCTCGGTCAAGAAGGTTTTGGATATATTCTTTCACTTCCTTGTATAGGGGTTTCGGTATTGAATTGTAGCGTTTCTGGACAGGAGTTTCATCTTTCAGATTTATCCTCAATTTCAGGTTAGGAATGCATCCTATGTCTCCCTCATCTCGAGCAAAGACATCTGATTCGTCATATAACATTTGTCTCGCTATCTCCTGTTCTTCTTCTGAGAGATCTTCCAAATTGAGAGGTGGGTGCCACTTAACAGATTTGTTAGTGGATAGCTGATTTCCAGTGTCCACTTGATTCAACTGGTTTACATGAAACACCCTGTTCTTCTGGTCAATTCCCTTTCCATCATCTTTGTTTGGAGACAATGGTAGAATTTCAGCTGCTGGAGAAATGGTACCCAATACTGTTCTGGGCGGAAGGTAGATGTCATGTTGAGCACGGTTCAGTATAGGTATCTTCACCAGTTTAGAGAACCCATTTGGCACATCTACCACTGAAGGAAATAGTTCAAGTCCTTCCTCAACTGGATATTCTGGAAGTGGTTCAAATGGCATGATTCCTCCTTTTGGCCATGCTCTAATTCTGCATTTGACTTCACAGATCTCGCCTCCTTTAATCTGGAGTCCCTTCTTCCCCACTTTGACCATACGACTATCGGATATTTCTCCTGGGTCAGTTGCTTGACTGACAGCATTGACAATGTTATTCGCTACACTCTGTCTTATTTTCATAGCTTCACTCAGCAAGATAGTCAGGTTTTGGGTGCTGTTTGGTCGGTCACGGTTTTCTCTGATCAATTCTTCGATCACATTAAACCCAAGAATTGGATTGCCATTACAGCAGTCACTCACCAGCATTGGCACATAGATGGCTGAGTTTCCATGTCCACTACTTTCGAATTCCAGGCAGACTTCAATCCATCCGATGAATGGAATGATAGAACCATTTGCAGCTGTAATAGATAAGTTGTCATCACAAAGTAAATCTTGTATGTGCCTAATGGAGATGCTGGGTAGAAACTTTTCTAACCATGCCTTCCCGACAATGCTGACCTGAGCTCCTGTGTCCATCAACATGTCAACCGGAACACCATTCATCTGGCATGACAGTAGGCATTTTCCTCCAATTAATTGTGCTACGTGTTGTTTGGAGAATCCCTTCTCTTTTGGGAGTGTTCTAATTGACCGGTGGGTGAATACCCTGTTGACCTTCACACGGGACAGATCATTTGAGGTGGTCACTGGTTGTCCCTTCCTAGTGACCGTCTGTCGTTTCCCGACTGCCTTCTTTTCTTCAAGCAATCAACCGCTCTGTGTCCTGTCCAACCACAGTAGAAACAGTGGTAGCAGTTCTGACTCTCTCGTTTAATGCAATCATCACACCTGGGTTTGCAGTGAGCTGTATCTGGAACTTGAACATTGGTTAGTGGCTTAGTCCTTTGGTTTCCAACAACAGGAGTTTGCTTCATCATCTTTTCCAGGTTCTTTGTGAGAGCAGAAACCTGTGTTGTTCGTTCCGTTAATGCAGTGTGATTTGCTCTAGCATCTTTCTCAACTCTCTTTTGCAAGGTGTCTTTTTCACTATTACCTGGTGTCTGTGATGAATGAACAGTAAGAGGTTTATGTTTAGGTGCACTGTTTAAGCGTCTCTGTCTTTCTGTTTCCTCATCAACTGATCTGGTGACCTGCTCTATGATAAAGTCATCCGTTACTGTCAAATCAGACACATAAGGCTTGATATCTCGTCTAACATTAGAGTTTTTTTTGTTTAGTCCCTGATACAGTGTATGAAGGAATATGCCTTGCACCAGTTTTTTGTCATAGTTAAGCTCTCGCCTATCATGTTGTGATGTGGACAGAACTTTTTGTTTTAACCCCACTAGCCTGTAAACAAATTGTTGTGCTGTTTCTCTTTCTTGCTGGGTAGCATTACTAAAGGTCCTGAAATAACTCATTACCACTTCGTTCTCTCATATGTGACTTCAAAAACCTTTTCAATTCAGCAACAGTAAGATCATCTTTGTCAGTCAACATATCTTTAAAATGACCAGGTTTGATTATTCTCAACACGGTGCGTATAATTTCAGATTCAGGGAATTTTTCTGTTAGACCCTCGTCAATTTGTCTGCACGCACTACTGTAACTCATGTCCGAACCATGATCTAAAATTACACCACCATGCATTTTGAATTCTCTACGTGGCAATAAAGCAACAACGTCAGTTAATCTCACCACCTCCGATACCTGTTCAGTCCTTGCAGTCCTACTACTTATTTTTTTTGCAGCGGTTGCAATGTCCACTGTTGGTGTACTTTCCTTGTTAAGTTTTAGTTCATTGATCTTGTCTTGGATGATGAGTAGGTAAGACATGCCTTGATCTTCTAACTTCTCCAGCTGATCGCTTCTCATGTAGTCTACAATAAATTCAACGAGTTCCATTTCATTGGTACCAGTCACTGATGGAACGTCCACATCTCTTTCATCTTCCAGCGTAATAGCGAGGCTATGCAGCTATTCTTCACTAAGCAGATGAAGTTGTTTCCGGCTATCCCACATCAGCGCACGACGAGGAGACGCCATATCTGTTGCACTCTGAAGACTTGCACTCACAAGGCAGACGACACTCACGACTCTCCTTGTAGCTCTGTAGTAGGCTCACGCATTTCTCACGCTTTCCTCTCACTGGTAACACAATGAATCCCGGCACACGAGCCCCCAAAATGTTACCGGCCTCAAAATGTGAATTAAGAGAGCCGATAATTGTAGACGTGATGAGATAAGGTGATCAGCTTGGCGTGGACTGCAAAGAATCACACAACAGCATAAGACAGGACCACTGAGTTTTATGGCTGGAAATCGTTTGACTTTTACATAACAATACATCTTTTACATTTTTATAATCACATGTTTATAACTATTAACAATATATAATACAGATTTTAACTGAAGTATTTTAAACCGTAGTTACACAAAAAACATTGTTATATTTTATTAACATGTATATATTCCTGTTATTCCGTGTTATAGATGATGATGTACACTTTAACTGTGCAATAATGCTTTAATACAAACATTATTTCGGTAGTTCTCTTTTTTAACCACTAGATGGTGCACCTGAAGCAATGCATAGCTTTACATATAGGTTTTTCTTAAGAATATCAGTTTTCAACATGTGCTCTTCTAACTTTATGGAACTTGTATAAACCAAGTTTCAATATACTTATTTAGAACGGTTTAGTGCTTCTCATAGACATTTATTCTGACTAATGCAGTATTTTCATGTTTTTATGCCCTTTTCACTTGTTTCTCACACATGCTATTCTAACTTCTAATAGCAGTAAAACTATAACATACAGTCTGCTGTAACTTTCCCTGCATCTGCTACAGATGTCTAAGAATCTTTCTATTATAGTTTAATGCAGATTAGGAACGATTTAGAGTACATACCTGCAAAGAATCACACAACAGCATAAGACAGGACCACTGGGTTTTATGGCTGGAAATCGTTTGACTCCAGTCACATGGTGGGTGGCCTTATATAAACTCTGTTTGTGTACCTTCTCTGCCATCTACTGGTTCTTGCTAGAATAGCAGGAAGGTATTTCTTTGCTAGAAATAAAATTAAAAAAAAATGAGTATGTACTTTGCTTTGGGGTGTCTGTTTTGTGACCATATAAACCCCAGTCCGTCACAGGTGCAAACAAACTGAAAAAAAATCAATTGCCGCCAGTTTGTCCCCCATACGCAGCCAGTTTGTCCCCCATACGCAGCCAGTTTGTCCCCCATACGCAGCCAGTTTGTCCCCCATAATGCAGCCAGTTTGTCCCCCATAATGCAGCCAGGTTGTCCCCCATAATGCAGCCAGGTTGTCCCCCATAATACAGCCAGTTTGTCCCCCAAATGCAGCCAGTTTGTCCCCCCCAGCCCTGCACTTACCTTCCTCTGGTCAGCGCCATCCTTCCGTCCTTGATGTCTTCTCCCGCCCTCGATGTCGCTTCAGCCAATCAGGTTACCGGTAACCAGACCCGGTGAACCTGATTGGCCAGGGAACGCACCCCTGTGCGTCCTCTGGTTAGCTATTTAGTAGCCGATTACAGCCCTCAGGCTGTAGTCGGGAAGCCTATCAGAGCCGCTGGCTCTGATAAACACTTCTACAGACCAACCAGACGCTGTAATTCAGATGGCCGGCGCTCAAGGGGCCGGCCATCTGAATAGTGGGCAGCAGCGACATTACATAGGTTCATGCAATGCATGAACCTATGTATTGTTTTGAGTGACGGGCGCAGGAGCGATCGGGGGCGGCGCTTCTGCGCCCACTATGGACGCACCGCTGGAGTAAAAAAAAAAGACATTAAAAAAAAAAAAGAAAAATTCTTAAAGGGCCCGTTTTTTTTTCTTTTTTTCTGGTGACTACAGGAGGGGGGTACAGCTCAGGCTGCTGTGGCTGAGTGACACTGCAGGCCCAGCCAGGAGATTGTACCATCCTCGCGGGTGTCAAGGAGCCCGAAGTGAAAGGCGGGAGACTCCCACGAGTCGTGGGAACTTGATAAATATTTTTATTGCATTTCTTAAACAAAAAAAACAGAAGACATGATATTATATTATATCAGTCCTCAAAACGAAATATAGTGACCACTAATACAGGTAGGTCACACGGAATAACCCATATAGCCATATAGCAGCAGACCAGTAAAAAACAGTCCACAAATAGAATTGGTCCAAGGTTAAAACAGTCCAAAAGCATGTATTATCACCAGCAGTGCTTGGTATGATGACACCACCTTGCTTGACAATAGTATTAGAGTGCCCACCACCGCAAACCAAATGGCTGCTTACCAGAAAGCAAGGATGTGCAGTCGGCTGTGACCCAGCCACGGCCTTTAGCTTGCAGGTAGATGGATACCTGGACCCAGATCAGGCATAGGTGTATTCAGCATACATTCACTCCCTGGCTTAACCTCTTAGTAAAATAGCACGATCCCATCACCTTGCCTAACAAATACAAGAAATAAAGAAAAATTATAATGGTTGTCCCAATTATTTATCATAATTTCTTAGCCCAGGTTTCCCATATATGGAACATCCCTTCTATGACTCATTACCTCCATCTATATTAGATGCCGTGTACAATTTGTCCAACCACTTTGCCCAATTTTTATCATATTTACTAGGACGACCCCTATTTCTTTAGATATCTCTACAATTGAAGATAATTATTTATCATTTGTTTCCAATATATAAGCGTAGGAGGATGAGGTTTCTTCCAATGTAGTGCAATAGCTTTTCTTGCTTATGTAGCGCCCCTCCCAAATAGTGGGACGCTATGTTAAATTTAGGGGTAGTCTGAGCCAGTAGTTAGGCTCAGACCAACTGATTGTTCTAAATTTTGCTTCTGCTCTGGGTGTGATACTGCCTGGCAGTTGTGTTCCCTGTTCGTCTGTAGGTGGCACTGCCACTACCGGCCCAGGTTGAAATAAGGGGTATCACACCACATTGGATGTCTTCGGCAGCCGTGCAGTGGAAGTGGTTAACCCGCTGTGCATGCTGGGAGGGGGTACATAAAAGCAGATGCCATTGATTGGGGTGGTTGGTGTGCACGCCTCGTGGCCCGCATGGCACGGGGTGTGTGTTCCAGCCCCGGGCATTTTCAGCTTGAGGCTGTTTTGCTGCCTGGTAGGCCCAGCTCTGCTGTCTGGGGCTTACACCTTTGAAGAGTATCCCATGCTACCCATCTTTGGGAAATCTGCTCTTGAGAGAAAGCCGGGGAGGACCATCCGAGACTAGCAAGGATACTGCTGTCTCCGGAGAGGCCTGACAACCTACTCAAGGAGGGATCCAAGAACTTAAAGGCCCTGGCAATACGCCAATCTGGCACAGTAGCTCTCTCGTATTGCTTGGCTAGGAGGTTTGGGACTTTGATAATCCTGTGGCAGAGGATTCCTGAACGCATCCTCAGGGTCTGTGACAGACCATTAGAAATAGATCCGTGCATCATTCCGGCTGCTAGGAACAGAAAAGGGGACTATCCGGGTGAGCAATACCCCACTCAGGCTTAAGTGGCGACGTTGACAAAATTCTGTGTGCCTTTAGTGCTGCGTGCCGAAACCTTCCCCTATACCTCTCGTTTCCTACTTTCTCTACAAGTTCCCACAGCAAAAAGGAAAATAAAGCCTCTGTTTAGGTTTTACATTTGTGTGGACATTGACTTTTTCTAGAGACCTTCTATACCCCGACAACAAAAGCCTTGGAGGTAGTTTGCATGAGCCAAAACAAAACCAGCCGGTCCCTTAATTGGGGGTAAGTGCTACACGTAGAATAACTTTGTATTAATAAATATTTGCTCGGTCACTATGTGGTAATATCTGCTACCAAGCCCAGCAGACAAACCGACATTGAAACCAGCAAAAGAGCAGAGTTGATGGCATTTGATTCACTAGCTGTACCCAGAATTTAACTATATATGGGCAGGACCAGAAGATGTGTGTGAAATCCCCTCGAGATGCTCCGCACCTCCAACACTTAGAGCAACAAGCAGGATTTATCTTTTAAAGTCTATAAGGCGTAATATATACTCTTTGTACCAGTTTAAATTGGATAACACGATCCCTCACGGAAAGATCTCAAAAGGGAAATCCCACACACAACTCCAGTCCTTCATATTCAGATCTGGTATATCTCGCATCCACCTAACTCAAAGACTAATGGCAGGATAGAGATTGGAGTAAGATGAGAATAGAGTCTGGAGGCAGGCTTATCCAGACACTCAGACCTAAGTACTAACTCCAAGGTAGATTGTATCTATAGCGATACCCCCATAAGAGGGCTGCTGGTATTATTTGGGCCCTGTAGTGCACCACTGTCAACCCCTGGCAATCGGCTCTAACCTCCCGTGGCACAGCTAGTGATAGTGGGATAGGACCGCGTGACCGCAACTGTTGGTGATGCAGTCCTATAGCAAACATACACAGAATATACTTTAAAACTCCTATTAAAGTAAGCAAAACTGACACCAAGTGTACTTTACCTAGATATTTTACTGATGCTAATGGGCAAGTAATTAAATAACAGTATAACAAGTTGCAGATCCCTGCAATAAACAGTATTTAAAATGAACAGAACAATCAGACTACTCAAGTAATGCGATGCGGCTCTAGCGCTGCCCTTTTACAATCACTTCCCCTTGTGGGCAGACTAACTCTCAGAAATGTCTACCTACGCAGTCAGGCCTGACTGATCTAAATGGAAGTTCAGGGTAAACAATCTTCGCTAGCAATCTTTCGGCGGTGCACAAGTAGGGTGACCACATTTCCGAACTGCCATTCAGGGACACACCCCCCGCCCCCCGCACACGCCCTCGCTCCAGCCCCCAAAAATATGATTTTTCATACTTTTTTTTGCCAGTTTTTGGAAAAACAAAAGCAAACAGTGGTCACCAGTTTAGACAGGTGATATACATTTATTACATATATTTTTTTTATTGCCCCCACTTGTCAGCTTTATTTTTTTACTGCCCCCCACTTGTTGGCCTCATTTTATTGCCCCCACTTTATTTTGTATTTTCCCCCATTTGTCAGCTTCATTTTTTATTGCCCCCCAGGGCAGGGTCCCAATTTGTAAGCCTCATTTATTACTGTACTGTTCCCAGCCCCAGTGCTCCGACTTGTCACCTGACCTGCTCCAATCAGGTTCCATTTGCTCACCTTCTAATCTGGACTGGTCTGGTGTGGTGGGCGGTTGAGCGCCAGTCTTTGTTCCCTGGTCCAGGCTGGGGGGGCCCCCCTCAGGCAGTCGGGCGGCTCGGGCAATGCGCTGTGGGAGTCAGGACGGGAGGAGTGAGGCACCAGGGTAAAAGCCTTTCTCCTTTCGGCCTCGCTCTGAGAGACTCTGCGAATGTGACGTCACTGGTTGCTAAATGCCAGGCGGGGTGGCCCTAGCAACCAGTTTGGCAATTGTCTATTAGGGTGGCTGTGTGTCCTCATTTCATTCCGGGACACAAATGCGAATTGCGGGACAATCCCGGGCAATCCGGGACACGTGGGCACCCTATGCACAAGAACAACTTTGTAATCCAACGAATAGAAAAGATAAAGTATCTCTGTATGAGCAAGTGCTCTCTAACCACCCGGATCAGTACAAGTCCGTTTCCTCCGCCGATTCGTCTAGGAACAGGAATCCACGACATCCAGGCCTTCGGTCCTTCTGATGTAGTACAGCAAGGATGAGAAGACCGCCGCTTGATTGTTCTAGGCAGCGGGGGGGGTACACCCCCCCCGCCATCCGGTGCTTCTCCGGGCTCTCCCGCGCCATCGGGGACCCGGAGAGAATCATCCGGTGCTGGTGGTGGATCACGTGACAAGCATAGAGATGACTCATCTCTATGACCGGAGGCCCGGGCGCGATGTGATGACTTCACGCCCAGATCCTCAGATGTAAACAAAGCCGCCATTGCGGCAAGTATGAGATCAGTGAAATTTGTTTCAAGATCTAATGCTTTCCAGCCTGGAGGAGAGATGTGGGGTCTTATTGACCCTGCATCTCTCAATAAAGAGGACCTGTCACACACATTCGTTTTACAAGGGATGTTTACAATAAAAGTGATCAAAAAAATAAATAAAGTGTAAAAATAAAAAAAAGTAATAAAATTAAAACGCCCCTGTCTCCGGTAGCTCGCGATCAGAAGCGAACGCACACGCAAGTCCCGCCCACATATGTAAACGCCGTTCAAACCACATATGTGAGGTTTCGCCGCTTGCGTTAGAGCGCGTGCAACAATTCTAGCACTAGACCTCTAACTCTAACCTGGTAACCTGTAAAAAAATATTAAAGCGTCACCTAGGGAGATTTTTAAGTACCGAAGTTTGGCGCCATTTCGAGTGTGCGCAATTTTAAAGCATGACAGGTTAGGTATCTATTTACTCGGCATAACATCAATTTTTAATATTTTCCCCAAAAATTGGGCTAACTTTACAGTTTTGTTATTTTTGAATTCATGAAACAATTTTTTTCCGGAAAAAAGGCGTTAGAAAAATTATTGCGCAAATACTGTGCAAGAAAAAAAGTTGCAATGACCGTCATTTTATTCCCTAGGGTGTCTGCTAAAAAAATATATATAATGTTTGGCGGTTCTGAGTAATTTTCGAGCAAAACAATGATGATTTGTACATGTAGGAGAGAAAAGCCAGAATAGGCCCGGAATTGAGGTGGTAAAAAAACCCGGGCTCGAAGTGGTTAAGCAACATGTCAGATGTTGAGAGCAAAGGTTAGATATATATCCCTGCAAATATTAAGAAAAAAATATATCATAACCTCTACAGAAAAGTGTAGCTTGTAAGGCCATACATGCTGCCAACAGACAGACCTCACTTGGAAGCCCACACCACAACCCACAGATGAAGCACGTTGTAGGCCTCGCTACTTGAAGCTTATGCAAGTAACACATGTAAACCATTCCAACAATTTCACAACAATGGTTTCAAGATTATAGTTAAGCATGTTTTCTTAAAGTGAATGGTTGTGGCCAGTCAAAGGCAACATAAAGCTTGGGATTTTATGGTACAACAGATTCTGGTTTTAGTGTGCCATCTATACGAACAGAAATTTACTCCCTTATCAAATATGTTTAAAGTGAATTGTTGCCTCGAGCCTTATGTAGCATGGTCTTTAAATCTAGGGGAGTGTTTGAGTGGTAGTTGTGCTCAGACACCTTTGATAGGGTTTTGCTCAACCATTTTATACTGCAAGAGGGATACTTGTGTGTAGTTCCCTGTGGCCTGTGGATGGCGCTGCCATCGAAGCTAGGGTTGAACCGCTGGTTAAGTGCTGTGCCTTGGATGTCCCCTCTCGGCGGTGGTATGGTGGGCATGTCGGCCTGCTTGGAGAGGATATAAAAAAAAAGAGGCAGACACTGCCTTTGGGGTGTGATTTCCCGGGGGTCGTGTGTTGCTCTGTTCGTTGGCCACCCCGGGCACCTTTAGCCATGGGGTGGGGTTCCTGGCCGGTACACTGGCGGATCAGTCCCAGGCACCTTTAGCCCTGGGGCTGCGATTGAAGGCCTTGGGTCCAGCACCTTTGGCTGGGGCCCATTGAGGGAAGAGGAATCCCAGGGTGCTGCCTTGCGAGGAGACCCGTATCTGGAAGAGGAGGCTAGGGGAGGACCGTTCCAAGGCATTGGTGAGAGATCACAGTGAAGGAAGGGGCCCGGTAACTCTCAGGAGGGATGTCATCTCCCTGAAAGAGACCCAAAACCCGCCAGGTCTGTGGCAGCGACCCAAAACCCGCCAGGTCTGTGGCAGCGACCCAAAGTTCACCTATAACAGTTTATGCAGAGACTGTGTGTAATCTAATTCGAGCATGACTCCGGCTGCTAATATCCACTCTAATGGGAGACTATCTGGGTGAGCTGAGCCTACTTGAAGATACAGGTAGTGAATGGTAAGTTTGTGCCTGGACTTACTCCAACACCCCTTTGCTGTCCTGTTCTCCATCTACCCTTTTTTATCTAGTGACTGTGCATATGAGAAAATAAACTCTACGTTGGAGTTGCAACTGGTGTGGACCTCGGAGTTATGGAGGGAAAATAGAGACTTGTCTTTATTGCAGTTAAGACTGGAACCATTCTCTGGAGAACCTAGCCATAGAGACCCAGTTACATTTACACCGCTCAACCTCTTCACACAGGAGGGTACTGGCATGTGGCATGGTGTGCCCCTTTTGCCACAAGTGAGCCAAAGGTAGTTAAAAAGGGTCTGGTTGCTACACTTAAAAACAACAAGGTTCTTGTCCATCAATATATGGGTTTAAGAATACAAATTCAAGGTTATCAGGTTACATAGTGCCCACTGTATCCATTAGGGGTGCAACGGATCAAAAAACTCACGGATCGGATCGATCCTCAGATCAGAGCCACGGATTGGATCATTTTAGATCGATCTGAATATGAAGGACTGGAGTTGTGTGTGGGATTTCCCTTTTGAGATCTTTCCGTGAGGGATCGTGTTATCCAATTTAAACTGGTACAAAGAGCATATATTACGCCTTATAGACTTTAAAAGATAAATCCTGCTTGTTGCTCTAAGTGTTGGAGGTGCGAAGCATCTCAAGGGGATTTCACACACATCTTCTGGTCCTGCCCATATATAGTTAAATTCTGGGTACAGCTAGTGAATCAAATGCCATCAACTCTGCTCTTTTGCTGGTTTCAATGTCGGTTTGTCTGCTGGGCTTGGTAGCAGATATTACCCCATAGTGACCGAGCAAATATTTATTAATACAAGGTTAATCTACGTGTAGCACTTACCCCAAATTAAGGGACCGGCTGGTTTTGTTTTGGCTCATGCAAACTACCTCCAAGGCTTGTGTTGTCGGGGTAAAGAAAGTCTCTAGAAAAAGTCAATGTCCACACAAATGTAAAACCTAAACAGAGGCTTTATTTTCCTTTTTGCTGTGGGAACTTGTAGAGAAAGCAGGAAACGAGAGGTATAGGGGAAGGTTTAGGCACGCAGCACTAAAGGCACATAGAATTTTGTCAACGTCGCTACTTAAGCCTGAGTGGGTATTGCTCACCCGGATAGTCCCCTTTTCTGTTCCTAGCAGCCGGAATGATGCACGGATCTATTTCTAATGGTCTGTCACAGACCCTGAGGATTCTTTCAGGAATCCTCTGCCACAGGATTATCAAAGTCCCAAACCTCCTAGCCAAGTAATACGAGAGAGCTACTGTGCCAGATTGGCGTATTGCCAGGGCCTTTAAGTTCTTGGATCCCTCCTTGAGTAGGTTGCCAGGCCTCTCCTGAGACAGCAGTATCCTTGCTAGTCTCGGATGGTCCTCCCCGGCTTTCTCTCAAGAGCAGATTTCCCGAAGATGGGTAGCATGGCATACTCTTCAAAGGTGTAAGCCCCAGACAGCAGAGCTGGGCCTACCAGGCAGCGATGCAGCCTCAAGCTCAAAATGCCCGGGGCTGGAACACACACCTCGTGCCATGCGGGCCACGAGGCGTGCACACCAACCACCCCAATCAATGGCATCTGCTTTTATGTACCCCCTCCCAGCATGCACAGCGGGTTAACCACGCCCACTGCACGGCTGCCGAAGACACCCAATGTGGTGTGATACCCCTTATTTCAACCTGGGCCGGTGGTGGCAGTGCCACCTACAGACGAACAGGGAACCCAGAGCAGAAGCAAAATTTAGAACAATCAGTTGGTCTGAGCCTAACTACTGGCTCAGACTACCCCTAAATTTAACATAGCGTCCCACTATTTGGGAGGGGCGCTACATAAGCAAGAAAAGCTATTGCACTACATTGGAAGAAACCTCATCCTCCTACGCTTATATATTGGAAACAAATGATAAATAACTATCTTTAATTGTAGAGATATCTAAAGAAATAGGGGTCGTCCTAGTAAATATGATAAAAATTGGGCAAAGTGGTTGGACAAATTGTACACGGCATCTAATATAGATGGAGGTAATGAGTCATAGAACGGATGTTCCATATATGGGAAACCTGGGCTAAGAAATTATAATAAATAATTGGGACAACCATTATAATTTTTCTTTATTTCTTGTATTTGTTATGCAAGGTGATGGGATTGTGCTATTTTACTAAGAGGTTAAGCCAGGGAGTGAATGTATGCTGAATACACCTATGCCTGATCTGGGTCCAGGTATCCATCTACCTGCAAGCTAAAGGCCGCGGCTGGGTCACAGCCGACTGCACATCCTTGCTTTCTGGTAAGCAGCCATTTGGTTTGCGGTGGTGGGCACTCTAATACTATTGTCAAGCAAGGTGGTGTCATCATACCAAGCACTGCTGGTGATAATACATGCTTTTGGACTGTTTTAACCTTGGACCAATTCTATTTGTGGACTGTTTTTTACTGGTCTGCTGCTATATGGGTTATTCCGTGTGACCTACCTGTATTAGTGGTCACTATATTTCGTTTTGAGGACTGATATAATATAATATCATGTCTTCTGTTTTTTTTTGTTTAAGAAATGCAATAAAAATATTTATCAAGTTCCCACGACTCGTGGGAGTCTCCCGCCTTTCACTCTGGGCTCCTTGAAACCCGCGAGGATGGTACAATCTCCTGGCTGAGCCTGCAGTGTCACTCAGCCACAGCAGCCTGAGCTGTACCATTCACTCGGCGGGTGGTGGATCAGATCCCATCATGTGAGTGATTGCCGGTGGGGTGTGACATAACAGTGTCACCAAGACTGTAAACTGGCAGACTGTGCAACAGTCTGCAACTGCCAGCAGTGCGAACACGACATCTTGATGTCGTTGAGACTTCCTCCCCTTGCTAGCAAGACCAGTCTGTGAGGTGGAGTCACATTGACTCTGGTACACACAGGCTTGTCCTCCCTAGAGTGTGAGTTCTGCAGAGTGTGGAAAGAGTGACACACAGTGGCGGCCCGTCCATAGGGGGCGCCCGGGCACCACCCCCCCTCCTGATATCACCAGAAAAAGAAAAAAAAACGGGCCCTTTAAGAATTTTTTTTTTAAATGTCTTTTTTTTTTACTCCAGCAGTGCGTCCATAGTGGACGCAGAAGCGCCGCCCCCGCTCGCTCCTGCGCCCGTCACTCAAAACAATACATAGGTTCATGCATTGCATGAACCTATGTATTGTCGCTGCCGCCCACTATTCAGATGGCCGGCCCCTTGAGCGCCGGCGATCTGAATTACAGCGTCTGGTTGGTCTGTAGAAGTGTTTATCAGAGCCAGCGGCTCTGATAGGCTTCACTTTAAGCATTATTAAAATCACTGCTCCTGAAAAAACGGCAGTTTTTAAAACTTTTTTTTGCATTGATACATGTCCCCTGGGTCAGGACCCAGGTCCCCAAACACTTTTTATGACAATAACTTGCATAATAACCTTTAAAATTAGCACTTTTGATTTCTCCCATAGACTTTTAACGGTGTTCCGCGGCTTTTCAAATTTGCCGCGAACACCCCAAATTGTTCGCCGAACGGCGAACAGCCAATGTTCGAGTCGACCTCATGTTCGACTAGAACATAAAGCTCATCCCTACTCTAAAATTAGAACGTATCACAATTTGCTTTTACATACTTTACCTACAGTGGAAAGTTCAGTGAAAGAACTTGTGTATGAACCAAAAATCCTAAAAAAAATTCCAGGTATGGATATTTTATACATAGTTACATTGGTACAGCTTGGACCAATCAACTATGTAAATACCATACCTGGCTGATCCTCCTGGAAAGTGGAAGTCAATGAAATAGGCACTGCTACTCCAGTGAACTGCACTTGCTTTTGGGTCCCATGCAGAGCGACTGCCCTGCTGCATTGTGAAGAGGTCAGCAGCTCGGCACCAGCGCCATTCAGAGAATGAATGCTATGCATTCTCTGATTGGATGAGTTGAAGAGGCCGGTGGTGATATCATGCCCTCTACTTCATCTAATCAGAAAACACTTTGCATTCTATGAACGGCACCAAGCGGTTGACCTCCTGTGTTCAGAATGCAGCAGGGCAGCCACTCGGCACGAGGCCTGAAAGCCAGTTGAGATCACTGGAGTAGCGGTGTCTACTTCAGTGATTTCCAGCATCCAGGGCATCAGCCAGGTATGGAATATATATATATATATATTTAGCTGGACCAATGTAGCCATGTAAAAATATGCATACCTGAGATTTTTCTTTAACTACATGTGGATTAAGAGCGTAGCTTACCTGTGGCCAACAGGATAAGCTCTTATTGAATTATGGGAGCAGGTAATTTTGTTTTTTGAGATTTTAGGCCCATATCAATGGACAAATGCATTTTGCTTTTCACATCAGTTTGACAAGCTTTTGAGATCATTTAGCATCCTAACTTTGGTAACTAGACATGTGCACACTGAAATATTTTGTTTCAGAATTTCGTTTTCGTCCGAAAAATACATTTATTTCGTTACTCCCGAAATTCGCTTTTATTTATTTTGTTCTTCGTTAGAAATTGCATTCGTCCGAAAATCTGAATTAATTAGGGTCGAATCTGTCATTGAAGGCTTATGGTGTCTGTCGAATGTTCAAAGAAGATTCGACGGAGCAGCAAAACTGTACGACGCTGCAATCATACATTTCCGGTCGAATGTTCCGCCTACAAGCTATAGTAGAATTCTAATGTTGTATGACTAGTAATAATTATATTTATTAATTACTATTACTGGTCAACCAACATTATAATTCTTCTATAGCCTATGGGCGGCTGCATTTGACCGGAAATGTACGATTGCAGTGTCGTACAGTTTAGCTGCACCGTGGAATCTTCTAACTTTCGACAGACACCCTAAGCCTTCAATGACAGATTCGACGTTTGTATGTTTTTCGATGCTTTGTCGAATCTTCGTCATTCATGTTGAATTGTCAAGTTAGTTCTAGCTATTTTACTGCTCCTCCTCTTTGGTTACAATCAGCCAATAACATTCATCATCATCATTATTTTTATTTTACTTCCCCCACCCAATTCCAGCAGCAATCTTTTCTCTCTATGTCGAATCTTTTCTCTCTATAATGTTGAATCTTTTCTCTCTATAATGTCGAATCTTTTCTCTCTATGTAGAATAATCTTGGACTAATAGAGTTAGGTTAGGCACATTCGACCACAGGTTCGATAGACACAGATTGTTATTGTCAGCGTCAGGTCTAATCTCCTATCTATATCGAACTGTTGTCGCAACGAAAACGAAAGTAAAGCATTTGTTTATGTCGGATCTTTCGGGTTTCGGAATCTGTGCTTTCGTTTGTTAAAACGATAACAAAAATACCTGAAATTCGGACGAAAATGCATTCGGACGAAAACGAATGCACATGTCTATTGGTAACTTCTCTGGGACCCTGTTGCTTAGGTCTCTGCATATATGTTACTAGTTCCATCCAGCTGTCAATGGCCATGGTCATTTTTGTAATCTAAATTTTTCTGTTTGACAGTAGGGATCAGAACCCAAATTCTTTTTAAATTTCTTTTATTAGAATTTGGAAATAGTATACATACTAAAGAGAACAATAATAAAGATGAGCGATGAAACAGAACCAATAATTTTAGTGAGAAGGACTTGCTGCGGGAGTATATGAGACTTATAAGAAACAAGTGTGTAATTCATCTCACTAGTTTTAACCAAAAAGTTAAGCACACTGGCCCTTGAAAACAGACAGCAGAATAGGGCTGTTTAGGTGCATTCCTAATTATTGCTATAGGAATGAATTGGATAATATGTTTTTTTATGATCTACAAAACAGTTACTTTTGCCACCAGGAGTAGCACTCAGGCCAGGTCCCTGATGTGATAAGCCTGGGTTTTAAAGAATTAGAGTTAAGCCCTGTACACACGATCAGATATCCTATGGATTTTCGTCTGATGGATTTGTCCATCAGAAATCTGATGAAACTGTTTTCCATCAGTCTTGCCCACACACCATCAGTCAAAAAACCGACCGTTCCAAACGTGGTGACGTAAAACACTCCGATGAGCTGAGAAAAATGAAATTCAATGCTACTGAGCATGTGTCGACTTGATTCTGAGCATGCTTGGGTTTTTTATCTGATGGATTTCCCCACAGACGATCGGAAATTGCCATCGGTTTTTTATCCATCAGATAATTTTAAAACATGTTCTATTTTTTTAAAACCGATGGAAAAAAGACTGATGGGTCCCATACACGATCGGTTTGTCTGATGAAAACAATCCATCAGACAGTTTTCATCAGTCAAACTGATCGTGTGTACAGGGCTTTAAGGTTATGGTCTGCGCCAATTGGATTTTGTTTGCCTGAAATCAGTTTTACATTCCATACAAATCTATGAAAATGCAGAACCCATTTGAAGCAGGTCCTTATGGAGGTCAACTGCCAGGCATATGCACTTGTCAATAAATTCTAAATGATCTCAGAAGCGTCTCACCTGATGTAAAACCAAAGTCCAAAGTCCATCAACACAGGCCTTTAGAGTAAGGATTTTAGGGGTTGTGTTAGATTAAAATTAAAGGGTTAAAGTGGTAGTAGAGGATCTTTTTTTTTTAAATAACAAACATGTCTATACTTACCTGCGGCCCCGATTCTCCTCTTCTCGGGTCCCCACTGGCACTCCTGGCTCCTCCTCTCTTGTTGGTGCCCCCAATAGGAAACTGATTCCCATGGGGGCACCCGTCCGGGCTCACTCCATTGACACAGACAGCAGGACTCAGCACCGTCCCCCTGTCCCTCGTCACTGAAGTTGACTGACAGGAGTGAGAGCCAATGGCTCCAGCTGTTATCAATCTGACCAACGAGGAGGGAGACAGCGGTGAGAGCTGCTGCTCTCATGCAAGTCGCTGGATCGGACTCAGGTAAGACTAAGGCGGGGGGCTGGGGGGATCCCGCAGCAGAGGTTTTTTACCTTTATGCACAGAATGCATAAAGGTAAAAAACCTTGAGGCTTTAGAACCACTTTAAAGCTGAACTCTAAGCTAGATACATGTACATTTAAAATTAATATATGGAAACTGCTTTACCTGCCAATGATTGTCACTTATATTCAGCCTGTAATCCCCTGTCGGATAGTACAGCCAGGATGGTTTCCTCACTACTCTCCACTGCAAAAGAACCAATCTTGATCATCTACCCACCTAGCCTGACGACTGGACAATGAAGGAACTGCAGCACATAGATTATATCATCTCTCTGTATTCCTGTCCTAAAAGCATGTTCACACTATTGAATTAGAGCACTGTTCACAGTATCAAAGCCATTATTTTCCAACAGGGCGGTCCCTCCTTCAGTTTGGGGGCTGCTGTGGGTGGGAATATAAGAGGTTGGTAGCTGGACAGATTTGGGTAAAGCTTTATATTGCCCCAGAGTTTAGCTTTAAGGTTTAGTGTATGGTTTCAGGGTTAGGTTAAGGTTTAAGTGTTAAATATTTGGGGCAGATTTAGGGTTAGGGGTTATGTTAAAAAATACAACTATATCTAAGGCACAAGTTGTCCTTTAAGTATGTCCTCACCGTCCTAAATGCAGTAGACCCAGCCCTCTTCATCTTGCACATGCGAACCATGGCCCCTGTCATTCCTATGGGGTGCTGCACTAATGGCTGCCTCCATGGATCCTGGGGAATACAGATCTTCCCATAGAAATAAAAAAGGCTACAGTGAGCATGTACAGCATGGAGAAGACCTGGTGGGGATGTTATCAGGAGAAAGGCTGTGCAGCTCTGGGAAGTTCCACGCAACTAAAATCACTGGAGTGGGTTAGAAAGAAAGTACTGGACATGGTGGGCTGCACTCAGGGGTATGCCCTAAAGAACAAATTAAGTCATTTGTCATTTTTTACAGCCCAGGTAAAGGAAGGGGGTACATGTTAGGGTCACAGATAGTGATAGGTTAAGGTTGGGGGTCAAGGCATGAGGTAGTGTACTTTAATCCACTTTTTTAACATTGAAAACTCCGCACTACACACTACCAGCATGGAGTTGTCTGCTTTAAAAGATAAGTTGCTTAAAGCGGAGTTCCACCCAAATTTGGAACTTCCGCTTAATCCACTCCTCGCCCCCTTACATGCCACATTTGGCATGTAATTTTTTTTGGGGGGGGGAGTGGGGGCTTCAGTAGGAGTGGGACTTCCTGTCCCACTTCCTCCTTCTGCCCTGGGGTCGCCTAGGCGATACGTCATATCGCCTTTTGGCGGCCCCTCCCTGTAGGCGATCACCTGGGACGTGACAGGTCCCAGGCGATCGCCTGTCCACTCAAGAGAGCTCTGCGCCGTTCGCGAATGCGCAGTGAGTGCCCGGCCGTGAAGCCGAAAGCTTTCACGGTCGGGTGCCCACACTATGAATGGAGGCGCCGGCGGAGAAGGGGGGAAGGGGGGCGGAGCTCCGGGCGTCGCGTCGCTGGACAGTGGAACAGGTAAGTGTATGTTTATTAAAAGCCAGCAGCTACACTTTTTGTAGCTGCTGACTTTTAATAAACATAAAAAAAGGCTGGAACTCCCCTTTAAACAACCTATATGGTGACTTGTTGTAGGTGACTAGCAAAACCAAGTAGCACAATAAAAGAATTAACATAGTGTGATTGATGCCGCTAATTAGTTTGATGTTCTTTACTACCTGCGGGTCTTGGTGGTGGTTTGGCTAATCATACAGCATAAAAATAATATAAGTGTATTTTTTAGGTTATAAGCAAGAAATCATACTACAGCAACCCATGTAGCCTTACCAACCACCCCATGGAGTGGAATGTGACCCCATACAATTAAATCATGTTCCATTATCTGACCAATCTCTTAGCAGATTCACAAGTGTGGGCTGAAGGCTAACTAGTAAAAGGAGAACTACTGATACCACCTAATTATGTCATTATCACATATGTTTTATGATATTATGACATAAGCTGAATACAGAAATCTATAAAAAAAGAAATATTGCTCTCTATGCAGTTCTTATGTAAGCGTATATGGCATTTGCCTATGTGGCAAATCCAGATGTGGATCTGTCATACATAAAAAGCACTGGCATACTAGTCAAGAGGATTAAGGGGTATTGCCTCACTAAGGGGGTTACTAATACCTCCAAACTTCAACAAATATAAATTCTGCAAAGGGGGGGGGGGGGGCACTGTATGGGTATAAAAGCTAATAAACCAGCCAAAGGTTTTTCTGCATATTTTTTTTAAAACAAGAACACAACTGCATCCCTTTATCCGTTTACTTCCCTCTGAAAATGTAAAATAATTGTCTGTGAATAACATTTAAGTAATACCCAAAATTGATCAAACAATTCAGATTATGTTTAGACTTGTATGAAGGTTGTGACTCATTTAAGTTGTGTGCACAATGATATGATCTGTGAACCTGCTAGTGAGCAAAGTCTTCATTGTCCTTTTCTCCATGCATTGGTCTGATACCAATTTAAAGACCACAATTGTAAAGAACTGTACTGTATTCCAATAATGTGTAGTTAATGCATGTAATGATAGTATTCAGCATATTAACTCTTTTTTATTTTATGTGTGATTCACATTGTTATCAATGTTTACATGTAGATCAAGCTGTCCAGTAAAAATGACAGTCAAAAAATTTGGGACAAACTATAACAATGTTGGTGGTTATGAATAGGGGCCATATCATTGTTTTTTAAATCTATACCTTTCCTACAGACTAAATAATAAATACTGATTTGGGTTATTTTCACTGAAGAAATATAGCTGAATAAACGCTGGCCTAGACTTATGGAGAGAGATTATTTATTAGCAACATTTTTTTTAAGAAATTAAAAATGTTCAACATTTTTGCCCTTTTTTTTTTCAGAAAAGAATAATAAAAAAAAACTGTGGTAAATAAATACCACGCAAATAAATCTCTATGTGTGTGAGAAAAAATAAAAAAAAAATCATATGGTACAGTGTAGAAAAACTGATACTCAAAGTGTGACAGCGATGAAAGCTGAAAATTGGCCTAGGCAGGAAGGGGGTGAAAGTGTCCAGTACTGAAGTGGTTAAACCATGGGAATAAATAGTGACCGTTGTCGGCATTTTTAATATAGATTGTCCCAACCATTGTCACTTTTGCCTAATCAGCTTAGTCTACATGTAAGTGTAGAAAAATCTAAATAAAAGAAAATCAATATGAACATTGTAATATACAAGTATTAGTCATATGCATTTTTAGGAATTCAATATTTTTGGGATAGTGATGTGCTTATTCTGCACAGGACATTTAACTGCAGCTAACTGTAGTAAGTCACTACAATACCTCTCACTGGAACCTCACACTGAACAGGCTAGGTTTACACTAAAAAAAATGTAATGTTTTCACTGTGCAGTGTATATAAAAAATGTTTTTTTATTAAAACAGACTGATTTAAATCTTGATATTGTGCTGTAAGCATTCTGTATAAATTACTCTACAACACATGCTATTGTGCATTACTACATTCTGAACACTAGATGGAGACCAAGTTTCATACATTGGTATGATTATGACACTAGTTACAGCAGTAGCATGCTCATGCACACAGTTTATTACCTTAGCAGTTTAAAGTTTTACCTTTGGGGATTAAAAAAAAAAAAATGCACATATTTTTGCAGCAAAAAACTGTATTTATTTAATATTTCCCCCAAGATCCTGCAAAACATTGCATCTGTGGTCAGTGGATCACGGGGGGCAATGTCAGGCTCCTGCAGATAAGCCATACAGCTTTCCGCATGTCCCTCTTAATGGCTGTCAGTTTGAAAGCTGCACGGCTTGTAAATGAACTATGAGCGCACTCATCAGCACACTCAAAGTTCATTGAGAATTGCAAGCCATCTGCCATGGTGGAACTTGTTGTTCATTCGTTCACAGGGTTCTGTGCATGAAAAAAAAAAAGTCATCTTTGTGGCAGTTAGGGAGCGCTGAATGGGCTTCAGAAGCTCCGCAACACAGGAGTTTATAACCCCTTTTGTAGGGTTAAAAGCGCACCCGCCAGCAGCCAAAAAGCAGTGCAAAAGCACCGCTTAAGCAGCAAAAAAAGTGCTGCTAAAACGAGCTGCACTTTGCCATGAGCGCACGGGCAGCACCAGTGTGAAAGGGGTCCTTTCGAATTTTTTTGTAGGAGAGGGTTGTTTTACTAAAACTGTTCAGTGCTAAATCCGGTGCAGCTGTACATGGTAGCCAATCAACTTCTAACTTCAGCTTTGTTCAATTAACCACTTGCCGACCAGCCGCCATCATTATACTGCGGCAGGTCGGCAAGATCCCGCGAACCGTCGTAGCTGTACGTCGGTCCCTTTAAGCGGGATAGCAGGCGCGCGCGTGCCTGCTGCATCGCGGGGATGCCGATGCTCGTGACCGCCGGCCGCGAGCGATCGTGGGCATGAGAGGCAGAACAAGGACCTGTGTGTAAACACACAAATACCTGTTCTGTTCTGTGAGGAGAGACAGATCGTGAGATACTAATAGCTAGGAACCATGATCTGTCATTTCCTCTAGTCAGAACCCCCCCCCCCCCTCCCCCAGTTAGAACACAGTCAGGGAACACAATTAACCCCTTGATTGCCCCCTGGTGTTACCCCTTCCCTGCCAGTGACATTTTTACAGTAATCAGTGCATTTTTATAGCACTAATCTCTGTATAAATGCCAATGGTCCCAAAAATGTATCAAAAGTGTCCGATGTGTCCGCCATAATGTCGCAGTCCCGATAAAAATCGCTGATCGCCGCCATTACTAGTAAAAAAAATAAAAATAAAACTGCTATAAATCTATCCCCTATTTTTCAGACGCTATAACTTTTGCGCAAACCAATCAATATACGCTTATTGCGATTTTTATTACCAAAAATATGTAGAAGAATACTGAGGAAAAAATTGCTTTTTTTTGGGGGGATATTTATTATAGCAAAAAGTACAAAATATTGTGTTTTTTTTTTTTTTTTTTAAATTGTCGCTCTTTTTTTGTTTATAGCGCAAAAAAATTTAATTGCAGAGATGATCAAATTCCACCTAAAGAAACCTCTATTTGTGTGGAAAAAAAGGACGTCAATTTTGTTTGGGTGCAACGTCGCACAGCCACGCAATTGTCAGTTAAAGCAACGCAGTGCCGAATCGCAAAAAAATGGCCTGGTCATTGAGCAGCCAATTCTTCCGGGGCTGAAGTGGTTACAGCGCAACTCCACTTTCGTTGAGAAAAAACATTCCAATTGGGTGATCTATGTGCATTGCAAGGATTTTAACAAACTCTGTTGCAGATTCCTACCTTTTGTTATTCTGAAGAAATCTCTGTGTGTTTGTCTTTATTCATGTAGGAACGTGAGTCTAATGGGAGTGGTTTCATAATTATCAACCAGCTGCTGCACCTGCAGGCCTCTAATGAGGAAAGCTGCTGGGCCTGCATCCCTTTAGATGTGATTTCCTATTTCTTAATATCTCACTAAAAATAACATCTTTGTTGCAGGGGATGCCTAAAATCTGACTTGTATCTTAGTGCAGACTTCTGGGAAAATTGGTGAGCCAATCACACAAGCAGAAAATTATGTTTCTGGGGGGGCGTTCTGTACACATTCTGTGTACAGAACACCTTTAGGTAGCCATATTGCATTTTCAGAAAATCACAGAGCTGCAGACTTGTGTCGCAATTGTATACACTATATTATTTTTTCTTTATTTGCTATTTGTTTTCCCTGTGAAAGTGGAGTTACCCTTTAAGCTTTGAGACTAAAACCTGGATGCTGATTGGTTTCTATGCAGAGCTGTACCAGATTTTGCACGCTCCAGTTTAAGTAAACCCCAGTATGTCTCTTCTGCCTTAAAATCCTGCCTGTTTGCCAAATGATGATTTCTTACTTAAAGTCCCACTGCAAATGGGGAAGGTAAATCCCTCATTTTTGTATTGGTTACAAAAGTAATAAAATGTAGATACAGTGGAACCTTGGATTTCGAGCATAATCTGTTCCAGGAGAATGCTTGTAATCCAAAGCATTCGCATATCAAAGCGAGTTTACCCATAGAAGTCAATGGAAATTAAAATAATTAGTTCCACATTGACTTCTATGGCATGCAATACCGCATGTGGCCAGAGGTGGGAGGGGCCAGAGAGACTCGGAAATGCTCGGAGATCATTCGGCTGCCCTCGGAAACCCCCGGAAAGGCTCGGAAACACTCGTTAACCGCATTACTCGCAATCCAAGGTTCCACTGTATTTTCTTTTTTAATGGAAATTTGCATTGAGTAAATAATGAGTAGAACTGGCTGTTGTTTGAACTCTTGCTATCACACTAATAATATGTCATATCCACATGAACATGCCATTGGCATTGATGGGGATGAAGTGGGAGAAAAAGACAGTTTGCCCACTCTTTGTCAGTACATCTAGAAATGTCAGCTACAAGAGTAGAATAAACTGTTATCTGGTTCTGCTAGGATTCAAAGTGGAAATAAATCCCACTTTTCCAAAACAGTTACATTTATACCATGAATATTAACTGTCACAGTTGCTTGTGTCCCAGTTGGCTGGTCTCAAAACTGAATACATGTAGCACCATGGCAACTGCAGATCCAACAAAAGCTAATATGGCAGCTTCATTGGCTGTAAAGGATAGGAGGGTTTAGTTCCACTTTAAGTTCTAGGTGTGCAGAGCTAAGGTAGGTAAACTAAGCTATAGGGGGGATGCATTGTTAATAAAAATAATAATAATAATTTATCTAAAAAAGTAAACATGCATGGAATTAAAAACCTTTGACCGTTTTATCACCTGAGGTATTGTAGTGATTAATGAAGGGTGACTGGGTCAGTGTGAAGGGATAAGGGATAATGTAACAGACATGTTAATGAGTATTACGGGAGTCTAATTACTAACACATTGGGTGCAGCATCTTACCACACAGTGTCTGGGCACTGTACGTGTTACAGGGATGTGAGATCAGAGGTCAACTCTATCCTGAAAGGCAAATTCATGGTGCTTACCATCACACAATGTACATGGAACACATCACAAGTGGACAACAAAGTGATGGAGGCATCCATTTTGTGAGGATGATGTGCATTCGCTCACTAAGTGCACAAAATGGCCGCCCCCACCATTCACTGAAGACCAATAACTTTTAATAACTGTACCTCCTCAGTAACAACATAGTTAAAGCATTATAACAATTTTCTGTAACTTAATATTGGATGATGATCAGAGTAGATATGTTTTTACCTTTTGAAATATCTACAGTCAAAACATTTTTTTTTTTGTTGCGTTTTGTGACCCAGTTGAGGAGATTTCCCAATACTTTCTTTTCAGGACAGGATGTAAAGGGAAATCATTCCTTATATCAGCAATAAAATTTCAGTAAAGAAGTGGCAGGACACCTGCTCCTCAGGCACAGGAAGTGAGGTGAAATCTCCCTAACAGAGATCACAGAAAATGATAAAAAATTGTCACACATAGTTAATAAGTCTATCTGACTAGAGTTGGGCCTTATTCAAGCAGACCTTACATGCACTGTAAATGGAACATCCACTTACATACAGTCATGGCAGAAATTGTTGGCACCCCAGAAATTTTTCCAGGAAATTAAGTATTTCTCACAGAAAAGTATTGCAGTAACACATGTTTTGCTATACACACACGTTTATTCCCTTTGTGTGTATTGGAACAAAAAGGGAGGAAAAAAAAGCAAATTGGAATTAATGTCACACAAAATTCCAAAATTGGGCTGGTCAAAATTCTTGGCACCCTTTCAAAATTGTGGATAAATAAGATTGTTTCAAGCATGTGATGCTCCTTTAAAGCGGAGCTCCACCCTAAAGTGGAACTTCCGCTCATCGGAACCCTTCCCCCCTCCGGTGTCACATTTGGGACCTTTCAGGGGGGAGGGGGGTGCAGATACCTGTCTAAGACAGGTATTTGCACCCACTTACGGGAGTCCTCTCTGCGGGTAGTGCGTCACTTCATTATCCCCCAAAAATGTACCTTATCCTGACTTCTGACGCTTTAAGGAGGTGGTGAGGAACACAAGAAAGCGTTGAGAGTTTGGGTGCCTAGCTCTCTCAGAAGGCACAGTGATCTCACCCATGTATCTCAGAAGTGTGGAAGCTGGGCTGAGGTATTTTTATTTATTTATTTTTTGACATTTTTGTTTTTGTTTTTTTCAATCGCTTTTGTAAGCCATTTGTATTTGCTGGGGTGGGGCTACAAGTATCATAGATCTTCCATTTTCATGGAAGGTCCACTTTAAATGATTTTTTTCTAAAGTGCTATTTTTTTTTCTTAGATGTCTATGATGGGCAAGTGCAGCAGTCTGTCTTATGTTTAAGACCACTTTCACACTGAGGCGCTTTCACGCTAAAAAAAGCGCCTAAAAACGTATTTCCATTAAAATCAATGAATGCTTTCACACTGGGGCAGTGCGCTGAAAAAACGCCCCTCTCCATTGAAATGAATTGAAAGTGCTTCAAAAGCGCCTGAAAAGCGCTTCAAAAGCGCTCAGTGTTTTACTGGCAGTTTTTCAAGTGCCTCAGTGTGAAAGTGGCCTAAGTGGTACAGACCTGATTTATAGGGTGATCAGTCTAATGATAGCGATCACCAGCAAGAAAAGTAACTAAATTCTATCTTTATTCTTCAAATATAATCCATACACATTCGCCATACCTCCCAACTGGCACGGATTGTGCGGGTTTTACCCGCAGAGGCTCCTCCTTCCCGCACTCCCGCGAGACTATCATGTTTCCCGCACAGCAGGAAACATGAAGAGAAGAAGAGGAGCACAGCAGGAAACAGCAGCAGGTAAGAGCCCCCCCCCCCCCGCGATCGGTGCACTAGTATGCCCCCCCCCCGATCGGCGGCCCAACAACTTCTGTGGCAAGTCCCGTTTTTTTTGCCAATGTCCCGCACCCCCCCCCGCTCAACAACTCTGGTTGGCAGGGGAGAGGGGACATCAGAATGTCCCGCGAAGGGACTTTACAAAGTTGGGAGGTATGCATTCGCTACCTAATGGTCCTTTAATCTATTGTTCGTGAAATCAGTTCTAATTGTGTTTTTCTGCCTCCTTGTATTATCCTCCGGGAGCATCCAAACCTCTGTAGTTGTGGCCTTGTGCACATTACAAATCCCATAGTCCATTGTCCACCTTGGGATGGAGCAAAAGAGGGTGGATATGTTCCTACATACAGTGAGACCATGGAGAATGAACGTAGTCACCCTCTAACAGGAAGTCAGATTACAGCAGCAAAAAAAGGGATTTGGAAATTTGGAGGAGGCTGAGAGCAATAGCAAGTACTTTTCGGAGTTAAAGGGGTTGTAAAGGTAAACGTTTTTTCACCTTAATGCATTCTATGCATTAAGGTGAAAAAACTTCAGACAATACCACCGCCCCCAGCCCTTACCTGACCCCTCGAAAGTCCCACGCTCGCCCCCGATCATCCTCTTCGCCGCTCAGCCTGGCCGTTGATTGGCTACACTGGATGGATTGAAAGCAGCGCAGCCATTGGCTCACGCTGCTGTCAATCACAACCAATGACGCGGTGCGCCGGTGGGCGGGGCCGAGTGATACAGTGAGCAGCAATAGCCGCAGGCTGTATCACAGGAGCGCTCCCGCAATCACTCACCACCATGTGAGAGAGCTCGCATATAGGTGGTGAGTGATTGCGGGGAGGAGCCGAGACAGCCGCCGAGGGACCCCAGAAGACGAGGATCAGAACCACTCTGTGCAAAACGAGCTGCACAGCGGAGGTAAGTATAACATGTTTGTTATTTTAAAAAAAAAAAAACATTTTGTTTAGTGATCCTTTAAAAATCCTTTTTTTATTTTTTTAGTAACCAGAGTTTAGAGTCACTTTAAAGTCACAACCTGCTCCCTATAACTACAGCTGTTAGTAACAGCCTGACCCACCACACTTGTGCTCCTGCTTGTGTACATCTCCATGTGTACAGATCAGTACAGGCTCCCATAATATGGGTGTTCATGTATTCATTGGTTTGTACACAAGTACTGCAAGAAATCTATATCCTGATATGGAACTCCCCAACTGATTAGGGTGTAGATCTGTGCTGGTGGATCTTTAAGAAGTTAATTACCTTGTAATTACTGTATCTTGATTTGGTATATTTTTATAGGCTTGTGATGCATGTACTGTGTTTAGAGGGGAATGGCAGAGCTTATCGTCATGTGCACACTGTAAGGCCTGGTTCACACCTATGCATTTTTCAGGCCATTTAACAAGGTTTCCAATGGGTCACATTCACATCTGTGCATTTTATGAAAAGGGCCAGGGACCAACAGGTTATTTTTTTGGTTCCATAGGCTTCAATGGATCAAAAATGTGCATCGAAAAATGCAAAATTCACCCGGAATATGCATCAACTGCAACCTGCATGGTTGTGAACCAGGCCTAAGAGAATTAAAGGGGAAGTCCACCCTAACAGTAAAATTGCTACATCTATCTAACGCTGTAAAGAAGAAATCTCTATACATACCTTTTTTGAAGCCGATCAGGTCCAGTCTCCAGCGGCGGAAGCTCTGCAGAGGACACAGCCGACAACGGCTGTGAAATGCATGGAAAGTGACGTCACCCATAGAGTTACTATGGGGCTTCCGTTGTTGGCTGCCTCCTCTGCACCGGCCTCCACAGCGAAGCCACCACTAACAGCTCAGCGTGGGACCAGACCAGAGCAGCTTCAGAAAAGGTATGCATAGTGATTTCTCCTTTACAGGGCTAGATAGATTAGTATTAGTTGGTGGATGTCTGTAGATGTAGAGATTTTAGTGTAATGCCTCGTACACACGACCATTTTTCCCAGCAGGAAAAAAACTGAAATTTTTCCTGCCGGGATGGATTCCTGTCAGACCTGCCTTGCATACACACATTCAGGCCAAATACCGCTGAACTTTTGAATTTCAAGAACGCGGTGACGTCAAAGACTCCAACGAGCTGACAAAATTACGTTCTATGCTTCCACGCATGCGTCGAATTGTTTACGACCATGTGCAGTATTTTTCCCCTCAGGAAACAATACAGACGACCGGTTTTCTCAGCCAGTATTTTTCCTGACAGGAAAATAGAGAACAAGTTCACATTATTTTTCCCACAGTTTTCCTGCCAGGAAAACTGCCATGGAGCATACACACGGCCGTTTTTCCTGCCGAAAAGCTGTTATGGCAGTTTTCCTGCCAGGAAAACCGGTCGTGCGTACGAGGCATTAGGGTGGACTTACCATTTAAGTCCAACAAAAACTTTTATTTTTAAGCTGATTTCACATACAGTATCTCACAAAAGTGAGTACACCCCTCACATTTTTGTAAATATTTTTTTATATCTTTTCATGTGACAACACTGAAGAAATTACACTTTGCTACAATGTAAAGTAGTGAGTGTACAGCTTGTATAACAGTGTAAATTTGCTGTCCCCTCAAAATAACTCAACACACAGCGATTAATGTCTAAACCGCTGGCAACAAAAGTGAGTACACCCCTAAGTGAAAATGTCCAAATTGTGCCTAATTAGCCATTTTCCCTCCCCGGTGTCATGTGACTCATTAGTGTTACAAGGTCTCAGGTGTGAATGGGGAGCAGGTGTGTTAAATTTGGTTTTATCGCTCTCACTCTCTCATACTGGTCACTGGATGTTCAACATGGCACCTCATGGCAAAGAACTCTCTGGGGGTCTGAAAAAAAGAATTGTTGCTCTACATAAATATGGCCTAGGCTATAAGACGATTGCCCAGACCCTGAAACTGAGCTGTAGCACGGTGGCCAAGACCGTATAGCGGTTTAACAGGACAGGTTCCACTCAGAACAAGCCTTGCTATGGTTGACCAAAGAAGTTGAGTGCACGTGCTCAGCGTCATATCCAGAGGTTGTCTTTGGGAAATAGACGCATGAGTGCTGCCAGCATTAGAGGTTGAAGGGGTCAGCCTGTCAGTGCTCAGACCATACGCCGCACATTGCATCAAACTGGTCTGCGTGGCTGTCGTCCCAGAAGGAAGCCTCTTCTAAAGATGAGTAGTAATGTATACTAAAGCGCTAATGAAATAAAATGTGAAAAAACCAAGGAAAGGGATTATACCCGTGCAAACGATGTTATGCATGCAGAGAGACAGGTTTAAAGGGGGTTAAATGCTCCAATTTTAAATCTAACACCACTAACAAGGATTATAATATTAGGGATTTCATTACGTGCAGAACAGAAGGGGTGGTGTATATGCTAGAATGTACCTGCTCATTACAGTACATAGGAAGAACAAAAAGACCTCTTTGGAAAAGGTTAAGAGAACATGTACAAAACATCAAGGCAGGCTTTCCAAAACATAATGTCTCGAGACACTTTGATCTATGCCATAAGAGGAATCCGGCAGATTTAACGTTTTGGGCTATACAGAAATTTAAACCACATTGGAGGGGTAGCCACAAAGTGAGGGAAATCAGCAGAAGTGAATCCTGTTGGATTTATGAAATCTGCACTTTGTCGCCGAATGGCCTAAATATAGATTTTGACCTCAATTGCTTTATTTCCGATTGTTAGTATTTGTAGCCTTAGATATCTATGTAGCATATGGGTCTCAATACACACCTTGGTTTAGATCTCAAAGTAGGGGTTCTGGTTTCATTTTGGTTTAGGACCTATAGCTGGAAATTTGGGTTCTATATCGGTGCCAAATGGCATGAAGATGGGGATACATACATATATGTGTGTATGTTATGCATGCATATGTATGTGAGTATCAGTGACATGTGTATTGGTACTGGTTATGGGTGTTCTACATGTTTTTATACATATTTTTACATATATATCTTATATTTTTATATATATTTTAAAAGCAATATTTTGTGTGGTATGGATCCTCATAATAGATGTAATTAGTTAGGGGTACAGTTTAGGGTGCTCCCCCTCTGTATATACACCCTTTATATATATGCATCTAGACGCAAGAGTTTCATATTATATATTTTAATATTTTTATTTATCTTGGTTAATCCACTTATACATTTTTGGTTTACATTGATGTAAAAAACAATGAATAGGCAGCACATGATGATAGTAGTTCCAAGTCTAGGCACTGGAGGGACTAGTGCACCACCTGCAGAAATGTTTAAACTACTGGGCAGACGTTTTTAAATTGCTTTTTAAATTGCTTTTAATATAAAGTGTCATTATAAAGTTATATATGCCGACCACCCATATGTTAGGAGAGGCGGTATTTTGTTTTGTATTGTAATAATAAAATATTGTTCAATTTTTGCAAGCATATGGCAATCAGCGTTGGCCAGCGATGATGTGTTGACAATTAGATCATCACCATGGCAACAAGTAAAATGCTCTGCCGTCCTCTACAAAAGGGCACGCTGATGGATCAGACGTTACCCATGATTAAGTCACGAGTCAGTGACGTAACGCGTAGGGGGAGGAGCCTGAGTGTGCTTGCAGCGGCAGCGGCAGTCCGAGTGAGGAACGCACGCCGAACTGAGCTGAGCAAACGCTGATGATTTCAGAGGTTATGTGAGTGCAGGCCACAGCTGTGAGAGGTTGTGTCTTGTGGAAGGCTATTGTGCAATGATCTGTTTCTCTTTCCTTTTATACACGTGGAATTATCCCGGGAAACGGAGTCCATAAGTCTATAAGAAGGAGTTTGTCCCAGGAGCTTTAATTACTTTAATTTGTTTGTATTGCTCAGTGGTTCAACTGAATGTGGACTGGGAACACGGAGAATAAGGGATTTTCACAGATTTCTTTGCAGTCCGGTTTGAAATATTTGCTTCCTTTGGACACCTTTATTGTGACACTATTGTGGGGATAGGGGCAGTACCTATTATATAATATATCATATTGTATATTCATTTATTTATATATTAAAGTATTAGTTTGCTCACAGCACAGAGAAATTATTTGAACATTTGTACCAGTGCACTTTTTCAAAAATTTCAAGGGGTATGAATACTTTTTTAAGGCACTGTTATGCCGCGTACACACGATCGAAAATTCCGACAAGAAAAGTCCGATGTGAGCTTTTGGTCGGAAATTCCGACCATGTGTAGGCTCCATCGGAATTTTTCTGTCGGAATTTCTGGCAAGAAAAATTTGAGAGCTGGTTCTCAAATTTTCCGACAAGAAAGTTCTTGGAGGAAATTCCAATCATCTGTATGCAATTCCGACACACCAAAAACCACGCATGCTCGGAATCAAGTCGACGCATGCTCGGAAACATTGAACTTAATTTTTCTCGGCTCGTGGTGTTGTACGTCACCGCGTTCTTGACGGTCGGAATTTGGTGTGACCGTGTGTATGCAAGACAACTTTGAGCCAAGATTCCGTTGGAAAAAAATCCACGGTTTTCTTGTCGGATGTACGCGGCATAAGTCATGGGTGGCCATTGGTGGAATGAATCTCCAACTAGCTTCTAACATCCCTACAACTGTGGCAGTAGGATCCCTCAAACAGAATTCCAGGTGCTACCACCGCCACAGCCATTATTAAAGCCAAGTAACCAAGTAGGAGAGTTTCAATTCTTTGTCTGCATTTTCCAGAAAAGAGCATATAATTTGTTATAGCCATAGCAGGTTGGAGTAGTTATAGCTCTGATGCAGAGATCTCGCTGCTTCAGTCTCAGAAAAAAAATAAAGAGGTCAATAGAGGTAATTAGGATGCTGGCACCTCCCATATAAACAAATATAAGATATTGTAATATGACACTTTAATAGGTACCTAAATACATAGCATACGTTGAACATCATCACCCTATCACACTTATTTTATAAGCCCAGTGGAATGTTTTATCTGTGTGATAAATCTGATGGTTCCAGGCAGATGCCCTTGGCAAGAAGCAAAAGACTGTAACTGGACACAATGCTTTGTATGTTAGATAGGTATGAATTACTACCGACAAAGCCTTTCATTTCATTGACCTGTCAAATTAGGGTAAATATAACTATTAGGACATGCTAAGGATTTTTTTAACATGCATCTATAAACCAACATATATTTTTACATGACAGCACCATGTACAATTTATTTTTATACTGGCATACAGTAATGCCAACATTTATGGAATTACTGTATTTATTGACGTATAACACTCACTTTTTTACCCTGAAAATAGAGGGTAAACTGTGCCTGCGTGTTATACGCAGGGGGCTGTGGAAAGTTTTTTTTTTTAAAACTTTCCTCAGAAAGTTAGGGTGCGTGCTATACGCCTGTGCGTGTTATACGCAGATAAATACGGTAACACTTAAAGAGTATATAATTTGTAGTTGGGGATTACACTTATAGTAGCTAAGATTAGATTGCAAGCTCTTGAAGGGGGAATTGTAAAGACTCTTCGCAAATATATACTAAGAAAATCACAAACATATTATAGTAAGTTTGTAATGCCACTAATAACATTGTTAACGCCCAACTTTAGATATTAGAAAAAAATCGACACTTGCAGTGGCCCTCCCCTGTGCTGCAAGGGTTAAATGCTTGTTATTTCCAGGGGGTACAGGAACAAGCATTATTACTTATGACCAAGGCTTTTTTTCACAGGAAATAGGTACAGGAACTCAAACACAACCCCCCAAAACCCCCTCTTACCCCCCACACACACACCCTCCAACCCGCATCAAGTTGTGGGTGTGGTCAAATTTCACTAACAGTGAAAGGGGCAGGATGCGGGGAGATCATCTGGTGGGGGTGTGGGCATCTGCATTGTACCCTGGGCATCTGCATCTCCCTTGCCCCCATCGTGCACTCAGTGGGAGCCATTGGGAGACAAACTGTCCCTAATAAACAGAGAAGCCAGACTTCTGTGTTTACAAGTGATAGAGGTGAACAGGGAGCAGAGGGCCTGAGCCAGAGGTGGTGGAACTGATTTCCACCAAGTTCCAGCTGAAAAAAAGCCGGCTTAAACGGGAGGCTATGGGGGACCGGTCACACCACTGGAAGGATCCTAGTGGAGCACGGACTAAGGTAAGTATTTCTCCTTATTCCGACACTTCTAGACATGATGAACAGTTAACCCCTGCAGTATGGGGGGAGTCACTGGAAGGGTAGATTTTCTCAAATTCCTGGAGTTGAGCTTAAAAGAACACTTTTACATAAGAGATGCAATGAAGGATTGCAGGAAGAGAAGACACTGGGTTTTTTCTTGGAAAGGGTTTTAAGCCTCATTCACACATCCTAAGCAACCATGGTGCAGCAAGAACCATATACTCATGAATACCTGCAACTGGGATCCTGGTGATCCAATCAGCGATCATCTATCTGTGTCCAGGGGCAGGCATCTGTCCTTACCTGAAGGTAAATGCTGGATGTGCAGATACATGTGGACACATGTTTACGGCAGTGAACAGCCCTGGCAACTGTTACCCTGTCAATCAGTTCAGAACAAGTTGAACAACCTTTGCTAATCAGAACACTGGGAATTCCAGCCGCACGTACCCGCAGTTATACATGCGGCACCAAGGTCAATTAAGATGTGTAAATTAGTCCTCAGTGTATTTTTAAAGGATGAACGTCAAAGTGAACCTGTGATTTACCCATGCAAGAAAAAAGGTTGGTTGAAAGTGGAACTAAACCCATCGATAACCAGTGATGGTAGTAACTGCTTTAAAGTAAACGGCGTTACTTTAGAGGGTAACGAGTAATCTAACTAATTACTCTTCCCCTCATGGTAACACCGTTCCCATTACTTGGGCGGCGTTACCGCAATTACATCTACTCGAGTCGCCGCCATCTGCCTACCTGATCAGCGTGTCATGCAGACAGACGGCAGCCATTCCAGTGTTCAAAAGCCACGCCTCCTCGTCTGTGATAGGCGGAATACTCAATTTCCCAGCAGTCAGTGTTCAGCCTATCACAGACATCCTCTCATCCTCGTCCGTGTTATGAGGATGAGCGGATGTCCGTGATAGGCGGAACACTGAATGCTGGGAAATTGAGTGTTCCGCCTATCACAGACGAGGAGGAGGCATGGCTTTTGAATACTGGAATGGCCGCCGTATGTTTTTATGACACGCTGATCGGTGGATGCAAAATGGCACACGGAGCTGCAGATGGGCACACGCAGGCTGCAGATGGGCACACGGAGGCTGCAGATGGGCACACGGAGGCTGCAGATGGGCACACGGAGGCATGCACAGGACACAGGTAGGCTGCAATGGACACAGGGAGGTACACAGGACACAGTGAGGTAGGCAGATCTGCACAGGTAGGCATGCACAGGACGCAGGGAAGTATTTTTCTGCTATAAAACATATGCAAAAAAAAATAAAAAATTTCTTCATAAATTTTGGCCAAAATGTATTCTGCTTTATGTCTTTAGTCAAGAAACAAAACAAAAAATAAACCCAATAAGTATATATTGATTGGTTTGCGTGAAAATTATAGCATCTACAAACTTTGGTATTGATACTGGAATCTTATATTTTTTATAGTAGTAATGACGATGATCAGCCGCTTATATTGGGACTGCGATAGTGCAGTGGGCAATCTGACACTAACTGATGCTGGGGGGGGGGGACTGACTAACTACCATTGACATTGCCAGTGACACTGATATAGTGATCAGTGCTAATAATACAGTATACACTGTCACTGTACTAATGACACTGGCTGGGAAGGGGTTAACATCTAGGGCAATCAAGGGGTTAAATGTGTGTCTAACAATGTTTAGTGTGTGTACTGTGTGATGATTTTGCAAAGCAATGTGCCAGTTTTTACTTTGCAGGAAGAAAATAAACCACATTTCTGCTGTCGGTAGAGAGCCCTGTGTTGTTTACCAACACAGCGCTCTCTTCTGTCATTTGCTCAGCTGATCAGCAGGTCCCGGCCATAAATCATTGGCTGGGACACACTGACCAGTTTGCGATGCAGCGAATGACAGCACAGTCTTCCGGGTTCAAGCGCACATGCACGAGCGGACCCAGAAGAAACCTGCGCTGTACAGGTAGGTGATTGTGGCTGTACGAGCAGTAAATGTACTGTGACCAGTGTTGCCAACCGTCAGTATTTTTACTGGCAGCCAGTAAAAAAGGGGCACTTTTCTCCTGCCAGTAAATGCCAGTGACAGAAAAAGGTTGCTAGTAAAAAATATGACTGTGACTCTCGGCTTGGAACTGCACATGTGCAGTTCCATTCTGGAGCTGACCCGGACCATCCGAGTGCCTGCTATAGTGTGTTCAGGTGGCACCAGGGGGGGGTGGGAGGTGGCACCGTGGAGGCGGTGCCTGAGCATGCTGTGTGATGTCATGGTGCAAGGGAGCCAAGCGGAGCGGCCAGAGCCTTGTGTGCGGGTCTGTGAGATGGAAGCAAGGCAAAGAGTAGGACTGTCAGTGCTGTTTGGACTGGAGTGGACTGAAGGGACCACCTGGCCTGGAGAGAGACTGTCGCTGTGACTCAGGAGGGGACGTGTCGTGTCAGTGAGGTGTCATCATTATCTGTGCTGCTGCACACTGCTGTCAGTGTCACTGTGAGAGTTAAATTTCATGTGTGTGTGTGTGTGTGTGTGCCGCCCATTCTAATTTCTTGCCCTCCTGTCCCTGAGCTACTTACTATATCAAAAATAAAATAAGAAATGTTTTTTGCCTTAATATCTACCTTAAATCACATTGCTAATTGTATGTTGTACTTGTTTGTAGCCTAAATACTGAAATTTGCACCTGAAACTGTAATTTTGTAACTTTTGGAAATGGCAGTTAAAACTTTTTGGGTGTCGTGTCTTTTTAAATTTTGGGTGTCATGTCAGTAAATTTCAATATGGTAGGTAGCAGGAGTTGGGCTTTGTGCCCATTTAAAACTAAAAATCCATTTACGACTATCCTGTCCATAGCGTTGTCACCCTGTTAAAGTGAAGTAACAGATCTTTTGCAGGAGTCAACAGGTAGGAAAACTATATTACGGGGTGATTTAGCAAAACAATATCTCCTGTGTTAATGCTAGACTGCATCATATATGTGATTTTTTATTTTTTCCAGTAGTTCTGCTTTAATTATCCTACTTTTGCATCCCTGCAGCTTTTTTTCAGAAGTGCTGAGTATTTCTCTTACACCTGTTGTTTTGCATGGGTACATCACAAGCATAGAAAAATATAAGGACAGTGTCTACCTTTCCTATCCTGCACCTATGTAGCATAACATGTAGCAACATGAGGAGTACTTTTTATACAGTAGAAATCCACAAATAAGCTGTTTGCATGTAAGGTATAGATGGACTTTCTACAGTATGTATATACATAGTTACATAGTTAGTCAAGTTGAAAAAAGACACAAGTCCATCTAGTTCAACCATAAAAATAAAATAAAAAATATCGTACAATCCCATATACCCAATTCTAAACCCACAGTTGATCCAGAGGAAGGCAAAAAAAACCAGCAGAGCACGATCCAATTTGCTACAGCAGGGGAAAAAATTCCTTCCTTATCCCCCGAGAGGCAATCGGATATTCCCCGGATCAACTTTACCTATAAATGTTAGTACTCAGTTATATTATGTACATTTAGGAAAGTATCCAGACCTTTCTTAAACCAATCTACTGGGCTGGCCAGAACCATAGTAAACTTAAAAGCTGAATTCCGTGTAAAAAATTGTTTTGTATAGTTACATTGTGGTCCAGCTTGGACCAATGTAAGAATGCATATTCCATACCCGGCCAATCCCTGTTAGAAGCTGTAGAATCACTGTAGAAGGCACTGTTGTTTTCCAGGTCCCATTCTGACAAATAGTCACCTTGTCAGCATGGGGCACTATTCAGAGAAAAGCCTTGTATTTTTCCCAATGAATAAAAGGCATTCCCTGACTGGCCGAGGTGGAGATTGTAATGTCACCACCCTCCTCTCCACCTTGTCCAATTTGGGAAAAGCATTCTCTAAATGGGGCCCATGCTGAGTAAGTGACCACCAGTGGTATACTTGGCACAGGATCAAGAAGACAGCAACACCTACTTATGGCAATTCTCCACTTCCGCAAGGATCAGCTAGGTATCAAACTTCAATACTTACATTGCTCCAAGCTCGGCCAATGTGAATATGCAAAAAGATCTATACTTGGAATAATATAGGTATAATAATAAACCATTTGACACTGGATATACAGAAGTCAAGCAGTAGTGTCACATTAATTCAAGGGGTTGTGGAGAAACATTTTTACCTCTGCTCCTCCTCTAACTCGTCCTTTCTCAGCATTTTCTCAAAGTCACTGCCCCGTAGTTTTCCTGGCACGTATTTAAATGAGAATTCTTCATCATCTGTAAAATAAAATAAAAAATAAAAAACAAAGAAAAACATAACCAATTATTTGATGGGTCAGATTTAAAAAAAAAATCATAATCTTCCCTAAATGGACATTACATTTAAAGCTGAACTCCAGCGAGAAAAAAAAAGATTAAAATTCTGGGAAATTAATAAGAACAGTTTTTGCTGCAATATTCATCTTCGATCCAAAAAAACCCTCCAAAAAAAACTTTTTTTTGCTTCTAAAGCCGTGTACACACGATCGGTTTCAACGATGAAAACAGTCCGATTTATGGGCCCCATCAGTCTTTTTTCCATCGGTGTGAAAAAATAGAACATGTTTTTAATTTTTCCGAAAAAAAACGATAGCAAAATCGTCTGTGTGGAACTCCATCGGATAAAAAACCCACGCATGCTCAGAATCAAGTCGACGCATGCTCAGAAGCATTGAACTTAATTTTTCTCGGCTTATCGGAGTGTTTTACGTCACAGCGTTTGGGACGGTCGGATTTTTGACTGATGGTGTGTAGGCAAGACTGATGGAAGTCAGCTTCATCGGATTTCCGATGGAAAAATCCATCGGATTAGAATCCATAGGAAATCCGATCGTGTGTACAGGGCTTTACTGTATTCTCTTTGATGGCCAAATGGTTGAACCTGCTTTTTCTGAGCCCCAGTTAGTCTGGACCTGCCCCAGTTTGTTATTGGACAGTGAAATGAGAAGCTGACAACCAGGAACCAATTCAGGGTCATTACTCAAAAGTCCCCAGGACAGCTTCCACCTTCCAGCCTCGTCCAGACCAGGGCCGTCGGAACAGGACAGGCAAAACAAGCAATTGCCTGGGGCCCCAGCTGGCCTGGGGCCCCAGCCTAGGATGCCTGCCTGCTGCCTGTCACTGTCCTGTATTTCTAATGCCGCCCTGGGTCGATCTAAATCAAGTGCACGATCGATCTGACAGTGGCTGTGGACCCCCCTAGCCTAGCTAGCTAGCACTGTCTCTGCTGGTTGCTACGTGAAGCCCGCTTGGCTTGTAGCAACCAGTGACGTCACTAGCAGAGCAGGAGAGAGGCAGAGTTGTGCCTATCACAGGCAGCGGAGGAAAGATATTCTAGCTAGCTCCGCCTCCGAGTCCACCCTCCTCCTCCTCCTCCTCCTCCCGCTCTGTCCTCGAGGCACACTGTCCAGCCACTCAGCCAGGCACTCAGGCAGCGGCATGCTGCTGTGCTGAAGTCTGAAGAACACAGAAAGACGTGACAGAGTGAGACAGATTTCAGCCAGCTGTAGAAAGCAGGTAAGTAAGCTTTGCTCACTCACCATTGTCAGCACAGCACTGACCAACACATCATAAGGGGTGGGCACTGCACTGGGCAGGACTGGAGCAGTAGTCAGCTCTGAGGGGTTCATGCTGGGACCTGTAGTTCTTCACTTTTGGGGGGGGGGGTCACATGATTTCCAGTCCCAGCATGAACCCTCCCTGCCCTGCCAGGATAGGACACACAAACACATCCTAGCAGGACAGGGAGGGTTTATTGTGGGACTTGAAATCATGTGACCCCCCCCCAAAAGTGAAGAACTACAGGTCCCAGCTGAACCCCTCAGGACACACAAACACATCCTAGCAGAGCAGGGAGGGTTCATGCTGGGACTTAAAATCATGTGACCCCCCAAAAATGAAGAACTACAGGTCCCAGCATGAACCCCTCAGAGCTGACGCCTGCTCCAGTCCTGCCCAGTGACCACCCTTATGTGGGCACTGGGCAGGACTGGAGCAGTAGTCAGCTCTGAGGGGTTCATGCTGGGACCTGTAGTTCCTCACTTTTGGGGGGGGGGGTCATATGATTTCCAGTCCCAGCATGAACCCTCCCTGCCCTGCTAGGATGTGTTTGTGTGTCCTCTCCTGCCAGGATAAACTGTATCGCTATGCTGTGGTTCCTGTAGGCTTTGCGGGGGGGCCTCCAAGTCCATTTTGCTTGGGGCCCCCAAATTCCTTCAAACGGCCCTGGTCCAGACACAACCCAGTGATTAGATAGTCCTTCTCTAAACCAGATCCCTTTAGTGAATTCTTGTTGTCACTTCCAGATCCCAGCTCTTTCACTGCTGAGACTGCACAGAACAGCAACACATTCCACAGGCTGCCTCAGGGGCATTAGCCCCTTGAGGCATGGAACTCTCCTCGCTGAAGGAATGAGTGACTTGTTTAGCGCTACACATGCGAACTGAATAGCCTCTAGGCCAGGGATATGCAATTAGCGGACCTCCAGCTGTTGCAAAACTACAAGTCCCATCATGCCTCTGCCTCTGGGTGTCATGCTTGTGGCTGTAAAAGTCTTGCTATGCCTCATGGGACTTGCAGTTCTGCAACATCTGGAGGTCCGCTAATTGCATATCCCTGCTCTAGGCGCTTTTTGCAGCCAGTGTCTGCTTGGCTGGTGCAGTCATTTTACCCCGTAGAATCTCGACATGCTTGGGACACAGAGTCGTACACACATATATACTGGGCCAATTTTGACAAGATCCAATTAACCTAACAGCATGTCTTTGGAGTGTGGGAGAAAACCAGAGTACCCAGAGGAAACCCACGCAGAACATGCAAACTCCAGGCAGATGGTGTCGTGGTCGGGATTCGAACCAGCGACCCTTTTGCTGCTAGGTGAAAGTGCTAACCACTACACCACTGTGCTTGCTCAGGAAAGACAATCTCTCCAGGCTTCCACACTATTTATCAGCTTCTCAGCCACCATCTGAGCACTCCTCTCCGGGGACTGGCTAGGCCCTGATCAATATTGAGGCTGGTTATTTGAATTTTCCCTCCCTAAGCTCTAGAAATTGCTTTTAAATGCAAGGGGAAGCAATCAAACTGCCAGCCTGTGAAACTCTGAACAGACCAGACCAAACAATTAGTGCTCCTCTGGTTACAGAAAGGCTGGCCATAGTTGATAGATTGATCAACTTGGGTGCAACCAGCCTGCCGGATTCGCTTTCGACTAACGCAAATGGCTGCTATAGCCGCTAGCGATAATCAGTGTCTTCTCCCGGTGGTGATGGCTTCTCCGGCCCTCCAATGCCACACAACACCACCACTCCCCCCCCCCCCCCCTGTTCGAAGAAGACAGTGGCCGGACAACCCGTGTTTGCTCTGTGTATGGCCGGCCAAAGAGCTAAGAAACTAAATTCACCTAGCAGCTTAACTAGAAGGGTGCTACAACTGTAAAAAAAAAGAGTCACCAGTTTCCATTTTTCAAGAAAGCTGTCCCATTAGCATTACACAGCATTACATTCCCAGCCAACATTATAGAAGATCGTATGTCTGGTAGGATCAGAGTTATCACAAGAAAAAGAAGTCTTTTTCTAGGTGCAGGGCTGACAAACGCCCATTGTTTGGGTTAGAAGGCTTCTTTATCCAAGGTTACTGATTCTTTACAAATACCTACACTGAAAACCATTCCCCAGACAAAGCTTCCACTGAGTTATTTCTCAATAGTGTCTGTTTGTTAGCTGCAGGCTGGGAATGCCCTGAGCAAAGGCTTTCCAGGGGACTTGTGGCTACTTTATGTTCTCATTTGAAATTTACAACGATCAACCATAACATTATGACCACTGAAAGGTAAAGTACATTGAATATCTTGTTACATTGGCACCTGAATAAGGGTGGGATATGTTAGACAGCAAATGAACATGTTGTCCCTGAAGTAGATGAATTGAAAGCAGAAAAAAATGGACAAGCTTAAGGATTTGAGCGACTTTGACTTTGGGTCAAATTGTAATGGGTAGACGACTGGGTCAGAGCAAGTCCAAAACTGCAGCTCTTGTGGGATATTCTTGGTCTGCAATTGTCAGGACCTACCAATGACAGGGTCTTGGGTGACCAAGGCTGACTGATGCACATGAGGAGGCTGGCCCATGTAGTCCGGTCCAAATAGAAAAGCTATTGTAGCTTAAAGAGGAGTTCCGCCCCCTCACAAAAAAATGTAAAGTCAGCAGCTACAAATACTGTAGCTGCTGACTTTTAATGTTAGGACACTTACCTGTCCAGGGTTCCCGCGATGTCAGCACCCTAGCCGATTTACGGATTGGCTCTCGGGTGCTGCTGCCGCCATTCATGTTTAGGGAAACTGGCAGTGAAGCCTTTCGGCTTCACAGTCAGTTCCCTACTGCGCATGTGCGAAGCACGCTCCACTTACTAACTGGCCCGGCGGCGCAGGAGGGGGGCCGAACTTCAGAGGGACGGCGCAGCGGCACTGTCTCCCGGAAGTGGGGAAGAGTCCTGTCAAAAAAAGGTACCAGTTCCCCCTCCTCCCCCCTGATAGGTGCCATTGGCACCTGAGGGGGGAGGAAGCATATAAGCGGGGGTAGAACTCCGCTTTAAATGGCTGAAAAAGTTAATGGTGGTTCCGATAGAAATGTGTCAGAACAGTGGATCGCAGTTTGTTGCATATGGGCTGCGTAGCCACAGACCAGGCAGGGTGCCCATGCTGACCCGTGTCCACAGCCAAATGTGCCTACAGTGGGCACATGGACCATGGAGAAATGGAAGTAGGTGGCCCGGTTTGATGAGTCATGTTTTGTTTTACATCATGTGGATGACTGGGTGCATGTGCATCAATTACTTGTGGAAGAGAAGACATCAGGATGCACTATAAAAGGAAACAAGCGAAAGAGGCTTATGCCCCGTACACACGATCGTTTTTCCCGTCGGAAAAAAGTTGGATGGGTTTTCCGACGGAATTCCTCTCAAGCCTGCCTTGCATACACACGGTCACACAAAAGTTTGGTGAACTTTTGACTGCCAAGAACGCGGTGACGTAAAAGACTACGACAAGCCGACAAAATGAAGTTCTATGCTTCCGAGCATGCGTCGATTTGTTTCCGAGCATGCGTCAGAATTTAGCGCGTCGGGATTTGTACACACGATCGGAAATTCCGATCAGTTTTTTTCTTGACGGGAAAATAGTAGAGAACCTGCTCTCTATCTTTTTCCAGCAGTTTTTCCGTTGTAAAAAGTCTGATGGAGCATACACATGGTCGGGATTCCCGACCAAAAGCTCTCATCAGACTTTTTCCAACAGGAAAACCGATCGTGTGTACGGGGCATAAAAGAATCTGCTACTGACGGCTTGGTGCCGAATACCATAGTCTACCTTCAGAGATCTAGTGAAGTCCATGCCTCGACAGGTCAGGGTTGATTTAATGACAAAAGGTAAGCTACTCGCTATTAAGTGGGTGGTCATAATGTTTTGGCTGATCAGTGTAGATGCCACTGATATAAAAAAAATATCTAATCATCTCATGACCTTCCCCAATCTAAGGCATGACAGTCATCCAACAGCTGATGCGTGTTCACACATGGCTATCAGCAAATGTCAACACCAAAAGTCTTCCAATTTTATCTCTACAGATCCCACATGTCTACATTTGTAATGGCATGAAGAGCCAAACACACCCATCAAGGAGATGTAGAGTCAGTCATATACTGGATATAACTTTTGATTGGAAGATTTTTTAGCTTTTGATGTAAGATATATTATTAGAAATGTGTTCCTAGGCCGAAAAATAATATTGGCTCATGTGGCGTGAAAAGAGGTTCTCTTATTTTTTGGCCCCTGATTACACAGACACCAAGTCCATACTAGAGTCAGCTTGAAACCAACCAAGATAGGGAAGCAAGGTTTATCATCAGGCCGTTCATCTATGAACGGATTTATTCCACTAAACAGACTCTGTCACTTTGTCCATGCAGGGAAAATGGGCAAAGTCTCATTTAATTTCAACTCCTAGCCCCTTTATACTCATCTTTCCCACACTTCCCCTCCACTCCATAAGTTTAGTTCGGTGTAAGCTCCGAAGCACAGCATTATGGGAGGAAATCACATGCTCCTCCATACCTGGAAGTACTAAGTATTTCACTGATGATGAGAACAGGAAAGAGTGAAAGAAAACTGTCAGGGCAGAATTATGGGCTGCCAGATTAGCTTCAGGACACTTGATCTGCATATTTGTACGAGGTCCGCTACAAATCTAAAGGAGAACGAAGATTTGCAGTCCAACGACCACGGCTATGGAATGCTCTACCCACGAACATCCGCATGGAAGAAAACCACCGGGCCTTCAGGAAAAAACTTAAGACCCACCTCTTCTGAAGGATTAGGACGACATTGGATGCAAAAAGCGCCTTGAGGCGATTTAGTTCGCATTTGTAGCGCTATACAAGTTACTCACTCACTCACACACTCACTAGTAGTAAAGCAGTAGTTAAAAAAAAGATCAAGATGACAGCCACTTGGCTTGCATATTTTCACAAACAACTTAGCAATGGCAGATTGTATGTTTCTGTTTGCAAAGGTTGCATTTTGGCCCTGTTCACACCTATAATAATAATTATTATTATTATACAGGATTTATATAGCGCCAACAGTTTGCACAGCCCTTTACAACATGAGGGCAGTCACTACAGTTACAATACAATTCAATACAGGAGGAATCAGAGAACCCTGTCGTTAGAGCTTACAATCCAGAAGGTAGGGTCAAGTGATACAAAAGGAAATACAGTAAAACCTTGGTTTGAGAGTAACTTGGTTTGAGAGCGTTTTGCAAGACAAGCAAAATTTTTTAATACATTTTGACTTGATATACAAGCGATGTCTTGATATACAAGTAGCGTTATGTCACAAATGAGTATAAAAGAGAAGAGAGGCGCCTCTAAGTGTAGCAATATGGTTACATTTAATGAAGGTACAACATTTAGCAACATATTTCTACACTTAGAGGCACCTCTCTTCTCTTTTATACTCTATAGCTCCTGCTGGATTTTGCTTCTAATCCCCTTGAGGAGGCTTCCATTTGTGAATGGATATTTTATGGTTACACAACCTATCACATTGCTATGATCTTTTTGCATGGTCTATAAACTGAAGGACCTATGAATAAATGGCTGTGGAACCAATCATTTGAGTTTCCATTATTTCTTATGGGGAAATTTGCTTTGATATACAAGTGCTTTGGATTACAAGCATGTTGCTGGAACAAATTATGCTTGCAATCCAAGGTTTTACTGTATACTGTGGGGGATGTGCTGATGGAGAACATAAAAGGACAGTTGTTAGCTGTGAGCATGATAGATATGCAGTGAAAGTCTGCGTTACAACTCATTAAAACGCATGTTAATTGCCATCCTATTGTTTCCAGTGGTTCTGGTTCACTTATATGCATTGCATTAAATGGATGCCCAAAAATTCTTGTAAAGGAGCCCTTTGCTGATTGTGTCCTCCTCCACCTCGCACAATTTTCTTCATAGCACCTTCTTTTACATAACCATTAAAGTTTCCTATGGTGTTTATATTTATTACTTGTGTGATTAAAGCCAAATACAAATTACTAAAAATTCCCTATTATTTAAAAATTACATAAACAATATAATAATATTGTGTACTAACTGAAAATACACTATTATCTATCTTTTGGGCCATTTACACTTTTTTGTGTGTTCTGCGCTTATTGGAGAAGTTCAAACAGTTCAGAAATAGGAAGGACAATTCTGTGACATTGTTTTTAGTGGTACGGCATTCAAAAGCCATGCAAAGTAGATTAAAACTGCACACCAAATGCAAAACAATTGAGAAATGGGCCTATAATCTGCATATTATATAATCCTATGGGGCTAAATTCATCATGCTTTTCACAGTGCTTATAGGTGGTACTGCCTGGTTCAATAAGCAAATCAGGAGAATTGATTAATCACATAATATTTTTATTCATCCAGGTTTGTACAATTTGTGGAGAATTTTATAAGCTAGTGAACAATATTGCTTTGATCATCATGGAAATATTTAGGTGTATCAAAAAAAAAGTTCCCGATTCATAATAATTGACATATAATTCTATGCTATTTAAATTCTTGTTTTAATAAATGTTTTAATAAATGTGAATGAGACTGTGGTTGGCTTTAAGACAGGGTGTTGCCAGGATGAAAGTTCTAGTGTAATTATGGGCAAAATCAAAGCTTACAGTGCCTTGAAAAAGTATTCATACCCCTTGAAATTTTCCACATTTTGTCACGTTACAACCAAAAACATAAATTTATTTTATTGGGATTTTATGTGATAGACCAACACAAAGTGGCACATTTGTGAAATGGAAAGAAAATTATAAACGGTTTTCCAAATTTTTAACAAATAAATATGTGAAAAGTGTGCATTCAGCCCCCTTTACTCTGATACCCCTAACTAAAATCTAGTGGAACCAATTGCCTTCAGAAGTTACCTAATTCCTAAATAGAGTCCACCTGTGTATATTTAATCTCAGTATTAATACAGCTGTCCTGTGAGAACCTTAGTGGGCAATAGGGATGGGCCCGGTGTTCGATTTGAACCCACGTTCAAATCGAACATCGGGCGTTCGCCCGCTCGGCGAGCCCAGAACTATTTGGGCCGTTCGCATCACATTCGTGTGATGCGAGCGGCCCGCAATGCATTGCGCCAGTCGCAGTGCATTGCTGGCTGATGATTGGCCAAGCATGCACTGTGACCCCGCATGCTTGGCCAATCACAGCGCCGGCAGCGAGGAGAGCAATAATTGGCTACAGGCAGGACGCCTGTAGCCAATTATAGCTCAGGGGCTTTAGTACACGCCCCACTGTATAAAAGGCCGCCGCGCCGTCGGCCTAGTGCACTGTGTTCCGGCTTGATTCTGATATAGGCAGACTGCTTATGCTGATGCTGATTCATTATCATTACTACTGAATACTGATCATTTGATTGCATCACTGATTCATTCTGCTGATTGCACTGCTGCTGAGTGGTGACATTATCTGCTGCTGAGTCTAACTGCTGTGATTCTGGGGATTAGTCTGGTGTGTGCGTGCTGTTAGTACAGCATTGCAGTATCACCTTCTGTCCTATTGTGATCTAAGGCAGGCAGGCATTTATAGGAGCTAGTGTGTGTGTGTGTGCTGTGTTAGTACAGCACACATAAAACCACCTCAGTCACTCTATCTGCTATAAGGCCCAGTTGTTGTCATCGAAGGCAGCCAGGCATCTCCAGGAGCTAGCGTGTGTGTGTGTGCTCTGTTAGTACAGCACACATAAAACCACCTCAGCCTCTCTATCTGCCATAAGGCCCAGTTGTTGTCATATAAGGCAGCCTCTATCTGCCGTAAGGCCCAGTTGTTGTCATCGAAGGCAGCCAGGCATCTCCAGGAGCTAGCGTGTGTGTGTGTGTGCTCTGTTAGTACAGCACACATAAAACCACCTCAGCCTCTCTATCTGCTATAAGGCCCAGTTGTTGTCATATAAGGCAGCCTCTATCTGCTGTAAGGCCCAGTTGTTGTCATCGAAGGCAGCCAGGCATCTCCAGGAGCTAGCGTGTGTGTGTGTGTGTGTGTGCTCTGTTAGTACAGCACACATAAAACCACCTCAGCCTCTCTATCTGCTATAAGGCCCAGTTGTTGTCATATAAGGCAGTCTCTATCTGCCGTAAGGCCCAGGTCTTGTCATCGAAGGCAGCCAGGCATCTCCAGGAGCTAGCGTGTGTGTGTGTGCTCTGTTAGTACAGCACACATAAAACCACCTCAGCCTCTCTATCTGCTATAAGGCCCAGTTGTTGTCATATAAGGCAGCCTCTATCTGCCGTAAGGCCCAGTTGTTGTCATCGAAGGCAGCCAGGCATCTCCAGGAGCTAGCGTGTGTGTGTGTGCTCTGTTAGTACAGCACACATAAAACCACCTCAGCCTCTCTATCTGCTATAAGGCCCAGTTGTTGTCATATAAGGCAGCCTCTATCTGCCGTAAGGCCCAGTTGTTGTCATCGAAGGCAGCCAGGCATCTCCAGGAGCTAGCGTGTGTGTGTGTGCTCTGTTAGTACAGCACACATAAAACCACCTCAGCCTCTCTATCTGCTATAAGGCCCAGTTGCTGTCATATAAGGCAGCCTCTATCTGCCGTAAGGCCCAGTTGTTGTCATCGAAGGCAGCCAGGCATCTCCAGGAGCTAGCGTGTGTGTGTGTGCTCTGTTAGTACAGCACACATAAAACCACCTCAGCCTCTCTATCTGCCATAAGGCCCAGTTGTTGTCATATAAGGCAGCCTCTATCTGCTGTAAGGCCCAGTTTTTGTCATCGAAGGCAGCCAGGCATCTCCAGGAGCTAGCGTGTGTGTGTGTGCTCTGTTAGTACAGCACACATAAAACCACCTCAGCCTCTCTATCTGCCATAAGGCCCAGTTGTTGTCATATAAGGCAGCCTCTATCTGCCGTAAGGCCCAGTTGTTGTCATCTAAGGCAGCCTCTATCTGCCGTAAGGCCCTGTTGCTGTCATCTAAGGCAGCCATCTGCAGGAGTTAGTGTGTGTGCTGTGTGACTCCAGCACAATATACACTACCCACTACAATGCCTGGAAGACCGCCAAGGAGAGGCAGACAGTCCCGAGGCAAGAACACAGGGCAAGCAGGCTCTGTTTCTAGAGACAACAGTGCTGGTCGTGGACGTGGTCGTGCATCGTCATCAGCACGTGGCCATGGGACACGCTTGTCCTTGTTTTCGGCAGCTGGACATGTTGAGCCGCATCATGCCGAAGGCTTGGTAGAATGGATGACCAAGCCCTCCTCATCCTCCTCATCCTCTCTCACCCAGGCTCAGGGTACTGGCAAAGCAGCTGCCAACGCGTACTCAATGGCATCATCAGGCACCCCTTCCCTAGACCCACCATGTCCTCCTGAGGAGTCCCCCGAACTGTTTGAGCACAGTGTTGGGTACATGCTCCAGGAGGATGCCCAACGTTTTGAAGGCTCGGATGATGATACCCAGCTAGAGGAAGGCAGTAGCGTGAGCGCAGAGAGAGGGGATGCTCAAGGACAGCAATCTGGCAGTCATGTTCCATCAGCTGCAGCTTACTGCCAGGTTTGCTCCAGTGGTGAAGAGGGAGGGGATGATGAGGTCACTGACTCCACGTGGGTGCCTGAAGGGAGAGAGGAGGAGGAGGAGGAGGCGGCGGCACATGTCCAACAAGGCAGGATGCCCTCCGGAGGCCAGCTAGAGGCCAGTACACCAACTGAATCACACCGCAGAGCTCCGCCTGTGCAGGGCGCTGCCTCTGCACGTTATCACAAAAGTTCTTTGGTGTGGGCCTTTTTTGAGACGAGTGCATCAGATCGCACCACTGATATTTGCAACATTTGTCTCAAGCGTATCTCGCGTGGCCAAAACATCAGCCGCTTGGGCACCACAAGCATGACCAGACATATGTCGACCTGCCATGCAGCTCGTTGGCAAGCGCACATTAAAGACCCACACCAAAGAACAAAGCGGACCTCTCCTTGCTCCTCATCAGCTGGGATCTCCAACCCCACTATATCTTCAGTCTCTGAAAGCTGCTCTGAGAGGAATGAAGGTGTAGAATTAGGTGTGTCACAGCCAAGTACTTGCGGGCACTCTGTGAGCAGTACACCGATGTCCGATTCTACCAGGCAAATTTCCCTGCCCCAGCTGCTGGACCGTCGAAAGAAGTGTACTCCCAGCCATCCACATGCCCAGCGGTTGAATGCTAGCTTGGCTAAATTGCTAGCACTTCAACTGCTGCCTTTTCAGTTGGTAGACTCGGCCCCCTTCCGTGAGTTTGTTCAATGTGCGGTTCCTCAGTGGCAGGTTCCCAAACGCCACTTTTTCTCACGGAAGGCGATTCCGGCTCTCTACCGGCATGTGGAAGGCAATGTCCATGCCTCGCTGGACAGGGCGGTCAGCGGTAAGGTGCATATTACCGCTGACTCATGGTCCAGCAGGCATGGACAAGGACGTTACCTGTCTTTCACGGCCCATTGGGTCACTCTATTGGCAGCTGGGAGGGATGCAGGACAAGGTGCAGTAGTGTTGGAGGTTGTTCCGCCACCACGCCTCCAAAATGCTACTACTGGTTGTGACACACCTCTCTCCTCCACCCCCTCCTCTTCTTCTTCCTCCATGGCCTCTTCGAGTGCTCTGTCCTCGGAACCAGCGGTGCTCCGTAGGCGTACAAGGGGCTACGCGAGTACGCAGGCAAAAAGATGCCATGCCGTGCTTGCGCTGGTGTGTTTGGGGGACAGGAGCCACACTGGGGCAGAGGTTCTGGCAGCTCTGCAGGGGCAGGCCGAGAGGTGGTTGACGCCACGCCAGCTTAAGCCAGGAATGGTGGTTTCTGACAATGGCACCAACCTCCTCTCCGCCCTGCGACAGGGGCAGCTGACCCATGTGCCCTGTATGGCTCACGTCCTCAACCTGGTGGTGCAGCGGTTCTTGGGCAGGTACCCAGGCTTACAGGATGTCCTGAGGCAGGCCAGGAAAGTCTGTGTGCATTTCCGCCGATCGTATAATGCCAGTGCTCGGCTGGCTGAGCTGCAAAAGGAGTTGAACCTGCCCAAGAACCGCCTTATATGTGACATGCCCACCAGGTGGAACTCAACGTTTGCCATGCTGCAGCGACTGCACACGCAGCAGAGGGCCATCAATGAGTACCTGTGCGACTACGGCACCAGGACAGGGTCAGGGGAGCTTGGATTTTTTTCCCCACGCAAGTGGAGCATGATCAGGGATGCATGCACTGTCCTGTCACCATTTGAGGAGGCCACGAGGATGGTGAGCAGTGACAGTGCATGCATCAGTGACACTGTACCTCTTGTCCACCTGTTGGAGCATACGCTGCGTGGGATAATGGACAGGGCACTTGAGGCAGAACAGAGGCAGGAAGAGGAGGACTTCCTTGCCTCTCAAGGCCCCCTTTATCCAGACAGTGTTCCTTCTCTCCCACCCATCACACAGGAAGAGGATGAGGAGGAGGAGGAGGAGGAGGAGGATTGTGTGAGCATGGAGGTGGAGCCTGGCACTCAGCATCAGCAGCAGCAGTCTTTTAGGGATGATGTACAGTCCCAACAAACCAGTGGACTTGTACGTGGCTGGGAGGAGGTGGCTGGCGATCATGTCGTCCTCAGTGACCCAGAAGACTCCGGACCGAATGCCTCAGCTAACCTACGTTGCATGGCCTCCCTGATCCTGCAAAGCCTGCGGAAGGATCCTCGTATTCTTCGGATCAAGGAGAGGGACCATTACTGGCTGGCCACTCTCCTTGATCCACGGTACAAGGGTAAGGTTGCGGATCTTATCTTGCCGTCGCAGAGGGAGCAGAGGATGAGACATCTCAGGGAGGCCTTGCAGAAAGGTCTGTGCAACGCGTTCCCAGAGACTGGGAGGTTACAAACTCCTGGTCCTGGACGACGAGTTGCTGAGGCTTCGGTCAGTAGCAGAAGGAGCGGTGGGGAAGGTGGACGTCTGACCGATGCGTTCAGACAATTTTTTAGTCCGCAGCCCCAAGGTATGATCGGTTCCAGCAACCATCGCCAGCGGTTGATATACATGGTGCAGGAATACCTAGGGGCAAGGTCAGACTTGGACACCTTTCCCACCAAAAATCCTCTGGCTTACTGGGTCTTGAGGATGGATCACTGGCCAGAGCTTGCACAGTATGCAATTGAGCTACTGGCCTGTCCTGCATCCAGCGTTCTTTCCGAACGCACATTCAGTGCTGCTGGAGGCTTTGTCACCGATCACAGGGTGCGCCTGTCCACCGACTCGGTTGATCGACTGACCTTCATAAAGATGAATCAGTCTTGGATCACCACCAGCTACCAGGCACCTGAAGCGGATATAACTGAATAATTTATAATGTCACATCCCTTCAAGACTGCCTATGCTGATGCTGAGTGACTGTCCTGTTATGTTCACTGACTATCCTCTTCCTCCTCCTCAATGATCCATTCCTTGATAGCTTGGAAGAACATTTTTGTTTCTGGGTGCCACCACACCAGTGGCTAAGGCCCAATTTTTCAGCCCCTGTTTAACAGGGGCGTGTAATTACAATTTTTTATGCAATGCTTTGCAACAGGTCTCATTGCTGTGCTCAGAGTACAGTATCTGTGAGGGGTTGCAGTGTTGTGGCACCAGCACCAGTGCCTAAGGCACAATTTTTCAGCCCCTGTTTAACAGGGGTGTGTAATTACAATTTTTTAAGCAATGCTTCGCAACAGGTCTGACTGCTGTGCTCCAAGTACAGTATCTGTGAGGGGTTGCAGTGTTGTGGCACCAGCACCAGTGCCTAAGGCCCAATTTTTCAGCCCCTGTTTAACAGGGGCGTGTAACTACAAATCTTGATCTAATAGTTCAAAGCAGGGCCCATTCCTGCGCCCACCAAGAGTAACTGTGAGGGCTTACAGTCTTGTGGCAACACCGTCCACCACCAAAGGCCCAATTTTTCAGCCCCTGTTTAACAGGGGCGTGTAATTACAAATCTTGATCTAATAATTCTCAGCAGGGCCCATTCCTGCGCCCACCAAGAGTAACTGTGAGGGCTTACAGTCTTGTGGCAACACCGTCCACCACCACCACCAAAGGCCCAATTTTTCTGCTCTGTTCAACAGGTGCATGCAATTACAAATCTTGATCTAATAATTCACAGCAGGGCCCATTCCTGTGCCCACCAAGAGTAACTGTGAGGGCTTACAGTCTTGTGGCAACACCGTCCACCACCACCACCAAAGGCCCAATTTTTCTGCCCTGTTCAACAGGTGCATGTAATTACAAATCTTGATCTAATAATTCACAGCAGGGCCAATTCCTGTGCCCACCAAGAGTAACTGTGAGGGCTTACAGTGATGTGGCTACACCAACATCTAATGGGGCAAATTTCTGCAGAGTATATACGGCAGGCCCCTACTTTCAAACATCCAACTTACAAACGACTCCTACTTGCAAACGGAAGGAGAAAACAGGAAGTGAGAGGAAATCTACCCCTAGGAAGGGAAATTCTATCCTGTTAGATTTAATTTGGGAAAAAGGTATCTCCTCTCTACTGATGCTTTATCACCAATCCTTGTTTCAATAAAAACCCCACTTTTCCAAAAACATTTGTCATTGGGACGGAAAGTGAGGTGAAATGTTCTGAACAGGTGCACAGACAGCAAAACAAATGTTACAGGGGTGATAACCCTTCCCTATGTTCTCCAAAAAGCTTAAAAATAGATTTTTTTTGGATGGAGCTACACTTAAAAATGTACCTGTTCAGATTCTACTTAAGAACAAACCTACAGTCCCTGTCTTGTTTGCACCGCCTGTATACTGCTGTTCAGAGTATATAGGGTTGTAGGTATAGGGTTTTATTTTGGGTGCGGGGTTCCCCTTAATATCCATACGAGACCCAAAGGGGCTGGGGTGGGGGGGGGGGGGGGGTGATGGGGTAGCCATGCCATTTTTCTCAAGGATTTTCAGCCATATTGCCAGGACAAGACATGACATTAAAGCCGCAAGGGGTTTTAAATGGCTTCTTTTTTTCCTTTACAAATGTCATTTTGTGCAGGGACAGTTCTAAACACGGGAAACACATGCCACTTCACAGGCATACTTTAGACACCCCCCAGGTACCATATTTAAAGGAATATTTCACTTTTTTTTTTTTTACTTTATGCATCATTAAAATGACTGCTCCCGAAAAAACGTTAGTTTTTAAAACTTCTTTTTGCATTGATATATGTCCCCTGGGGCAGGACCCGGGTCCCCAAACCTGTTTTATGACATTAACATGCATATTGGCCGTTATAATTAGCACTTTTGATTTTGAACGTTCGCGTCCATTGTAACGAATAGGGTTTGAAAATTCGCACGAACTTTCGGTCCGTTCGAAGGTTCTGGTGCGAACCGATCCCGGGGGTGTTCGGCCCATCCCTAGTGGGCAAACAGCATTATGAAGGCCAAGGAACACACCAGACAGGTCAGGGATTAGCCCTGGTTCACACTGGTGCGATTTGACATGCGATTTGACATGTCAAATCGCATGTCAAATCAGCAAAATTTGCCGCAAATTGCGGGCAATGGCACCGTCCTAATCGGTGCGGCGCTGCACCGATTACAAAAAGTAGTTTCTGTACTACTTTTTGCGATTTCAGCCGTGATTTACATTGACATCTGTGTCAGATGTCTCTGTAATCGAGCTGAAATCGGGACTGACAGGCAGGAGTGAAATCGTGCGAGTTCAGCTGAACTCGCACGGCTTCACTCCCGCAACCCCAGTGTGAACCTGGGCTTAAGTTGTGGAGAAGTTCAAAGCAGGGTTAGGTTATAAAAAAAATATCCCAAGCTTTAAACATCTCAGGCAGCACTGTTCAATTCATCATCCGCAAATGGAAAGTGTATGGCACAACTGCAAACCTACCAAGACATGGCCGTCCACCTAAACTGACAGGCCGGGCAAGGAGAGTATTATTCAGAGAAGCAGCCAAGAGGCCCATGGTAACTCTGGAGGAGCTGCAGAGATCCACAGCTCAGGTGGGAGAATCTGTCCACAGGACAACTATTAGTTGTGCACTCCACAAATATGGCCTTTATGAAAGAGAGGCAAGAAGAAAGCCATTTTTGAAAGAAAGCCATAAGAATTCCCGTTTGTTGTTTGCAAGAAGTAATGTGGGGGACACAGCAAACATGTGGAAGAAAGTGTTCTGGTCAGATGACACCAAAATTGAACTTTTTGGCCTTTTTGACCTAAAAGCAAAACGATGTGTGTAGCAGAAAACTAACACTGTGCATAACCCTAAACACACCATCCCCACCGTGAAACATGGTGGTGGCAGCATCATGTTGTGAGGATGCTTTTCTTCAGCAGGGATGGGGAAGCTGGTCAGAGTTGGTGGGAAGATAGATGATGCCAAAAACAGGGTAATCTTGGAAGAAAACCTGTTAGAGTCTGCAAAAGACTTGAGACTGGGGTGGAGGTTCAACTTCCAGCAGGTCAACGGCCCTGTTAGAATGGCCCAGTCAAATTCCAGACCTAAATCCAATTGAGTATCTGTGGTAAGACTTGAAAATTGCTGTTCACAGACACTCTCTATCCAAAGAATGAGCAAAAATTTCACTTTCTAGATGCACAAATCTGGTAGAGACATCCTCAAAAAAATTGCAGCTGTAATTGCAGTGAAAGGCGGTTCTACAAAGTATTGACTCAGGGGGGCTAAATACAAATGCACGCCACACTTTTCCCATATTTATTGGTAAAAAAAATAGAAAACCATTTATAATTTTCCTTCCACATCACAATAATGTGCCATCACAGTGATGGCGAACCTTGGCACCCCAGATGTTTTGGAACTACATTTCCCATGATGCTCAGCTATACTGCAGAGTGCATGAGCATCATGGGAAATGTAGTTCCAAAACATCTGGGGTGCCAAGGTTCGCCATCACTGGTCTATCACATAAAATCCCAATAAGATATATTCACCTTTTTTTTTTTGTAACATGACAAAATGGGGAAAATTTCAAGGGGTATGAATACTTTTTCAAGGCACTGTATGTATATATATATAATTCAGTCATTAGTGTTAGCACAGTAGTTGTAGTAAAAAAGCCCTCACATACACTCATGTACATGCAATATATGCACACATCGGGGGTGCCTACTCATGAAAATATGGATTAAGATACACATGTTACATATCAGCTCCTGCCTAATCAGTGCCCTGATTACAATTTAGTGCCCACCAGTGCCAGCAATGAGTGCTCACCACTGCCAGCAATCAGTGCCTACCAGTGCCCACAAGTGCCAGCAATCAGTGCCCACAAATGCCAGCAATCAGTGGCCATTAGTGATGTCAGTCAGTGCTGGCTATCAGTGCTGCCCATCAATGCTGCCCAGCAGTGCCCATCAGTGCCACCTATCTGTGCCCACAAGTCCCACCTATTTGTGCTCATCAGTGCCCACCAGTGGCACCCATAAGTGCCGCCTATCAGTGCTCATCAGTGCCACATATCTGTGCCACCTATCAGTGCCATCTATCAGTGTGGCATATTCGTTCCTGCTCATCAGTGCCCATAAGTGCCGCTTTATCAGTGCCCATAAGTGCCACCTTATCAGTGCCTATCAGTGCAGCCTATCAGTGCCCATCAATGCCACCTATCAGCGCCCATCAGTGAAGGAGAAATATTATTTATTTACAAAATTTACTGACGGAAACTAAGAAAAACGTATTTATTTTTTCAAAATTTTCGGTCTTTTTTTTGTTCATAGGGGAGAAAAAAAAACCCAGAGGTGATCAAATACCACCGAAAGAAAGCTCTATTTGTGGGGAAAAAAATCAATAACATTTAATTTGGGTACAGAGTTGCATGACCGCGCAATTGTCATTCAAAATGTGACAGCGCGAAAAGCTGAAAAATGGCTTGGGCAGACAGGGGGTGTAAGTGCCCAGTATTAAGGTGGTTAAGGTTTGACATGTTGGTTATCTATTTGCTCGGCGCAAACTCATCTTTTATTTTATCAAAAAATTGGTAATTTATTGCATTTGTGTGCCTTAAAATTAACTTTATTTTTTAACCACTTGTCGAATAGCCGCCAAAGTTTTACTGTGGCAGCATGGCATGGCTGAGTGACACGACGTTATGTTACGTCGCTTTGCTCTGTGGCAACTAGGGGCGAGCCGATGCGAGTGCCTGGTGGGCGCGATGACCGCCGGGCACCCGCGATTGCTCGTGACACAACGAGAACCGGGATCTGTGTGTGTAAAATTGTCGCTGTTCTTTTGTTTATAGCGCAAAAAATAAAAACCGCGGAGGTGATCAAATACCACCAAAAGAAAGCTCTATTTGTGGGAAAAAAAGGATGCTCATTTGTTTGGGTACAGCGTCGCACGACCGCGCAATTGTCAGCTAAAGCAACGCAGTGCCAAATTGTAAAAAGTGCTCTGGTGAGGAAGGGGGTAAAATCTTCTGGGCTGAAGCGGTTAATGAGACTTTTCATTTCCCTAAATCTTTTAACAAGGTGTCTGCTTTCAGAAAATATGTAATGTTTTGGTTTTATGCACACTTCAGGGCTAAAAAAATGTTTTAAACATGGTGCAAAAAAACACAAAAGTGTTAAATTGTGTCTCAGGTTATATGTCACCGGACCAGACAAACTCACCTGCATCATCTGCTTCACTAATCTTCAAAACTTTATCATTTTCTGTTTCAACATCTTCTTCCTGCAACAAAAACAAGATTTTTTTTTGTTTTATTATCTGTGTAGTTCCACATTCTCAGATGCTGCTTATGCTTGTTATATCAGATTTACTGCAAAAATTGGTTTCACAGAGTAAAGCCTCGTACACAAGACCGGTTTTCTCGGCAAGAAAGCTGCTGGGAGAGCTTTTAGCCGAGAAAAGCGTGCGTGTGTATGGTTTCTCGTCGGGAAAACTGCCGGGAATCTCGACGAGAAAAATAGAGAATCTGCTCTCTACTTTTTCTCATCGGGATTCTCGGCAGAGTGTTTCCTCTGCCGAGAAAACCGTAAGTGTGTATGCTTACCTGTCCATGGTAAACCCGCGCATGCTCGAAAAGACTTCGACGCATGCACGGTAGCATACAAGGGTAGTGTAGTGTGTAGCAAGATGGCGGCAACGGCATCGAATGTGACGAGCGCAGGCTCGTCGTAGTCAATGACAGTTCTTGCCATTCAAAAGAACGGCGGTTCTTTTGAATGGCCGTGTGTACACTCGGCGAGCAAGGCAAGCTTGCCGGGAATCCCGTCGGGAAAAACAAAGTTTTTTTTTCCCGACGGGATTCCCGCCCATGTGTACGAGGCTTTAATCTGAAGGTTGCTGCCACACATGAACTATAAGCAATACTTTAATGCAGGATTAGATTTCTTTAACACAGAGAAAATAATCCATGATCTGAGTACTTGAACAGATGAACAGCACCCCAGATATTTCTGCCCTCACTTTTTGGGTGGCACATAAAGCGGTCATTAGGGGCCACTGCATACAACTTGCCAACTCGCTTGATTTGGAGCGCGAATTTAGCGACAAAACCCAGGAGTTCCCCAAATGCCCTTCACACTCCACTAAGCGAGTGTTGGACACGGCAAGATGGAATCTCAATTAGCTTCTACCTGATAGCGAGGAATACTCTCTCCCGTGTATAAAACACCTTTGTTACCCTAAGACAAATAAGCCTTACTTACTGCTTACTAGGGTTAGACTTTGTACCCAGACTTGGCATTCAAACTGTACCGTTTGTGCACAGGCAAACAGTGCTTTACGAGCAACACTTCTAAGATAGCATATATTACCAAAAGTATTGGGACACCTGGCTTTGCACGCACATGAATTTTAATGACATCCTATTCTTAGTCCGTAGGGTTCAATATTGAGTTGGCCCACCCTTTGCAGCTATAACAGCTTTAAGTCTTCTGGGAAGGCTGTCCACAAGGTTTAGAAGTGTGTATATGGGAAGGTTTGACCATTCTTCCAGAAGCACATTTGTGAGGTCAGGCACTGATGTTGGACGAGAAGCCCTGGCTTGCAGTCTCCGCTCTAATTCATCCCAAAGGTGTTCTATCAGGTTGAGGTCAGGACTCTGTGCAGGCCAATCAAGTTCCTCCACCCCAAACTTGCTCGTATGTCTTTTCTGACCCATCCGGGGTTGTGGACAGAGTATAGGGGGATTTATTGCTGTCTGTGCCCCCATTAGGGAGATTCACCCTCTCTATTTGTCCTGTTTACTGTTATTACCAAAGGTGAAAGAAAACCCCAACGTTTGGGTTGTCACCAGGACAAGAATAGAAGGGAAATCCTCCAATGGGAACAATAGTTTTGGGATTCCTAAACATTGGAGATATATCCTCTCACTTCCTGTTTTCCTGTTTTTCCTGAAGGGAAACTTCCACAATGGGCCACAGATGGCAGAAAAAAACTGAAAAAAAAGATTTCCTTTAGGCTACTTTCACACTGAGGTGCAACGGTGTTGTTTGCCGCGATTTTCAGCCGCTATCGTTGCGGTTTTCACCCCCCGCTAGCTGCCGAAAAAGGGTTAAAACCGCCCGCATAAACGCCGCTTCGCGCCGTTTTGCGGGTGGGTTGGAGGCGCGACCCCATTGTTTTCAATAGGCATGGGCGATATAGGAGCGGTATTTTTACCGTTTCTACCGCGCCTCCAAGATACGGCTGGCAGGACTTTTTTTAGCATCCCGCCAGCGCAACGCTCCAGTGTGAAAGCCCTCAGGCTTTCACACTGGATAGAAAGGAGTGGCTCTTTCAGGGCGCATTGCAGGCGCTATTTTTAGCGCAATAGCACCTGTAAAGTGCCTCCGTGTGAAACCAGCCTAAGTTGTACTTTACCTGTCTGCATCCAGGGGCATACATCCCACCTGCATGCATGTATACACTTTGATCATTGTTTACCAGTATACAGCCACATACTGTCATTTATTTGTACAGTTGCACCAGTGACTCCACAGGCACAGAAATATGGCCTTTTTTTTTTAATGCTGTACAGCCCTCTGTTCCCTGTGCATGGGCGCTTAGACATCCCATAAGTACTGAATTCCTCTTTCCTTAAACAGTCCCTTTATTACAGGATACAAATTACTTACAGAAGAACTAGAGTCAGGAAAAATAAGAACCCTATATAATGATAGTTAAAGTATGCTTGCTGATTAATTATATTACCCGTCAACTGAAGGACCATCCACAGTAGAAATCACAAACTAGTTAATCACAGTTTAGAGCAAATTTCAAAGCAATTGATGGGGCTGGGATTTGCATTGTGCATAAAGACTTGCTACAGTATTTTAGTGAGGGTGGGTGCACCCTAAGGCCTCATGCACAGTGGAGAGTTGGTGTGAGTGGAATGCTTGAGCGCACCAGCCCAGACTGTAAAAGTATATGAGAGACTGACAGCCGCTGTGGCTGGATAAGGCTGAATGGTGTACCAATCAGTACCAATATTTAGGGCAGTGTGCGCTGAGGGCAAATGCTAGGAGTGCAAACTTCTTGCATACTGAGCATTCATCCCTGGGTACATACTGTCCTAAACATTAGTACCACTCGGTGCACCATTCAGGTCCATTCAGCCACAACAGCTGTCAGCCTCTCATAGAGTTTTCCAGGCAGTAATGGACAGTGCCTTGCACCCACACCTAATCTCTATGGTCTCTATTGAAACTCTGAATAACCATAAAAAGACAGGCTCCTCCAGCTTTTGCCCAGAATTTAGGAGGTAGATAGACCTAGCTAAGTAGCCTTTCACTCTAAATATCTATTGTTTAAAGCAGACCTTCACTCCCCCCACCCACTTTCTGTCATCTCTGTCCTACCACCTTCTCTCTCAATATTCTCTCCCACCCTACATTTCCAGGATTCTGGTTTGCAGTCTCCTGGGATATCCATGTCACTTGTTCCAGGAGGCCTCATGGTACTCTGCTGCACATACGCTGCAGCATGTCATCAGGGGGCTGGCCATCATTTCCTGGTTTTTGCAGTTGGCCCCCTTAGCATGTTCGTTTTCAGGTGGGCGAGAACCAGGAAGAGATAGCTCTGATGATGTCAGAAGAGAAGATGGCAGCAATTTTTCTGTTACTAAGATGTGCAGGGTGTCTGAATATGATTACACAATTCAATAGGCACCAATTTCTGGCTCTGTCAACACCAACAAGCTTGACGGAAGTCGATTTAAAAATCGACCAAGCTGGATAAAAATGGTGAACAATTTAAATGATGACAAAGATGCAGTACCTATTCGGGTATTCAGGCAGCTGAAGGTACTGTGGCTGATTCAAAACAATAGCTTGTAGTGGGGATTCACGCAAAATGAATTTACATGCTATAACCAGCGCTAAGAAAGATGGCCAGCTTAGTGCAGATGCAGCCGCTGGCCTCCATCATGAGGGCACAGGTATTGCCAGCTGCACAAGTACACAAGAGACTGACAACAGGGAGGGTGTAAGTACCTTTTCTCCTGTCACACATTTCTACTTTTTGCAAGTGTTACATACTTAGATGATTAATCTCATCCCAATTTTTTTTAATCAGTTAATTTGATTTTGTTCTGCATATATAAAATGTACCTTTGTGTGTCTGGCTCCATCTTATTTCCAGAATATTCCTTTCCCACCTTCATCTATTTGCAGACTGGGTAATTGAACAGTCATCATGCACCACAAATCACAGTGCATGTCACTGTGTTCCAATTGTATTGTTCTCAGTTACTTGCTGCAATTAATCTCCCTGTCCATGTATCATGGAAAATGAAGGGAAAGCACTCAACCCTTAAGGTGGATGCACACTGAAATGTTATTATAAATGCAATGTTAACAGCCTTACTGGGTGGTTAATGCTGCCCTGGGTTACTTCAGCTGTGGTTACATATTCAAAACCTATAGGAGGGTTTCTCAAGCAAGATTCCATGTACCCTTGGTTTCCTCCAGAGGTTATTAGGGGTTCTTTAACCTCTTGAGACCCGGGCCATGTACAAATGACGGCCTCAATGCGGATCTAGAAATCTGGGAGGCCGTCATTATACGGCCTCGGGTATTCTGGCCACTAGGGGGCGCGCGCATCACTGAGATGCCGATGCGCGTGCCTGGCGGCTGCGATGTCCGCCAGGTACCCGCGATCGGCGTGTACACAGAGCAGGGATGTGGATCTCTGTGTGTAAACACAGAGATCCATGTCCTGTCAGGGAGAGGGACCGATGCTGTGTCCCTTGTACATAGGGACACAGCTCGGTCACCTCCCCCAGTCAGTCCCCTCCCCCACACAGTAGTAATCACTCTTAGGGAATACATTTAACCCCTTCCTCGCCCCCTAGTGTTAACCCCTTCCCTGCCAGTGTCATTTTTACAGTAACCAGTGCATTTTTATAGCACTGGTCGCTGTAAAAATGACAATGGTGTCAAAAGTGTCCGATGTGTCCGCCATAATGTCGCAGTCACAATAAAAATCGCTGATCGCCGCCATTACTAGTAAAAAAAAAATATTAATAAAAATGCAATAAAACTATGCCCTATTTTGTAGACGCTATAACTTTTGCGCAAACCAATCAATAAACGCTTATTGCGATTTTTTTTACCAAAAATATGTAGAAGAATACGTATCGGACTAAACTGAGGGAAAAAAATATAAAAAAAAAAAAAAATTGGGATATTATTATAGCAAAAAATAAAAAATATTGTGTTTTTTTCAAAATCGTCGCTCTTTTTTTGTTTATAGCGCAAAAAATAAAAACCGCAGAGATGATCAAATACCACCAAAAGAAAGCTCTATTTGTGGGAAAAAAAGGACGTCAATTTTGTTTGGGAGCCACGTCGCACGACTGCGCAATTGTCATTCAAATCGTGACAGCGCTGAAAGCTGAAAATTGGTCTGGGCAGGAAGGGGGTTTAAGTGCCCAGTAAGCAAGTGGTTAAGCAATTTCTGCCATTGATCTGTTTATCCCCCTTTCAGTCTATTATGAATTCTGCTGCTAAACTAATACACCTCACTAACCGATCCGTGACTGCTGTTCCTCTCTGCAAATCCCTTCACTGGCTTCCCCTACCCCGTGTAAAATTCAAAATGCTAACCATAACATACAAGGCCATTCACAACAATGCCCCCATCTACATCACCAACCTCATCTGCAGATATTGCCCAAATCGTCCCCTCCGCTCCTCCCAGGACCACCTGCTCTCTAGCTCCCTTGTTGCCTCCTTCCATGCTCACCTTCAGGACTTATCCAGAGCCTCTCCCATCCTCTGGAACTCCCTGCCCCAGTATGTCCGATCAGCCCCTACCCTGTCCACCTTTAGAAGATCCCTGAAAACTCATTTATTCAGGGAAGCCTATCCCAAACCCACCTAACAACTGTCCCTGAGCCACCCCCATCAAATTACTCTGCAGCTATTACCTTTTGTATCACCACCCCTCCCTTTAGAATGTAAGCTCTACAAGCAGGGCCCTCCTTTACCTTCTGTATTGAACTGTACTGTAATTGTGCTGCCCACCCTCTACATTGTAAAGCGCTGCGTAAACTGTTGGCGCTATATAAATCGTGAATAATAATAATCTGTTTAGCTATCTGTAAGGAGGCAATTCTTCCCAATAACCACAAGTTTAAGGAGCATTCTTCCCACTGACCATCACGGCAATGTCGAGAGTTGTAGATACGGTAATTTTTAGCAGAGGTTCCCTGAGACCGGCAAGTTATTTCAAGGGTTCCTAATGTGACCTGAGGCTTAGGTCTTTTGTTATGTAGGAAGCACTGTAGGGAGCCTGGAACATAATTTTCTCCTGAATAATATTTAAGCCTTTCTGTTGCTGTGGCCCCATGTACACAAAGAAACATCTGCTTATAAAATATCACTATATAAATCCATCCATCCCAGAATGTTCCTTTCCCACCTTCATCTATTTGCAGACTGGATAACTGAACAGTCACCATGCACCACAAATCATTGTTGCAAAATGTTATCAGTATATAAAAGCAGTGTAATAAACTGTGTGTGTTATTTGGTGATGTTTTGGTCATGTCTCCATCTGTTTAAAGAGACCCTGTCACCAACTTAAAAAAAATACCATAAAAGCAGCTGGGGCAAGATGGCAACACCCAACAGCAATCTCAGGGCTTTTGGATGTCTACACAAGAGAGGTTTATTTACAGGTAAATAACATGTCTAAAATATGTTAAATGAATATGGAATCTAAGGGAATTTTTTTTCTTGAAATTAAAGTGGATGTAAACCCGATTTTTTTATTTTTTTATTTAATTCTTGCACCTTGCACAGTATCTGGTTTCATGTCACCTGTGCTCAATCTTGCCAGGAGAGTTAATCCAGCTCTGAGCAGTTCTCTTATCTTTTTTCAGTGAGATAAAAAGAGAAAGAAATAGATGTCAGTTCTTCCCCCTTGCTGTGAGTGACAGGTGATTTACAAATCTCATGCACTAGTGTAAGACAGACTGTGCACTTTCCACCCCTCCTCCTTTCTTCTCCAGCTCTCCCAGGATTGGCTGCTCCACACCTCAGCATGATTGGGCATGCTGAAGTCATGTAGTGATTTTTCTGTGTTTTGACTGGATGTTAGTGATCACAGCAGAAGTTCAGTGTAAGAAATACACAGGAGAAAATGCATGTTGACAAGGGGAGTGTAGAGGTGGGCGGGGAGTCTACTGACATCATGACTCCACCCACCGAGCTCCAGACAACAGACCCACCCACAGAATCTGCAGTTTTTCGGGTCTCATAACAGACAGAGGGGAGACATTTGACAGGTAAGGATACATGCAGGAGGCGAGTAAATCATTGTAGATGACTACTATGGCAGTAGTTTAGAAGGGATGAGAGTGGGTTTACATCCACTTTAATGGTCTGGTTGCAGGGATCCATCATATGCACCTGTTATTGGCTGTGATCTGAGCCATCATCGGACAATCGCAGGCACAGTGTTTAGAGTCTATTCAAGTGAATCTGTACCTTGTGCACGGGGTGTTCCTAGACACACCCTAATCACCCACTGTGCATACCTTTACAAGTGCCCTGGATAGGGCAGGCCCATCCTGGGATTTCAATTAAATCCTGCTGTCCCGCCAATCCATGCTGAATTTCAGAGCCATTCCGGCACTCGGCTCCTAGCTTCCATGTCTCCCCTGCAGCTGTGCTTGTCACAGGCAGCTACAGAAGAAACAATGCTTGTTTATTCCGGGGAGGGGGCAGATAGTAAAGTGTCAGCACAGGTAATAGGGAGGTGGGACTGTGATTGAGAATGATTGTCTTTTTACGGGGAGGGGACGGGTGCTAAAGGCCGGTGTTCTGTCATAATAGCCAGTTCATCAAGTCAATTGGTGATGATCAATCGGTGATCACAAATGTAAATACACTAGTGAGAGTCCTCACCTTCCTACTGCAATGCAGGAAGGAGGAAGTAATGAATAAAATAATTAATGAAATAAAAAAAGGATCACAGGTAGATAGATATTCATTCAATTGTGGACTTGTTTTTATCTCAGCTCCATCCTGTCTCTGCAGTAGGCAAAAGTACACTTTCTCCTGTCACACATATATACTTTATAGTAAATAGCTGCTTAATCTCATCCCAAAGTTTTTCAATCAGTTAACTTTTTTCTACAACATGCGATATAAAATATATGTAGCAGGTGTTTGAATTTAAGGGAGGCATCTGGGTGGTAGTGTAACCCAGATGCACAAATTGCTAGGGGATCCGAGACTTTTTTCTAATTCTTGGAGGACTCTGGTGGTGTGAGGTTCCTTGCGGTCCACGGGTGGCGCTGTTGCCCTGGGCCGGAGCTGAACTCACACCGCAAGACTGTACCTTTTTGTCCTCCCCTGGAGCTGGTACAGCGGGGCGGGGAACCCGCTGTGACGTAAAGGGAGAGGGGATAAAAAGGGGCGGACGCCCTTACCACGGGGTTCAGAGTTGAGAGTTCGGAGTGGGAGTCGGAGGACTAGGCCGCACCCAGGCACCTTCAGCCTGGGTGCTGGCGTTCCAGTGCTCCAGGCCTAGGTGCCCTTGGCCTGGCCGGAGAGGAGATGGAGTCCATCCCAGGAGGGGTGAGGCCGCTACATATATAAAATGTACTTTTCTGTTTCTGGCTCTGTCTTATTCCCAGTATTTCCCTTAACCTTCCTTATCCTGCAGATCTGCAATCTCACCCTCTCTTTTCCATCCTCCCATCTAGTACAGCACTACCAAGCCTCATGGTTTATCCACCTTAAAGAAGAACTAAACTCTCTCAATGAACATTAACTCTTTTTAATCCTTATGCTGCTAGCATTAGTAAATAGATAGACAGGTATTTTATCTTTTCTTGTGTTAAACTTTTTTTTTTTGCATTTCTTCAGTTGCTTCCTGGTTTCTGCCCTAGGCCATAATGGTGTCATACATCCCAAGAGTCTTAATTAGTATTTTTATTCATCTGGAGGAGGAGTTTTCTCAGCTAAGCACACCCTCCTGCCTGAATGTCTTAGCTAAGGGAGATTGATTTCAGGAAGTAAATGCTACAATAATCATCTGCCCTTTCTCAAGATGGCTACAGCTAGAAATGCTAGTGGTTTCTCAACGAAAATAAACATGGAGAGATGGCTGGATGGGGGGGCTTGTATTAGAGAGCGTTTTCAGTTTGTGGTTCTCAGATATAGTTAAGTTCCACTTTAATACCAGTATGTTTCTTAATTTTTCCAAAATTATGGTAAAAAGTGAGATCACCTTGGGGCATCTACTTTCCAAAAAAGGGATCACTTTGCAGGTGCCCTTATTGTCCTGACATTTCTATTTGCAGGTTGTGTAACAGAAAAAAAGGTAAATAGGCTATTTACTTTAATTCCAGCCCCTACAGCTATACATACTCAACTCGATTTTGCTAATTTGCTGCTGTGTTTGGCAACTGGATGGGAAAATCCAGGTAAGAAGGACCATGTTCCTCCCACATGATAGCGCTGGTGTTCAGCAGTTGGCCCAGAGGAACCAACGCTGTCACATGGGAACGATGAGAGTGTCCTCGTCCTTCTGCAAGATCCAATTGGGACCAAATTACCGTATTTATCGGCGTATAACACGCACTTTTTTCCCCTGAAAATCAGGGGAAAATCGTGGGTGCGTGTTATACGCCGATATCCACATTACTGAGCTGTCTCCGCTGACTGGGAGTGGAGCGGAGCGAGATACACATAGCCGAATGTACTCGGCTATACTCGGCTATTCTCGGCTCCGCTCACAGTCACGCCCAGTCCCGCCATTGGACCTGTGTTATGTCCATCATAGGGCGTGACTCGGCGTGACTGTGAGCGGAGCCGAGAAAAGCCGAGTATAGCCGAGTACACTCGGCTATGTGTATCTCGGCGGCGGCTCCGCCCAGTCCCTGCGTCCCTGCGTCCCCGGCGTTCTCGGCGGCGTCCGCACAGTCTCGGTGCCAATTTTGAAATGCTGCATGGCGACTCTGGGGCAAGGCTGCACGGCGACTCTGGGGCAAGGCTGCACGGCGACTCTGGGGCAAGGCTGCACGGCGACTCTGGGGCAAGGCTGCAATGGACACTGACAAGGCTGCACTGTGACCAGGCTGCACTGTGACAAGGCTGCAATGGACACTGACAAGGCTGCACTGTGACAAGGCTGCAATGGACACTGACAAGGCTGCACTGTGACAAGGCTGCAATGGACACTGACAAGGCTGCACTGTGACAAGGCTGCAATGGACACTGACAAGGCTGCACTGTGACAAGGCTGCAATGGACACTGACAAGGCTGCATTTAAATGTAAGTTATTTTTCCTTAAACTTCCCTGCTAAAAGTTTTTTTCCCTAAAATTTCCTCCTAAACTTGGGGTGCGTGTTATACGCCGGTGCGTGTTATACGCCGATAAATACGGTACAATTTATGCCGGTCTTCTTTTCCTTCTGTGGGTGAAATGAGTGGTGGAGGAGCAAAGTAAAGGTAACTATAAACTGATATTAAAGTGCACCTGTTGCGTATACCGTATGTCCCTCACCTCTTGTTAAAAAAACACCCAGTGCGGATTTTGGCCCATTAACAAGATCTTTTCTATTTTTTTTTTTTTATATAATCTTTATTTATGTAGAAAAACATTTCTCTTACAGAAAGTCAAATAAAGTAAAGTAAAACAATTGTTTTCTCATATCTATGGACAGCAAGAAAAAAAAAAGGTAACATAAAAAAAATAATAAAAGGAATACATCAGTTATCACAAAAGGTGTCAAATATAGACTTCCAGAAAAAGCAGGGACCAACCAGGGCGCCATAGTACACACAAGCACGGTACCCTGAGGGTCAGGGTAAGGGTTCCCCCCCCCCCCACGGGGAAAAGGCCCACAGAAAAACTGATGGGTTAGATCTTTTCTATTTTGAATTGCTACAATTTAAAACCTAATCCCTATTTTTGCACATGAACATTACTGAACATCTGCAAGCTACTTAAGCAGGCCATGCATACCATTACAATAAATTAATGCAATTGCATTGGATTATGTCATGCTCTGAATTCCAGACAAGCGTCACTGAATGGGTGTTTCCTATACACATCATCCATGTGTTACTCATTCCCCAGCCAGCCAGCCAAGTCATTCTTACATCTACTGCTGTATTGTATTCCTTTTTTAGAAAGGGCGCTGAAAATAAACTGTTGAGAATGCAGGGCAGAGGCATTGTGGAAAAATCCCATTAGAATGAATTGCATAATGTCCAGTAGACCCTATTGTATGTTAGGTGATGAGAAACATGACTTATAAACACACCCAGTGGTGTTATTAAAAAACAGGGCGAACCATTTACTATATATAAGCTGCCAAATATAATTAGGGTATTTTGCATTTATTAATCCAGGGCTTGACAAATTTGCTTGGAATCTAGGAGCCAGCTAAAAAAGTTAGGAGCCAGGAACGCGCCCTGTCCCGCCGAGATCGCGCGCAGAAGCGAACGCATACGTGAGTAGCGCCCGCATATGAAAGCGGTGTTCAAACCACACGTGAGGTATCGCTGCGATCGGTAGAGCGAGAGCAATAATTATAGCCCTAGACCTCCTCTGTAACTCAAAACATGCAACCTGTAGATTTTTTTAACCGTCGCCTATGGAGATTTTAAAGGGTAAAAGTTAGTCGCCATTCCACGAGCGGACGCAATTTGAAACGTGACATGTTGGGTATCAATTTACTCAGCGTAACATTATCTTTCAGAATATAAAAAAAAAATTGGGCTAACTTTACTGTGTATTTTTTCCCAAAAAAGTGCGCTTGTAAGACCGCTGCGCAAATACGGTGTGACAGAAAGTATTGCAACGACCGCCATTTTATTCTCTAGGGTGTTAGAATAAAAAATATATATAATGTTTGGGGGTTCTAATTAGAGGGAAGGAGATGGCAGGGAAAACAGACAGGGAAACTCCATTAGCATTGCTGGTTGTCATACCAACTGCCACCACAAGATGGCGCTAGTTCACAGAAGGAAGCATAGGCCTGCAGAAGGCCGCAAAGCTGCGGCCCGACGCGATCCCGCGGCGCGGAGGGGGGGGCACGGAGACACAGGATACCCCAGCTGTGCTGCCCCAGGCGCCAGGTCGCTAATTCTAGTCGCAATGGCGACCTGGCGCCCGGGGTTTGTCGAGCCCTGTATTAATCCATGTATAGATTTCACAATGGAAGAAAAATAACTAATATATGCAGGTGGAATGTGCAGAACCTCTCAAATGACTATCTAAGGACAGACAATTGGAACGGGAATGTACATTAATAGGTATGCTGTACCTTTAGCAGAGCCTTTTTCAACGACACCCTGGGGTTCCTTCTGGTTTCTTCCAGGGTGCCTTGGCAAAATGCCTGAAAATTGCCCCTAAGAGCCCATTCACACAGGGACGACTTTGGATCTGACTCCAAGTCGCTTCAAGTTGCGCTGCATGAGAAAATCAATGTAAGTGAATGGAGCCGTCTTAATGCACACTACTGCAGTTGCTCCGACTTCAAAAAAGGTTCATGTACTACTTCAATCCGACTTCTAGGCGACTGCTAGGCGACTTGTACCCATTGATTTCAATGGAAGTCGCCTCAGAAGTCAGATCACTGTTTTAACAGAAGCAACTTTCCAGGAAGAGAACATACATTTCTCAGGCAAACCCCTCCCTCCCCCCTCCCTCCCACAGAGCTGATTCTTGTTTAATTGGCCACTGGAAAGCCTCCTGTCCTGGAGGCGACTTCAGTCGTGTTGTAAGTCGCCCCAAGTCGCGCTGAAGTTGCCCCAAGTCAAGCTGTGATTCAAACTCAAGTCGTGTCAAAGTTGCCTTCCAAAAGTCGCGCTGGAAGTCGTGTTGCCCCTGTGTGAATGGGGTCTAAAAACGTGAACAAGCCAGCTTTTGTTACAACAAAGCGACAGGTTTTTATTGTGCAGCAATTATAACCTTTCGGCACCATGCAGTTCCAGCATCGGAGTTCTAAAGACCAATAATGTCATTACCAGTGTGCAGAGGTATAGTATACTGCCTTGTAAAATTAAATCACCTCTAATGTTGGGTGTCCTGTGTGTGTGTGTGTGTGTGTGTGGATGCTGCTGCATTATGTAAACTTATTAGTTTCGTTTTTTTTTTTTTTTTTGAATGGGGTGCCTCAAGATTGTGCAAAATTTTAAAGGGTGCCTTGACTGTAAAAAGATGAGAAACACTGCTTTAGCAGACATCTAATGCCCCGTACACACGATCCGACAAGAAAAGTCCGATGTGAGCTCTTGGTCGGAAAAATTTGACCGTGTGTATGCTCCATCGGACTTTTGCTGTCAGAATTTCCGGCAAAAAAAAAATTGAGAGCAGGTTCTCAATTTTTCCGACGGAAAAAATTCCAATCGGAAATTCCGATCGCCTGTAGCAATTCCGACGCGCAAAATTCTGACGCATGCTCGGAAACAATTCGACTCATGCTCCGAAGCATTGAACTTCATTTTTTCAGCTCGTCGTAGTGTAGTCACTTTTGTGTGACCGTGTGTATGCAAGCCAAGCTTGAGCGGAATTCCGTTGGAAAAACCATCCAAGGTTTTTCCGACCAAGGAAGTGACTGAACAATATATTTATATGGTCAGTCCAAACAAAATGCTTTTTCAGATATTGGTAGATAATGACTAGTGATGAGCCGAACACCCCCGGGTTCGGTTCGCACCAGAACCCGCGAACGGACCGAAAGTTCGTACGAACATTAGAACCCTATTAAATACAATGGATGCGAACGTTCGAATTCTAAAGTGCTAATTATAACAACTATTATGCATGTTATTGTCCTAAAAAGGGTTTGGGAACCCGGGTTGTGCACCAGGGGACATGTATCAATGCAAAAATAAGTTTTAAAAACGGTCGTTTTTCGGGAGCAGTCATTTTAATGATGCATAAAGTGAAAAAAAAAAAGTCAAATATTCCTTTAAATATCGTACCTGGGGGGTGTCTAAAGTATGCCTGTGAAGTGCCACGTGTTTCCCGTGTTTAGAACTGTCCCTGCACAAAATGACACTTCTAAAGGAAAAAAAAGCCATTTAAAACTGCTTGCGGCTTTAATGTAATGTCTGGTCCCGGTAATATGGATGAAAATCTTTAAGAAAAATGGCATAGCTACCCCATGACCCCCCCCCCCCCTACCCCAGCCCATTACCAGTCCCTTTGGGTCTTGTATGGATATTAAGGGGAACCCCGCACATAAAATAAAAAAGGCCCTATATACTCTGAACAGCCGTATACAGGCGGTGCATACAAGACAGGGACTGTAGGTTTGTTCTTATGTAGAATGTGTTTGTAATTTTGAACAGGTACATTGTTTAAGTGTAGCTCCAGCCCAAAAATCTATTTTTAAACTTTTTGGAAAACATAGGTAAGGGTTATCACCCCTGTAACATTTGTTTTGCTGTCTGTGCCCCTGTTCAGAACATTTCACCTCACTTTCCGTCCCAATGACAACTGTTTTTGAAATGTGGTGTTTTTCTTGAAACAAGGATTGGTGATAAAGCATCAGTACAGAGGAGACACCTTTCTCCCATATTAATTCTTACAGGAGAGAATTTTCCTTCCTAGGGGTAGATTTCCTCTCACTTCCTGTTGTCTTCTTGCGTTTGCAAGTAGGAGTCGTTTGTAAGTTGGATGTTTGAAAGTAGGGACCTGCCGTATATACTCTGCAGAAATAGGCCCCTTAGTTGTTGGTGTTGGCACAACACTGTAAGCACTCACAGTTACTCTTGGTTGGTGCTGGAACGCCCTGCTGTCAACTATTATATCAGGAATTTTAATTACATATATTTGTTGAACAGTGGTAGTAAAAATTGGGCCTTTGATGGTGGTGCTGGTGCCACAACACTGTAAGCCCTGACAGTTACTCTTGGTGGGTGCAGCAATGGGCCCTGCTGTGAATTATTAGATCAAGAATTGTAATTGCATGCCCCTGTTGAACAGGGGCTGAAAAATTGTGCCTTTCGTGGTGGTGGTGGTGGTGGTGTTGCCACAACACTGTAAGCCCTCAGAGTTACTCTTGGTGGGTGCAGGAATGGGCCCTGCTGTGAATTATTAGATCAAGAATTGTAATTACATGCCCCTTTTGAACAGGGGCTGAAAAATTGGGCCTTTCGTGGTGGTGGTGGTGGTGGCGTTGCCACAACACTGTAAGCCCTCAGAGTTACTCTTGGTGGGTGCAGGAATGGGCCCTGCTGTGAATTATTAGATCAAGAATTGAAATTACATGCCCCTTTTGAACAGGGGCTGAAAAATTGGGCCTTTCGTGGTGGTGGTGGTGGTAGCGTTGCCACAACACTGTAAGCCCTCAGAGTTACTCTTGGTGGGTGCAGGAATGGGCCCTGCTGTGAATTATTAGATCAAGAATTGTAATTACATGCCCCTTTTGAACAGGGGCTGAAAAATTGGGCCTTTCGTGGTGGTGGTGGTGGTGGCGTTGCCACAACACTGTAAGCCCTCAGAGTTACCCTTGGTGGGTGCAGGAATGGGCCCTGCTGTGAATTATTAGATCAAGAATTGTAATTACATGCCCCTTTTGAACAGGGGCTGAAAAATTGGGCCTTAGGCACTGGTGGCACAACACTACAACCCCTCACAGATACTGTACTTGGAGCACAGCAATGAGCCCTGTTGCAAAGTATTGCTTCAAAAATTGTAATGACACGCCCCTGTTAAACAGGGGCTGAAAAATTGGGCCTTAGGCACTGGTGCCACAACACTCCAACCCCTCACAGATACTGTACTTGGAGCACAGCAATGAGCCCTATGGCAAATTATTGCTAAAAAAATTGTAATTACACGCCCCTGTAAAACAGGGGCTGAAAAATTGGGCCTTAGCCACTGGTGGCGGCACCCATAAACAAAAATGATCTTCCAAGCTATCATCATCAATCGTATCATTGAGGACTCGGAGGAGGAGGATAGCCAGTCAACATAACAGCACAGGCACTCAGCATCAGCATCAGTCTTGAAGGGATGTGACATGTTAAAATCAATTAGTCTGTTATATCAGCATCAGGTGTGTGGTAGCTGGTGGTGATCCAAGACTGGTTCATCTTGATGAAAGTCAGTCGATCAACCGAGTCGGTGGACAGGCGCACCCTGTGATCGGTGACAAATCCTCCAGCAGCACTGAATGTGCGTTCCGAAAGAACGCTGGATGCAGGACAGGCCAGTAGCTCAATTGCATACTGTGCAAGCTCTGGCCAGTGATCCATCCTCAAGACCCAGTAAGCCAGAGGATTTTCGGTGGGGAAGGTGTCCAAGTCTGACCTTGCCCCTAGATATTCCTGCACCATGTTTATCAGACGCTGGCGATGGTTGCTGGAACCGATCATACTTTGGGGCTGCGGACTAAAGAATTGTCTGAACGCATCGGTCAGACGGCCACCTTCCCCACCGCTCCTTCTTTGACTGGCCGAAGCCTCAGCAACTCGTTGTCCAGGACCAGGAGTTTGTAACCTCCCAGTCTCTGGGAACGCGTTGCACAGACCTTTCTGCAAGGCCTCCCGGAGTTGTCTCATCCTCTGCTCCCTCTGCGACGGTAACATAAGGTCCGCAACCTTACCCTTGTACCGTGGATCAAGGAGAGTGGCCAGCCAGTAATGGTCCCTCTCCTTGATCCGAAGAATACGAGGATCCTTCCGCAGACTTTGCAGGATCAGGGAGGCCATGCAGCGTAGGTTTGCTGAGGCATTCGCTCCGGAGTCCTCTGGGTCACTAAGGACGACATGATCCGCAGCCACCTCCTCCCAGCCACGTACAAGTCCACTGGTTTCTTGGGACTGTAAATCATCCCTAAAAGACTGCTGCTGATGATGCTGAGTGCCAGCCTCCACCTCCATGCTGACACAATCCTCCTCCTCCTCCTCCTCCTCCTCCTCCTCGTCCCCTTCCTGTGCGATGGGTGGGACAGAAGGAACACTGTCTGGGTAAAGGGGGCCTTGAGAGGCAAGGAAGTCCTCCTCTTCCTGCCTCTGTTCTGCCTCAAGTGCCCTGTCCATTATTCCACGCAGCGTGTGCTCCAACAGGTGGACAAGAGGTACAGTGTCACTGATGCATGCACTGTCACTGCTCACCATCCTCGTGGCCTCCTCAAATGGTGCCAGGACAGTGCATGCATCCCTGATCATGCCCCACTGGCGTGGAGAAAAAAAAACAAGCTCCCCTGACCCTGTCCTGGTGCCGTAGTCGCACAGGTACTCATTGATGGCCCTCTGCTGCGTGTGCAGTCGCTGCAGCATGGCCAACGTTGAGTTCCACCTGGTGGGCATGTCACATATAAGGCGGTTCTTGGGCAGGTTCAACTCCTTTTGCAGCTCAGCCAGGCGAGCACTGGCATTATAAGATCTGCGGAAATGCACACAGACTTTCCTGGCCTGCCTCAGGACATCCTGTAAGCCCGGGTACCTGCCCAAGAACCGCTGCACCACCAGGTTAAGGACGTGAGCCACACAGGGCACATGGGTCAGTTGTCCCTGTCGAAGGGCGGAGAGGAGGTTGGTGCCATTGTCGCAAACCACCATTCCTGGCTTAAGCTGGCGTGGCGTCAACCACCTCTCGGCCTGGCCCTGCAGAGCAGACAGGACCTCTGCCCCAGTGTGGCTTCTGTCCCCCAAACACACCAGCGCAAGCACGGCATGGCATCTTTTTGCCTGCGTACTTGCGTAGCCCCTTGAACGGCTACGGAGCACCGCTGGTTCATAGGACAAACCACAGGAAGAGGCCATGGAGGAAGAAGAAGAGGAGGGGGTGGAGGAGAGAGGTGTGTCACAACCAGTAGTAGCATTTTGGAGGCGTGGCGGTGGAACAACCTCCAACACTACTGCACCTTGTCCTGCATCCTTCCCAGCTGCCAAAGAGTGACCCAATGGGCCGTGAAAGAAAGGTAACGTCCCTGTCCATGCCTGCTGGACCATGAGTCAGCGGTAATATGCACCTTACCGCTGACCGCCCTGTCCAGCGAGGCCAAGACATTGCCTTCCACATGCCGGTAGAGAGCCGGAATAGCCTTCCGTGAGAAAAAGTGGCGTTTGGGAACCTGCCACTGAGGAACCGCACATTGCACAAACTCACGGAAGGGGGCCGAGTCTACCAACTGAAAAGGCAGCAGTTGAAGCGCTAGCAATTTAGCCAAGCTAGCATTCAACCGCTGGGCATGTGGATGGCTGGGAGTGAACTTCTTTCGACGGTCCAGCAGCTGGGGCAGGGAAATTTGCCTGCTAGAATCGGACGTCGGTGTACTGCTAGCAGAGTGGCCGCAAGTACTTGGCTGTGACACACCTAATTCTACACCTTCATTCCTCTCAGTGCATGTTTCAGAGAGGACTGAAGTTATAGTGGGGTTGGAGATCCCAGCTGATGCGGTGCAAGGAGAGGTCCGCTTTGTTCTTTGGTGTGGGTCTTTGAGGTAGGCTTGCCAACGAGCTGCATGGCAGGTCAACATATGTCTGGTCAGGCATGTGGTACCCAAGCGGCTGATGTTTTGGCCACACGATATATGCTTGAGACATATGTTGCGAACAGCAGCTGTGCGATCTGATGCACTAGCCTCAAAAAAGGCCCACACCAAAGAACTTTTTGAATGACGGGCAGAGGCAGCGCCCTGCACAGGCGGAGCTCTGCGGTGTGATTCCGTCGGTGTACTGCCCTTACGCTGGCCACCAAAGGGCATCCTGCCTCGTTGGAGATGTGCCTCCTCCTCATCCTCCTCCTCTCTCCTATTAGGCACCCACGTGGAGTCAGTGACCTCATCATCCCCTCCCTCCTCATCACTGGAGCCAATCTGGCAGTATGCTGCAGCTGCTGGAACATGACTGCCAGATTGGTGTCCTTCTTGAGCATCCCCTCTGTCTGCTCTCACGCTACTGCCTTCCTGTAGCTGGGTTTCATCATCAGACCCTTCGAAACGCTGGGCATCCTCCTGGAGCATGTACCCAACACTGTGCTCAAACAGTTCGGGGGACTCCTCAGGAGGAGGACATGGTGGGTCTAGGGAAGGAGTGACTGATGATGAGTCTGACATTGATACCAGGGAAGAGGACGCTTTGGCAGCTGCTTTGCCAGTACCCTGAGCCTGGGTGAGAGAGGATGAGGAGGAGGAGGAGGGCTTGGTCATCCACTCTACCAAGTCTTCGGCATGATGTGGCTCAACATGTCCAGCTGCCGAAAAGAAGGACAAGCGTGTCCCATGGCCATGTGCTGATGACAATGCACCGCGTCCACGACCAGCACTGTTGCCCCCAGACACAGAGCCTGCTTGCCCTCTTTTATTGCCTCCTGACTGTCTGCCTCTCCTTGTTTGCCTTCCAGACATTCTAATAGATGGCCTGCAGGGAGATGGGAAAAAAGCAATAAGGGCTACCTTCAGGTGTCCTTCTCTGTCCCTTTACTTAAGGATTTCTAAATATGGTTGAGGATGATTGCTTTTGCACAGAATAGCACAACGACAATTTCCCTGACTGTCCAAAAAACAAGGATTTCAAAGATGGTTGATGAGGAATGCTTTAGCACACTATAGCACAAGGAGAATTTCCCTCACTGTCCTTCCCTGTCCCTAGAAACAAGGATTATCAGAGTGAAAGAAACTGACACTCTTCCTACCTATAGTTTTCTGTCCCTAGAAAAAAATGTTTTTTTAAAGCACACTATAGCACAAGGAGAATTTCCCTCACTGTCCTTCCCTGTCCCTAGAAACAAGGATTATCACAGTGAAAGAAACTGACACTCTTCCTACCTATAGTTTTCTGTCCCTAGAAAAAAATGTTTTTTTAAAGCACACTATAGCACAAGGAGAATTTCCCTCACTGTCCTTCCCTGTCCCTAGAAACAAGGATTCGCACAGTAAAACACACTGACACTCTCCCTACCTATAGTTTTCTGTCCCTAGAAAAAATGTTTTTTTAAAGCACACTATAGCACAAGGAGAATTCCCTCACTGTCCTTCCCTGTCCCTAGAAACAAGGATTCGCACAGTAAAACACACTGACACTCTCCCTACCTATAGTTTTCTGTCCCTAGAAAAAATGTTTTTTTAAAGCAGACTATAGCACAAGGAGAATTCCTTCACTGTCCTTCCCTGTCCCTAGAAACAAGGATTCGCACAGTAAAACACACTGACACTCTCCCTACCTATAGTTTTCTGTCCCTAGAAAAAATGTTTTTTTAAAGCACACTATAGCACAAGGAGAATTTCCCTCACTGTCCTTCCCTGTCCCTAGAAACAAGGATTCGCACAGTAAAACACACTGACACTCTCCCTACCTATAGTTTTCTGTCCCTAGAAAAATGTTTTTTTAAAGCACACTATAGCACAAGGAGAATTTCCCTCACTGTCCTTCCCTGTCCCTAGAAACAAGGATTCGCACAGTAAAACACACTGACACTCTCCCTACCTATAGTTTTCTGTCCCTAGAAAAATGTTTTTTTAAAGCACACTATAGCACAAGGAGAATTTCCCTCACTGTCCTTCCCTGTCCCTAGAAACAAGGATTCGCACAGTAAAACACACTGACACTCTCCCTACCTATAGTTTTCTGTCCCTAGAAAAAATGTTTTTTTAAAGCACACTATAGCACAAGGAGAATTTCCCTCACTGTCCTTCCCTGTCCCTAGAAACAAGGATTCGCACAGTAAAACACACTGACACTCTCCCTACCTATAGTTTTCTGTCCCTAGAAAAATGTTTTTTTAAAGCACACTATAGCACAAGGAGAATTTCCCTCACTGTCCTTCCCTGTCCCTAGAAACAAGGATTATCAGAGTGAAAGAAACTGACACTCTTCCTACCTATAGTTTTCTGTCCCTAGAAAAAATGTTTTTTTAAAGCACACTATAGCACAAGGAGAATTTCCCTCACTGTCCTTCCCTGTCCCTAGAAACAAGGATTCGCACAGTACAACACACTGACACTCTCCCTACCTATAGTTTTCTGTCCCTAGAAAAAATGTTTTTTTAAAGCACACTATAGCACAAGGAGAATTCCCTCACTGTCCTTCCCTGTCCCTAGAAACAAGGATTCGCACAGTAAAACACACTGACACTCTCCCTACCTATAGTTTTCTGTCCCTAGAAAAAATGTTTTTTTAAAGCACACTATAGCACAAGGAGAATTTCCCTCACTGTCCTTCCCTGTCCCTAGAAACAAGGATTCGCACAGTAAAACACACTGACACTCTCCCTACCTATAGTTTTCTGTCCCTAGAAAAAATGTTTTTTTAAAGCACACTATAGCACAAGGAGAATTCCCTCACTGTCCTTCCCTGTCCCTAGAAACAAGGATTCGCACAGTAAACAAGGAGAATTCCCTCACTGTCCTTCCCTGTCCCTAGAAACAAGGATTCGCACAGTAAAACACACTGACACTCTCCCTACCTATAGTTTTCTGTCCCTAGAAAAAATGTTTTTTTAAAGCACACTATAGCACAAGGAGAATTTCCCTCACTGTCCTTCCCTGTCCCTAGAAACAAGGATTCGCACAGTAAAACACACTGACACTCTCCCTACCTATAGTTTTCTGTCCCTAGAAAAAATGTTTTTTTAAAGCACACTATAGCACAAGGAGAATTCCCTCACTGTCCTTCCCTGTCCCTAGAAACAAGGATTCGCACAGTAAAACACACTGACACTCTCCCTACCTATAGTTTTCTGTCCCTAGAAAAAATGTTTTTTTAAAGCAGACTATAGCACAAGGAGAATTCCTTCACTGTCCTTCCCTGTCCCTAGAAACAAGGATTCGCACAGTAAAACACACTGACACTCTCCCTACCTATAGTTTTCTGTCCCTAGAAAAAATGTTTTTTTAAAGCACACTATAGCACAAGGAGAATTTCCCTCACTGTCCTTCCCTGTCCCTAGAAACAAGGATTCGCACAGTAAAACACACTGACACTCTCCCTACCTATAGTTTTCTGTCCCTAGAAAAAAAGTTTTTTTAAAGCACACTATAGTACAAGGAGAATTTCCCTCACTGTCCTTCCCTGTCCCTAGAAACAAGGATTCGCACAGTAAAACACACTGACACTCTCCCTACCTATAGTTTTCTGTCCCTAGAAAAATGTTTTTTTAAAGCACACTATAGCACAAGGAGAATTTCCCTCACTGTCCTTCCCTGTCCCTAGAAACAAGGATTCGCACAGTAAAACACACTGACACTCTCCCTACCTATAGTTTTCTGTCCCTAGAAAAAATGTTTTTTTAAAGCACACTATAGCACAAGGAGAATTTCCCTCACTGTCCTTCCCTGTCCCTAGAAACAAGGATTCGCACAGTAAAACACACTGACACTCTCCCTACCTATAGTTTTCTGTCCCTAGAAAAAATGTTTTTTTAAAGCACACTATAGCACAAGGAGAATTTCCCTCACTGTCCTTCCCTGTCCCTAGAAACAAGGATTCGCACAGTAAAACACACTGACACTCTCCCTACCTATAGTTTTCTGTCCCTAGAAAAAATGTTTTTTTAAAGCACACTATAGCACAAGGAGAATTCCCTCACTGTCCTTCCCTGTCCCTAGAAACAAGGATTCGCACAGTAAAACACACTGACACTCTCCCTACCTATAGTTTTCTGTCCCTAGAAAAAATGTTTTTTTAAAGCACACTATAGCACAAGGAGAATTCCCTCACTGTCCTTCCCTGTCCCTAGAAACAAGGATTCGCACAGTAAAACACACTGACACTCTCCCTACCTATCCTTCTCTTTCCCTAAACTAAAGGAATCCAGGTTAAGCAAGAAAAAATAAATGTCACTGTCCCTGCCTATGCTTCTCTTTCCCTGCTCCGGAACACACTACACTAGGCCGCCATGCTGGCGGCCTTTTATAGTGTGGGGCGTGTACTAAACACCCTCAGCAATAATTGGCCACAGGCATCCTGCCTGTGGCCAATCATTGCTCTCCTCGCTGCCGGCGCTGTGATTGGCCAAGCATGCGGGGTCACAGTGCATGCTTGGCCAATCACAGCGCCTGGATGACACTGCGATGGCGTAGTGCATTGTGGGCCGTTCGCGTCACTCGAATTTGGCGCGAACGGCCCAAATCGTTCGATCTTCGTCGAACGATCGAACAGCCGATGTTCGAGTCGAACGTATGTTCGACTCGAACACGAAGCTCATCCCTAATAATGACTAGTTGCATTACTCACAAGCAAACTGTTATCTGTTACCCTTCCACTGCAAGATCAACCCATCATACTATAGTTCTGTGCCCTGCTTCTTGTCTTGACATTGTGCTTGCATGCCTGGTAACCTTTTTAACCCTGGTGACAATAGTGATCAATTGATGACCAATAGAAAGGGTGTCCCCTTTACAATGGGGACACAGACAACAATAAAAAGCTTGAAGGAATGGATAGGTAACACTGGAACTCCTAAAGCTGGCCATAGATGGATCAAAATTCGGCCAGTTTACCAAAGACCAGGCAAATGTCAATCTATCCATGAGCAGGCTGGTTGTACAGAAGTTGATCTCTCGATTGACTTCTGTACAACCAGCCTGTCGTTTTTTTCGCTCGATCAATGCCGCCGGCTATAGTCAGCATCATTGTGACATGATATTGTGACAGTGGGGAACTCTCCCTGCTGTCAGAATACAATAGCTCTGCGGGAGGGACTTCCCCATCAACACATTGTGTTGATGGGGGAATTTAGTCTTTTTTTTTTTTTTTTTTTTTCGTTCAACTCGCTAAATGAAAAAAAAAAAATACATCATCTATGGCCTGTATAAGACTCCCTATTACTATCTGATAGTATGTTAGTAGTATTTGTGTAGGGGGCCTCCCTTGGTTGTTGCCAGAACAAGCTGCTGACAAAAGACTGTGCTAATCCACACAGCGTTCAATACACCATACAATTCACTTTTTATCCAGTCCAAATACATTCTTTCTTATGTCCCTATGAAGGAGTGCAGGTTTGGCTAATGAAAAGCATAGGCTTTCTTGTACAGTCTTCTTTACATTGTAATAGACTTGTATTTGGACTATATTATCATAGTGTAGTGCTTCAATCCCAAGTGTACCCAGCAATTAAAACTTTATAGGGGTTCTATTTCTGTTTATAGGGGTTCAATCCCTCCCCTACTATATCCCAAAAGCACATATCAGAGCCTGACTGGCTCCTAGTGCTGGCCCTTCCTCTCCCAGCCTGGGGAATACCAGAAGCTGCTATCAAACGAAATGTAGGTGCTTACACTAGTTGTATTTAAACGCACATTTATTTATTTCTAAATAAATACACTGTGTTCTCATATTTATCTGGATGGAGTTCAGAAATTAACAAAATGGAAGGATCCCTTAAAAGTAAGAAAAGCCCGGAGAAGAAAGACAGAATGGGCTCGCATGACTGAGTGAACAGGGTATGAGATGTGAAGAGATTAATGATTGGCTAAAATGAAGTGAGAAGGGGAGGGGAAAAGGCCAGATAAAAGGGAGTTCCCGCCCCCCTAAGACAACACAGCGTGGGGGAAAGTTCCTGATAGCAGCAGCATGTCATCTGTGGATAAACTTCTGGCCCAACTGCGGGCAGAGGCTCAGGAGTGAGGGAGCCAGAGAGAGATGACGGCGGTGCTGGGGAACAGCGTGGTGGCAAGTCGGCTAAACGATCGGTGTGCGGGTCTGGTGCGCGGAGGATGGATCGATCGGGTGCAGGACCCTCGGCTTCCAGGGACAAGTCGCCTGGTGAGCTTTCTTCTGGTGGTGAGGAGCAGTCTGGTGTGCTGTCGGAGGGGGAAGTGTGCAGCTCGGAGGAGGATCGGAGACCCGGACGGTCGGTGGCAGCGGTGGAGTCGAGTCGATCGGCTGGTGGGATTTCTTCCAGGCAGCCCGGTAAGTCATTTTCACTTACTCATTCTGGGGGTCATACTGGGGGTAGTGGCCAGGTAGTTAGGCCTGCTGTGGGTGAGGGTTTAGCGGTGCAGGTGCTGGATCCAGGTAGTGGGCAGGCTGGGAGGGTTACGGTCCCTGATGGGGGAGGTGCACGGCTGGATGGGCTGCAGGGGTTTCTTGCGGGTATCAAGTCCTTGGTCAGCCAATTTGAGAGGGGGGATGGTGGGCAGGTCAGCCCGGCAGTGGCGTGGGTTCCGCCGGCAGGGCCGGTGGGGCCCATGGCTGCGGTGGTAGCGCCGGTTCCACCTGCGTCGACTACTGCGGGGGGGGGGAATCGGCAGGGGTGGCTACTGTGGCTTTGGGGGCCACACAGATGGGTAGCACGGTGGAACAGGCGGCATGGCAGGATATCATTAGGTTGGCTGATGCTGCAAAATGCGAGGTGTATGTGTGTTATGAAGCACCGCTGGGAGCACACCTGAAACCTGAAGTGAGGGAGAAGATATGGAAGGGTGAGTATGTGGAGATGTTCTCACTGTTACCATTGGAAAAGTTTCACCTGGACAGGGTTAAGCCAGATGATTCTAAAAAGGAGGATGAGGAGAAGAGGAGATACAGGCTTATCCCACGGATGTTTGCGAATTGGCTGCAGGCGTTCGCCATTATGGCCAGTGTTATAGGACAGAAGAATCCGGAGCACTGTTCAGCACTATTTGGCTATCAGGACTCCATTGGAGAGGCCTACAGGGTGTACGGGGGCTAGGGGTGGCTCCGATATGACGAACAGTTCAGACAGAGAAGAGCAGTGCGGGCAGATCTGCGGTGGGATAATAAGGACATCAGCTTATGGATGCGGTTGATGACCTCGCCGAGGGCTCCTAGTCAGTTTTTTCAGGGGGGGGGGGGCGGTGGAACCTCTTCCCCAGGACAATCGGCCGGTAAGAAAAAGGGGGTGTGCTGGCAATTTAATGAGGGCACATGCAAGTTTGGGGGGTCCTGCAGGTACAAGCATGAGTGCTCCGGTTGCGGAGGCTCCCATACGCAGGCTAGATGCTTTAAGCAAGGTAAGGGTCGTGCCGGAGACACTGGGCACAAAAGGGAGGACTCCGGTGATGGTGGAAAGGATGTGGCTGTTTCTCGGTAGGTATCTGGACAGGGGGGCGGCCGGATTGCTGGATCGGGGGTTTTCAGAGGGGTTTCACATTCCATGTTCCTTGCAGGTTATCCCCCCGATCGCGCGCAATTTGCGGTCGGCCATGCAGCAGCCTGCTGTGGTCGCAGAGAAACTGCTCAAGGAGGTTACTTTAGGCCGCATGGGCGGTCCTTTCCCTTCCCCCCCCCTTGGAGAATTTGGTGGTCTCCCCGCTCGGGGTTGTCCCCAAGAAGGAGCCCAACAAGTTCCGCCTCATTCACCACCTGTCTTTTCCGAAGGGTGGGTCGGTCAATGACGCGATTGATCCGGAAGCATGTACAGTCAGTTACACTTCCTTTGATGCTGCAGTGGGCTGGGTTCGCCGGTACGGGCAGGGGGCGTTGATGGCAAAAGCCGACATAGAGGCGGCGTTTAGATTGTTGCCGGTTCACCCTGATAGCTTTCACCTCCTGGAATGTCATTGGGACAATGCGTTCTATGTGGATAAGTGTTTACCTATGGGATGCTCCATATCGTGCGCATTGTTCGAACAGTTCAGCTCATTTGTGGAATGGGTTGTCAGGGATGTGTCGGGGGTGAGTTCAATTATTCACTACTTGGACGATTTTCTGTGTGTGGGTCCGGCCTCATCCAGGATCTGCGCGGTGCTCCTGGCCACCTTGGAGCACATTGCAGAGCGGTTTGGGATCCCTTTGGCGCCTGAGGAAACTGAGGGACCTCGCACGGTTATCACGTTTTTGGGCATTGTCCTGGATTCGGAGGCCATGGAGTGCCGCCTACCATTGGACAAGTTGGAGGCTCTCAAGGGGGAGCTGAGAGTTATGGTGGGGCTGAGGAAGGTGCAGCTTAGGGTGTTGCAGTCGCTGCTGGGAAAACTCAATTTCGCGTGCCGCATCCTGCCAATGGGCAGGGTGTTCTGCCGACGGCTGTCGGCTAGCACGGCTGGGGTACGGTCTCCCACACATTTTGTGAGTTTGGGCAGAGAGCACAAGGCTGACTTGCAAGTTTGGCATTCATTTCTGGAGTCCTTCAATGGGAGGGTGTTATGGATGTCTGGCCCAATTAGCAATTTTGATTTAGAACTGTACACGGATGCAGCTGGGGGGTCAGGTTTTGGGGCTTTCTTTCAGGGAAAGTGAAGTGCGGGCCCCTGGCCTCAGGCATGGATTGATGCTGGTTTCACCGAGAACTTGGTCCTGTTGAAACTGTTCCCGGTGGTACTGGCGGTAGAACTGTGGGGGGTTTGTTTCAGAGACTTAAAGGTGCGGTTTCACGGGGACAACCTGGGGGTGGTGCAGGTCATTAACAAGGTGTCGGCATCCTCCCCCCTGTGGTGCGGCCGCTGCGCCATCTGGTGTTGGGATGCTTACAGCTCAATGTGTTTGTGTATGCGGTACACCTTCCGGGGGTGGACAATGTCATAGCTGATGCGCTGTCTCGCTTTCAGTGGGACAGGTTATGGGAGTTGGCACCGGAGGCGGAGCAACGTGGGGTCCCTTGTCCAGGCTGGCTGTGGAGGATTCCGTTGGAATAGTGTCAGGTTGGATCAGAAAATTGGTGAGTACGGGCACATGGGTGGCATATGAGAAGGGTGGCTGGAGTGGCGAGAGATAGTTCAGGAAGCGGGAGTTGATCCGGTAGGTCCCGATGTAAGGTTATTGGTGCTGAATTTCCTGGCCAGGAACATGGAGGCCCGTGTGTCCAGGTCCTGTTTGGGTAAGAAGCTGGCAGGGTTGGCCTTTCTGTTTAAATGGCAGGGCTGCCTTGACTTTACAAAAGATTTTTGGGTGCGGCAGGCATTCAAGGGATATGGTCGGGGGGGGGCCCAAACACGGACGGCGGGCGGCCGGTATCGTTTGATCTGCTGGCCGGGATCATGGGGCGGTTACAGGGCCTATGCTCGTCCGGGTACGAGGTTTTGCTGTTCACGGTGGCTTTCTCCTTGGCATTCTTTGGAGCATTCCGGATAGGTGAGTTGGTCAGCCCGTCCAAGGCAGTGCACGGGGTTTTGCTGGCTAGCGATGTGGGTTTGACAGAGGAAGGGGTGTCACTGGCGCTTAGGAAGTCTAAGATGGACCAGATGGGCAGAGGTAAGTTGGTACAGGTTTTTCCGGTTCCAGGTTCTCTGTTGTGCCCGGTGAGGGCTGTTAAGGGGCACTTTGAGGTTCGCCAGTCCGGTGTGGGTTCCCTTTTGACGCACGAGGACGGGACCCCACTTTCAAGATATCAATTTGTTGCGGTGTTCCGAAAGTGCCTTCGGGCGTTGGGACTCTGTGATAAGGAGTTCTCCTCTCACTCCTTCAGGATAGGGGCAGCTACAGAGGCAGCCAGATGTGGGATGGATGAGGAAGCTGTTAAGAGGATAGGCCGGTGGGAATCCAGGAGGTTCCGGCTGTACATTCGCCCCCAGCTAATAGTGGGGCTTGAGTAATTTTGGGTGCATGCCTGGGGTTATATTCAGGCTGCTGAGTTGTACAGGTTGGGTTTTGGGAATTTTCTCATGGGAGTTATTGTTCTTCTTCTACTTTCAGGTGAGATGCAAGCTTTGGTCTGGATACTGGGCCATTCGTTTGGGTTCTGGGGGGCTAAGAGGGCTGACGTTCGTTATGAGGGTCGGCAGCTGGGGTTCCCAAGACCTGAGGCGTGTGTCCGATGGCTGGGAGTTCCGGGAATGTTGTGGGGCAGGATGGTTCCGGAGGTGCACCGTTTTGCTCGTTTGGACAGGCCACCTGACATTTTAGTACTGCACGTAGGTGGCAATGATCTGGGCAGTAGGTCCATGTTAGAGGTGACGAGGCACATGAAATTTGATTTCCTGCGGCTCAGGATGTCCTTCCCGGACACGATCATTGTCTGGTCTGACATGGTGGCCCGGACAGCTTGGAGGGGGGCGAGGTCCGTGGATGGCATCAATCGGGCTCGCAGGAAAATCAATCGTGATATGGGTAAGTTTGTGGTCGAACGGGGAGTTGGTGGTACGACACTTGGAATTGGAGGTGGATACGTGGCGGTATCTACGGAGGGATGGTGTCCATCTGAATGAAGTGGGGACTGATTTGTGGGCTTTGGGTTTGCAGGATGGGATCCAACGAGCCCTTAGGGTTCTGAGGGGCACCAAAGGGTAAAGGTGTTTTCCCTTGGGTGCTGTGGCGGGTGTTTTGGTCTTTGCGGGAGAATGAAGTACCTCAAAAAGCAAGTGGTCAGGACCTATCGGTGGTATGGGTTCTGAGGGTGTATTACAGCTTACAGGGGTTTAGCTGGAAGAGTTTGATATTGGGGGCACTGCGGTCAGTGGTCGTCTCTGAGCAGCTGGTCGGCTTGAGGCCTATGACCATTTAAGGTACCGCAGTGTCGCATGGGTTGTTATTCATACGATTAAGATTGATATGATTAATATTATTATGATTAATATGATTATGGTAATTTTAAAGGTTCCTGCAAAGACCAACACCAGGAGGCAATATTCTGAGAACATGGGTTCTGATTATGTTCTGATTATGTTTTGATGGTTTGATGTTTTGATAACTGATGTAACAGTTATAATAAAGGAGGCTGCTACGGCCATGTTTTACTCCAAACTAAAAGGTGTGGTCTCATTGATTAAGTATAAGTAAGGTACGGGGTAGAACGTGGTTGGCAGACCAGGAATACATCTGTTATACAATAGTCATGGAATTGTATTCTGTATTATTTACGCTTCATTTACATGGGCAAAAAGTGCCCTTCTGCGGGTTCCTGGGTCAAGTATAGTGAAGATACAGTACTTGAGACTGGATCCTAGGTGTTACAATCAGAGGCGGCTGCTCACCCTATACAACTAAATGTCAGACTAAAAGGATCCATGGCTCTAAGTATCTATCCCCATGTATCCGGTTACCTGTGGTTAGGAACAGATGTCTGGTCCAGGGGTGGACACCTGTCCTAACCGCATTTGTCCCTAACTACTGGATGTGTGGATAGGTGCATTTAGATGCTTACAGCCCTGGGGTCTGGGATCCCAACTGCAGGTTTCCAGGATGCAGGAATCTGTGAATGAAGTCTAAGGTCCATGTATTTTCCCAAGACTACACAGTGGTGGCAGTTCGTAGTTAGGCATTTTCTGATCTCCCAGAGTGTGGTTTGTCTCCTGTCTTTAGAATATCAGCTGGCAGTGAAGATTTAAATAGTTTAATCTTTTCAAGCTGTAATCTTCTTACTTCCTCTAGCAGGTCCAAGGCATACTGTGCAAGGTGCAGATAAGCCTGAGCGCCATTGTAAAACCTTACAATCTGGTATCTAACCTCAGAATGCCCCCTGCATTCACAGAGAGGACAACAGAATCAAAAGGCATGATCAGCGACATCAAACTACAGGAAGCCACATGGCACAATGTAGAAGCTGAAGAGGGAGGCCTGAGGCTAATATACTGGCAGAGGAAGTCACAGAAATAGCAGAGCAGAGTAATACACAGTTTGAGTGGCGCACGTTGGACAGATTTACTGTATGCTAGCAGAAAAAAAGGGAACTACTTAGATCCTGGATCATAGCTCAACATCGGGTAAGGCTCTTTGCCTTGTAAGGCCGGATCTCTGCTACAAGTGACTCACTTGGGAATGAGTGTTATTCACTCCTCTGAGCCAGAGTCAGAATAAGATATTTTAACCCTTTAGGATCATATCTCTTGTAGGCAAGTACATGACAGACGCTAGTGCATTTTTTAGGGAAAGTTAAACTAAGAGCCCTTTCACACTGCCAGCGCCCGGGGAATCGAAGGTAAAGTGCCGCTAGTTTTAGCTGTGCTTTACTGTAGTTTTAGCTGTGCTTTACTGTAGTTTTAGCTGTGCTTTACTGTCGTTTTTGCGGTGCTTTTCTGGTGCTTTTAACCCCTGCTAGCGGCCAAATAAAGGGTTAAAAGCGCCGCTGCCGAGGCGCTGTGCAGGCCCTTCGGTGGCGCTGCCCATTGATTTCAATGGGCAGAGGCGCTTAGGAGCACCTAAAGCGCCTCAAAAAAGCTGCTTGCAGGACTTTTTTTTTACGTCCTGCCAGCGCATCGCCCCAGTGTGAAAGCACTCGGGCTTTCACACTGGGATTGCAGATGAGGCTTTTTTTCAGGCACTTTACAGGTGATATTTTTAGCGCTAAAACGCCTGAAAAACGCCTCAAGTTTGAAAGGGGTCTAACACTTTCTGGAACATGGTGTTTTAACTAAAAAAGTGTGTGTAAACTCCAACAATTAACTTTTATATACATCCTCCTTTTTTGGTCAGTTAAAACAGAATCCCACCCAACTATACAACTAGGTCTTAAACTAAAGACCACCCACCCATCGTTTTTGGAGATGTTTTTGTACATACATACATACATACATACATACATATAAATAAATAAATAAGTGTGTGTGTGTGTGTGTGTATATATATACACACACATATATATATAATGTTTATTTATTTTTCTTACCTTTTTTGAAGTACAAAGATGTACTTTTGTCCCAACCTCGCCGCGGTGAGGTACGTAATTTCCTCTCTTGCCTTAAGCCCTCCTCCTTCCCACCCGCAGCCTTCTGGGACTTGTGTGTGTCCCAGAAGATGACGGGGCCATTCAGAAAGTGCCACGCGACTCGCGCATGCCCAGTAGGAAACCTTCTGTGAAGCCTGAAGGCTCCACTGCCGGTTTTACTTAGTTGCAGTGGTGGCACCGGCATCAAGCCGACGCACAAAGGGGGAACGATATCGCCGTCTCCCTGGACAGGTAAGTGACCTTATTTAAAGCAGCTACAGTAATTGTAGCTGCTGACTTTTAGAAAAAAACTTTTTGAGGCTGGAACTCCGCTTTAAAGATGCATGACGCCCCCCCTTCCTCAAATAGCGATGGCTTCCCTCAGGTAATCGCAAACTGCCCTATTCGCAAGTGTGAATGGGGCCTTAATGGAACACATTGATACGTTTTTAAAAGGTCTGTCTTAAAGGGCCCTGGTGTGTATTCTGAGTTATTGGCAAGCTGACATGATGAGAATCAGAAAAGTCGCTATTTGCATCGCTGGGCTGGCAGCACAGGGAAGGTTATTCACTGCCAGCTAATGACAGCTCCCTTTTTGTAGTGTTATGCCGCGTACACACGATTGATTTTCTCGACGGTGAAAACACCGTCAAGAAAATCGACGGGAAAAACGAGGGAACGGCTTGTTCCCCCACACACGGCCGTTTTTCCCGTCATTTTTTCTCTTGGTCGAGAAAAGCGACTGTGTGTAGGCTCCCCGGCAGTGTTTTCCTATGGGAAAACTGCCGCGGGAAAGAATGCCGTGAATCACGACGAGAAAAATTAGAGCATGTTCTAATTTTTCTCGTCGTGATTAATGCCGTTTTTCTCGTCGGGAAAAATGACCAAAAGCCCACACACGGTCGTTTTTCTCGTCAAAGAGAATTTTTTTTATTTTTCCCGACGAGAAAAATGGTCGTGTGTACGCGGCATTACTTTAGTCATTTCACTGGGCTACAGCAGGTCAGCTTTTAGGCAAATGCCATTTTGTTCAGAAGCAATAAAAAATGGATTATGTAATTCCTCCACTTACTGAATGCATTTAATAATTCATTTCATAATATTAAAATATAACCACTATCTGTTCAGAATGTATTTGGAATGAGGTTGCCATATTTGCCATGTAGGATAGCTTTTTCTGCAGCCAGTGGAAAATCGGACAAAGCTAAGACGTGGCATTAAATATTAAAGCAGAAGTCTAGCTACTAGGGATGAGCTATTTCAGGGAGATCTGATTTTCAAAAGATTTCAGCAAAAAATCTGGTCAGATTAGTGAATTGAACTATTTTGGAAAAATTATTGGAGTCAATAGGGAAGGAAGAATGATTTGTTTTTGTGGTTTTCACAGGTTCATACCTGTAATATGCAAACAGCAACTTATGTAATGCAGTGCATTGCCATTAATTTAGAGAAACATTTCAATGCCTTAAAGAGGAAGTAAACCCTCAGGGAAAAGTTACACCTACAGGTAAGCCTAGATTAAGGCTTTACCTGTAGGTGCTTGCAATATCTCCGAGACCTACACGGTCTTGGAGATATTTGCAATTTCCCCGAGCGACGCCTTCAACGGCGCATGCGCCGTCTTGAAAGGGCACGCTGTGCCGTTTCAAGCCGGGGACATGCCGTTAAAGGTGGCTCCCATGCGAATGCGCGGGAGTGACGTCACGCGACTCCGGACAGTCACAGAGCTGGAGTTTGCGGCCCCCAGAAGAAGAGGGGTGAAGAATGGATGCTCACTGCCATGGAGGAAGAAGGTGACATCGCGGGATTCTCCTGCATGTAAGTGTCACATAATGGGCTACTATGCGTTGCATAGTAGCCCATTATGCTTTACCTTTGCAGGGACACATAGAGGAAGTAAAACCCCTCTTTAAAGTGGTTGTAAACCCACTATTGTTTTTTTTTTTTTTTTTTTAGGCAACCTGTAAGAGAAAGGCATAATGAGCTAGTATGACTAGCATACTAGCTCATTATGTACCACTTACCTTAGATCGGGGCCCCCAAAGCAGTCCATGTCCCTCTCTCCAGACGCAGCCATCACTGCGGCGATAGCCGGAATGTTACTTCCGGGTATCGCCGCACCAGCCAATCACAGCGCCGCTCCGGCGCTGTGATTGGCCGGAGCGGCGAAGACGTGACTCCGCGCATGCGCGCGGGAGCCGTCGAATTCGGCTACGTCATTGAATGCTGCGACCTAGCCGAATTTGTGAATGGGATTAACCCCATGCGCATGTGCGTGACATCAGCGGCGCCGGGTTTAAATGCAAATATCTCCTTAACCGTGTAGGTTAAGGAGATATTTCATGCACCTACAGGTAAGCCTTAATCTAGGCTTACCTGTAGGTGTTTGTTTACAAAGTGGGTTTACAACCACGTTAATATCTGTTTAGAAAAAAAGAAATTATTGAATGAGTATTTTTTTCCAACAGCCTATTTCCAAAATGGCAATGTGATTCAAAGGAGGGTGTGGAAGCAGCATTGTATAATAAGAGAAGTAAAAAGACAAGGCAAACAATACTGGTTATATGTGTTGAGTTTAGCATATTGATTTATGTAATGCTTGTGCTTTTATATAAGAAGAAGGAAGAGAGGTCTGTTTTAGTTTTTTTAGCTTCCTATCTGATCATTGGACGATATTCCGATTGCCTCTTGAGGGATCAGGAAGGAATTTTTCCCCCTGTTGGAGAAAATTGGATCATGCTTTGCTGTTTTTGCATTCCTCTGGATCTGTAGGTACAGGATTGTGTATATAGGATTGTATCATTTTTTTTTTCTTTTATTGGTCGAACTAGAAGGGGGGTCAGCAACCTGTAGATCACAATCTACCAGTAGATCATGGCCAGTTGACTAGTAGATCAAGGTCTGGGCTTGGTGACCTGCCATCCCAAAGCATCAAATGAGTGCAATTCAGAGGGACTACTTGTAAAGTTGTAGTTGTAGTAGGGAGCAAGAGCCGTATAAACCAATGCCTCCTCTGTAGTGTTGGCTCCTGTCCCATGTGGAGTGATATCAACTGTACTCCATTTCTTATCCCAGCTAGCGGTCTCCAGAGTGGTGCCAGCAGCAGGAAAGAAGAGATCGTCAGGTCATTGTGAAACAATACACTGGGCATAATAGTGTAAAGCCCCGTACACACAATCGGATAACCTATGGATTTTCGTCCGATGGATTTGTCCATCGGAAATCCGATGAAACTGTTTTTCATCAGTCTTGGCCACACACCATCAGTCAAAAAACCGACCGTTCCAAACGCGGTGACGTAAAACACTCCGATGAGCCGAGAAAAATGAAGTTTAATGCTTCTGAGCATGCGTCGACTTGATTCTAAGCATGCGTGGGTTTTTTAACCGATGAACTTGCCCATAGATGATCGGAAATTCCCATCGGTTTTTTATCCATCGGAAAATTTTAAAACAAGTTCTATTTTTTACAACCGATGGAAAAAAGACCGATGGGTACCATACACGATCGGTTGGTCTGATGAAAACCATCCATCGGACGGTTTTCATCAGTCAAACCGATCGTGTGTACAGGGCTTAAGGCTTCTTTAACACTGATGTACTGTGGTTTACCCACACCGCGGGGCAGTGCAGTGTACTGGCAGCTTTCCTGCGGGTTTTCTTCACTTAGCCATAGACTTCTATTATATCCTGCTGGTTTGATGCATTTTCTGAAAGAGCACCAAAGCTCAGGAGTTTTGGTGTGCTGTCAAAGTGTGCCACAACAGCAGGATATAATAGAAGTCTATGTCAAATCGCAGCTAACCCAGGAAAGTCGCAGATGCACTACGCTGCACCCACGGTGCAGGCAAACTGCAGCACATCAGTGTGATAGAAGCTTTATAAGGGGGTCAGAGCCCTATAGTTAAGTTGTGTTTATATGTGTTGCTGCAGTGGCCAGGGGTGTACACATGTCACAGCCGCAGCAGGTGTTATACGCCCTGTCATGGTTGGTGGGTGTTGCACCTCCTAGCATGACCCGTTCAAGTGAATGAGGCTGCTCTGCAAGTGCCCTGCAACCTTGTGCAGAACAGCAAACAAGGGGTTAAAGCAGGCAGCGTTGTAGTGCTTTCTCATCACCTGCTTTAACCCCTTGGACCCCGCAGAAGCAAGCATTTTCAGGACGCTTGCAGAGTTCCCCTATTTACTTTAATGGGTCGCAATTGACAGGCAGTAACACTCGCCAAAAGCAACAGGGGACTTAATTCCTGCTTCAGCATGTGTACACATTTCACTGCTTACACCCAGTCCCTTCAGGCTTGCCTCTCAGTCCTCTGACTGTAACACTCACCAGCACTCCTGGCTGTCTTCCTTCCTGGAGATTTGCCTTGCAGTGTTGTCCTGCTGTCCTCTCTCTGCTTCGTGCCTCCTGGTCAGGATCCCCCTGTGTGTCATGAGAAGGGTCCCTTCCTCACCCGAGCCCAGGCCTTAGTCCCCCATCCCCCAGACTAGGGTGTTACTCTCAAAAACACTCTATCTTCCACTCAAACTCCACTGCCCCAGCTGGGCTGATATGAGTATTTGGGGGGCCTGCCCCCTGCAAACCCATCTGTTGGGGATTGGTCAGGGCCCTCATGAATACTCCAGGCAGCTCCTCCTTCCCTTCCACTCCCAATCTTCTGCTAGTGTCCAGAAGTATAGGGAGGTATCAGAGAAATTGCCCATGAGTCATACCAGCCCTCCCTGAGTCACTCAACCCTGACCCAGAAAAACACACAGCCTGAATTTACCTACTCTAACAAAAAAAACTAACACTAGCACACTAGCAACGCTAGGGGGTGCTACATACTGAAGGCCTATAGCAGTGATGGCGAATCTTGGCACTACATTTCCCATGATGCTCCACTACACTGCAGCGTGCATGAGCATCATGGGAAATGTAGTTCCAAAACATCTGCGGTGCCAAGGTTTGCCATCACTGAGAGGTGGCTGTACAGTGTGTTATCCTATTATTTCACAGTAAAAATGTTGAAAGGCTATCTGTGTGGACATTCTTTATTGAAAAAGGTGGGATTCAATATGGAGTATGTCGGACACAATATGGTGGAGTTTCTCCTTTACAGGTGTGTGCATACCTTATCTGAAGAATTAGAGGGGAGGTGCCCTTGGCTTATATGACAGTTGCTAGTGGTGAACTGGGGCTGCTATGAAGCACATCATTGGTTTCTAGAATCTAGGAGGCCACTGGTGGTGGGGGGGGAGGTCTGGGCAGACAGAAGTTGAGACCCTAGCCAGCCTCAGCTGACCTAAATCCACAATCTGTGCACAGTGATGATACGCCAGTAAACCTAGTTGTGTGCCAGATAACATTTTGTAGCATACCATACTGTTTCTGCAGCTTAGTGAATTCATACTTTTTGGAGCTATTTATGACAAATGTTATCTTCCATTAGCAAAGTATTCCTATATACTAAAATGCTAAATTTCCCTGGTCATCCACACATAAGCCCAAAGTACAAAATAACTGACATACTATTTTTGTACTCTACTGGGAATAGTTCTACCAGAGAAAATCTCATTCTACAAAGCCTATAAATGCATAAATAAGGCCTTGTATATTAGACTTCAGCTTGTAAAAGAACATTGTGTACAAAGCATTTGCATGGGTTTCAGAAAGTTTAGAGCAGCATTTAAAAATCCTTTGGGAATGATATAGAGAATGTTAATTTAACTCCTAGAAAATTCCTCCTGCTGGCCCTTTCTAATCATACTTACCTCGTGGATGCAGCATCAGACTGATACTGCATCTGTCCCCCGGCGTCTGTGCACTGAGAACCGAGCCACCGAACACCACTGATAGCTCGGTTCTCACTCCTCCCCTAGCAGAGCGATGCTGACTGTCAGTCAGCATCACTTCTGCTCTAATTCTCAGCGCTCTCATTGGAGCGCTGAGCCGTGGAGGGGCGAGGAGAGGCCGTCTCAGCAGCTCGCTCAGACTGCCATCAATCAAGGCAGCTGGTGGATCCCGATTTGGAAGTCGTGATGACGCGCTGCCTCGACTGATGGCAGTAACGTCAGCGGAGAGCGGACTTCAGACCGTTCTCCACTGAAAATGGATTACAGGAGTGCAAAACGAATTGCATTCCTGTGACCCAGAGGAGAAGCCCAGCCTAAAAAGCTTAGGCTGGACTTCTCCTTTAAGGGGTTTCAAATGACGGAAGGTAGAGGTGGATTTCCAGATCATGTCACAACAACCAACCACAGAATGACCAGGAGCCCCTTCTACCGAAGTGAGTGTGATCTAAGCACACCAGCCCTGCTGACGCACAGATGTGTTGGGTGGATCGGCAAAAGGTTAAAGTGGCAACGCAGAACCAGGCGGCTGGCTCCTCTTCTGATCCACTTATTCTCCCCTTCACCATGCTTGTGCCCGATGCTCCTTTTTTTTTTAATTACATTTTTTACTTTTTTATTGTTTATCCTTTTTTGTGATATATTTTTTGCACACATGTGCATGTATATACTATGCATACATCTCACATTCTTTACACACATTCTTTTTTTCTTGTCAACACTTAATTGGTAGTTTTATGTCATCTTTCACAGCTATCACGGTGGAGGAATTGTTGAATTGCTCCCCATGCCCACCATTCCATCTTGCCCTGTTTGCACTGCTGGGCCCTTCGAATCCCACACTCACAGTTCCCGGGTCAGACATTTCCAAGCGACTACCATTAGGTCACGAGCATGTGATGTCTTGCAAATTTGTAAGTATGGATCCCCTTTTGGTTGAGACCCAATCTTTACAATAACAGAATACATTGTATTATGTGTCATATATTCCTAAACTAGTTCTACTTTATAGACAATTGTGTGTGCATCAACCCCTGAGGAAGTGACGCTATGTCACGAAACGCGTCGGATAACATAGATGCAAGTTCATACCTATTATGGATTAATCTTTGAAACCCTGTACCTGGCTACGGAATTAATATTTACTATATTTATTGACCTATCTGCTTGACTATATGGCAAAGACAATGACATCTACCCTAAGCGCTCCAACACCTTCTACCATCTTTTACCAGCAGCTTACATGGAATTTGACTCTCAGCTCTGATGGAGCAACGGGGGGAGCACAGAAAAAGTGGGAATGCAGGAGATGGGTCACAGTGCCCTTAATGCTGCTAGCTGGCTTCCAACAAACTTCAAGTTGAGTTGAATGTTAGTAAAAATCTGTGGAAGTCTGTTTTGCTTCACTTACATTCACACTTGCAACACTATTGAGAGCAACTTTGACGCAACTTTGGATGGGTGCAACTTGGATATGACTTTGGCTTTGAACAGTGAAAATGGACAAGAGTTGCACAACTGCTGCATTGTATAACATTCTGGTATGACATTCATGCAACTTTTATGTTTCAATATTTTTATTAAAGTTTTTGTCATACAAAAAGTATAAAATATACATCAAGACACTGTACAGTCATATTACCGCCTCTGGGATTCAAATCGCTAGGATCATAACGCCCAGGGGCCCATGTTATAGTACCCAAAAAAAAAACTGCTGAAGAATCTCCAGCATGGGCTGGAGCATAATTGCACTTTTGGATATCTTACAGAAAACTACTGCACCCCTGAAACACCAATTCCTCCCGACATCTCAGGTTTCGACTGGTGAACTACCCGCCTAGAGGAGCCGTCCCCCCATCTGCTTGTCGGGGGGGTTCAACTCCTCAGCCCACACGGGCAACTCTTAGTGCAGTTCAGACCGACAATGGTCCTATTAATAACTTATAAACCAGTGAAAGCAGGGAGTCGTACAGACCTCTAAGGCCTGGAGCTGACTCCAAAAATAACAATTAATAAGAAATTAGAAGCAAGGAAATAGGGGGGAAGGAAACAAAGCAAGAAAAGAATAGTTGAGAAGTGGGAAAAGGGGGAGGAAGGGAAAGGAAGGGAAGGAGCCCCGATCAAGCACCCTGACAACCCTAGAGAAAAACCAATGTTAAGCTGGAGGTATCCTGGGGTCATTAGTGAGGTAATGAAGCCAAGGGTCCCACACTTTATGAAAGAGCTTCATTTTGTCTTGAGCCAATGCCGTTCATTCAGCATCAACCAAGACAATTTACCTTTAAACTGATCAAATGGCAGAGCCGCCGATTTCCAGTTCCTAGCGATGGTTATCTTTGCTGAGATGAATATAAATTTCAAGAGTCGCCTGCAATTCTTGGAGGCCTCTACTATTCCACTCCTTAATAGTGCTTGTTTAGCTGACTTAATCAGGTTAACCTAAGTGAGGGAGAAATTGAAATTATATACCCGGATCCAAAACCTCTGAACCTGCAACTTTTAAGGGTTAACATTGAAGTCTATGGCCCTTAAGTTGCATGAAAGTTGGACCAAAGTAGTGCATGAACTACTATGAAGAACTTTAAAGAGGAGTTCCAGTCACCTGTGGAAAAAATAAAAGTCAGCAGCTACAAAAACTGTAGCTGCTGACTTTAAAAAAACAGCCACTCACCTATCCCTCGAACCAGCGGTGGGCTCACCCCAGTCTTCGGTCCCTGGCGCTGGCATCTTCACTATGGGCACTCAGCTGTGACAGCTTGTGGCATGCGCATCGTGAGTGGTGTATGCAGTTTTCTGGGACCTGTCAGTGTCCCAGAAGACTGCAGGGGGGAGAACTTCAGTTTCTGACCGCTGCGGCGGTCGGAACGAAAGTGGGAAGCGGGTACCCGTTAAAATTGGGTACCTGCTCCCCGCTCCTCAAAAGTGGCACTTGTTCAAGAGGAGCGGGGAGCATGGGTGGAGCTTGGCTTTAATTCGCACATGAATGGTTATCATTGAAAAACATGGGGAAGGACTTGTCATGAGACTTTGATGTCCACAATTACATGACAAGTCGCACAAGTGTGAATGGAGCCTAAAATAGGGTGACCAGACATCCCTGGTTTCAGGGGACAGTCCCCGGATTGAGGACAGTGTCCCCAGACCAAGTCTGTCCCCGATTTTGTCCCCGGATTGGATGTGAACAGGGGCTGGGGCAATTTCAAAGACAGTCGGTGCAGAATTAAAAAAATAAAATTCAGAATTACACACCCCTCCTACTAGCTTAGGGGGTGTATTTTTTTCCATTATCTGTGCCCCTTTCTGATGATCATGTGCTGGTCGGAGCGAAAGGGAATATTTCTTCAGTTTCGGGCGTGTGCCCATTCAGCTCCGCTCACATGTTCTTCTGCCTTGACTCAAGTCCTGGCCAGCCGCCTGCCTGCTTATCTCCTTGCCTTCCCTGATGGAGTGATCTTCATCCGCATCCCACCCAGTAGTAGCCGGGGGCCCGGAGAGTGAAGCCCTGTACACACGATCGGTTTTACCAATGAAAACAGTCCGATGGACTTTTTTCATCAGACAAACCGATCGTGTATGGGCCCCATCAGTCTTTTTTCCATCGGTTTTAAAAAATAGAACATGTTTTACATTTTTCCGATGGATCAAAAACCGATAGCAAATTCCAAAAGTCTATGGGCAAGTCCATCGGATAAAAAACCCACGCATGCTCAGAATCAAGTTGACGCATGCTCAGAAGCATTAAACTTCATTCTTCTCGGCTCATCGGAGTGTTTTACGTCACCGCGTTTGGAACGGTCGGTTTTTTGACTGATGGTGTGTAGGCAAGACTGATGGAAGTCAGCTTCATCGGATTTCCGATCGAAAAAACCATCGGATTAGAATCCATAGGATATCCGATTGTGTGTACGAGGCTTAAGACTTGACTTGACTGTGAGGCGGGCAGCGGCAGCGACGGGCAGAGAGTCGCTGATTGCCGCCATTACTAGTAAAAAAAAAAATATGTCCCCGAATTTCATTTTAAAAATCTGGTCAACTTAGCCTAAAATCAACATTTCTTTATTTCTCCAGAGAGTGTCAAGTCTTCTTTTCGACAAATCTAAACTCCATCTGTCCTTTTATGAGTTATTTAAACAACGGCCTCACCCAACAAAAGTGCCATGCAATAAACCACTGTCAGAGCTGCCGATGGAAGAGATAGCTCTGATTTGTGCAGTGATTCTCTGCACTTCTCCTTTTCTGTCTCGTCTGTGCTTTAATGAAAGGTCAGCCAAATGTTTTTCTCTTTTGGGTAGATGTGTATATGGGTTAGAATGTCTGTCACATTTGTATTGTGGTGTCCTCATTAGGGAGGACTCCCCTCATTCTTGTCCTGGGAGAGGAGGTGAGGGGAAAAGTGCTCTTTGGTGACTAGGGACGAGCAAACATTCAGCCTACACTCAGTTTGTCCACAGGAAATTGTCACATAACAGGCCACCCAATAAGCTACAGCCATGGAATCTCAAACCCTGCAGCTGCCACTACTTAACCCTTTCCATACAGGGCTTTTTATACCACTTCCATACCGGGCCTATTCTGGCACTTCTCTCCTACATGTACAAATCATCATTCTTTAGCTAGAAAATTACTCAGAACCCCCAAACATTATATATGTTTTTTTAGCAGATACCCTAGGGAATAAAATGACGGTTATTGCAACTTTTTATCTTGCACGGTATTTGCGCAATAATTTTTCAAATGCCTTTTTTTGGGGAAAAAAATGGTTTCATGAATTAAAAAATAACAAAACAGTAAAGTTAGCCCAATTTTTTTGTAAAATATGAAAGCTTATGTTACGCCGAGTAAAAAGTAACCTAACATGTCACGATTTAAAATTGCGCACACTCATGGAATGGCGCCAAACTTCGGTACTTAAAAATCTCCATAGGCGACGCTTTGAAAATGTTTACAGGTTACCAGGTTAGAGTTACAGAGGAGGTCTAGTGCTAGAATTGTTGCACGCGCTCTAACGCACGCGGCGATACCTCACATATGTGGTTTGAACGGCGTTTACATATGCGGGCGGGACTTACGTGTGTGTTCGCTTCTAAGCGCGAGCTATTGGAGACGGGTGTTTTAAAAAAGAATATTTTTTTTTTATTTTTTTATTTTACTTATTTTTTTTTATTTTAACTTTTTTTTTACACTTTTTTTTTTATCACTTTTATTCCTATTACAAGGAATGTAAACATTCCTTGTAATAGGAATGTGTGTGACAGGTCCTCTTTATGGAGAGATGCGGGGTCAATAAGACCCCACATCTCTCCTTCAGGCTGGAAAGCATGAGATCGTGAAAAAAATTTCACTGATCTCATACTTACAGCCGCAATGGCGGCTTTGTTTACATTTGAGGACCCGGGCGTGACGTCATCACATTGCGCCCGGGCCTCCGACGATCATAGAGATGACTGGTGACCATCTGGTCACCAGTCATCTCTATGCTCGTCACGTGACCCACCACCGGCGCCGACGATTCTCTCCGGGTTCCCGATCACACGGGAGAGCCCGGAGAAGCACCGGATGGCGGCGGGAGGGGGGGATGTCCCCTCCCGCCGCCTATAAGAACGATCAAGTGGTGGAACCGCCGCTATGATCGTTCTTATGGTGCGCAGGATCGCCGGCTGAAAAAAAGGATATCTGAATGATGCCTCTATCTGCAGGCATCATTCAGATATCCCCCCTCAAACCCAGGACGTCATATGACGCCCACCCGGAGGGAGAGAGGGTTCCTGCCGGCGTCATTTTCCAATGGCCCGGTATGGAAGGGGTTAAAAAAAACAATTTTTATTTTTTTTATCCTACCTAAATGTTGACTTTTGACCCTCGGCATAAAGTGTGACCTATTCCATTACCCTTGACCCTGACCCTTGACCCTGACAATAATCTAGATCAGGCCCTGACCTAGCCATGTAATCTTTATTTTTTATTTATTCTTTTTTTTCCCCTACATACGGACTTAATTTTTTTTTATACTCTTCTCCTCTAACTAGGAGAAAAAGATACATTGTATATTACACACTCCTATTGGGTGACGATTGGACTATGCTGTAGTAAGCACTGGAGCTGTGGTTCTCTGGTTTGTTTGTTGCTTTTTTTTGTTTGGTCTACTCAGTAGTGTATTTAGGTTTTGTGCTGCCCTAGGCCTGACTAAGCTTATGCACCCCCTAATTATAATATGGCCCACCCCTTCCTGTCAAGACCACACCCCTTTTTGTTTACATTTTCGAGTGGGGACACTAGTTCTAAGGACCTGGGGGGGGGGGGGGCAATGGATTCCCTTAATTTGAATACATTTCTTCTCACTTCCTGTTTGGCTATGGGGCAGGAAGTGAAGGGAAATCTCCGCAGTGGGACAGGGATGGTAAAAAATAAACTGACAGTGGCTATATACTTTATCCAAAATGAAAAAAAAAAAAGTGTTGCCTATAGTTTTACTTTAAGCAGATGGTGCAGCAGAAACATATAGCACACTGAGGAAGGTTTGTGGTCCAGGATGATAGGACAGTCAAAATTAGAAGCGCTCCAACCCCCCCACAGTTGCGGAATGCCGGCCGCATACCCGAAGCAGTGCGGCCGCTTTATGGGGCGCTAGACTAATTTGCCTAACAGTGTAGCGCAAGCCGGCGGGGACTCTTTTCGTGCTGCCCCCCTGCAAAGTGCTGCCCTAGGCCTGGGCCTTGTTGGCCTAGGCCAGGATACAGCCTTGGGTCTACTACTGTCTTGTATGACATATATGTTTTTCTACTGTATTGAAAACAGAAACAAAGAATTTTCAATAATAAAAAAAAACTATATTTTTTTCCCATTCAGAGGAGATAAACAGTGCTGGGGCAGGTTCTACTGAGTGATCACTGTGATAGCTAGTCACAGGCTATCACAGCCATCGTGTGATAGAGAGGCAGTCTGCCCACCTCCAGATTGTTAGTAGGAGATTGAAAGCTGTCAGCGACAGCTCGGTCTCTATGCTGGGAACATGCTATAGACCAGTGATGGCGAACCTTGGCACTCCATATATTTTGGAACTACATTTCCCATGATGCTCATGCACTTTGCAATGTAGTTGAGCATCATGGGAAATGTAGTTCCAAAACATCTGGGGTGCCAAGGTTCGCCATCACTGCTATAGACCACTCTTCCAGCAAAAACAGAGCATATAAGAAAATAAAACAGGACCCTGCATTCACTATATGTGGTCTCCCACAGTACATGGAAATGCAATAGTTTTAGTAAATATAAACTGAAAAATACCTTTTCTCCTCAGCAGCTAGAGCAGTCTTGTGACTTCTGTCAGTGTCTAGTTAAAGCTTGTAGGAGGAGTTTTTATTCTCCCCTGATTGTCCTCTGAGGCTGCAGGACCCCTGACCCTCTGTCTGGACAGTGCTGATTGGCTCTGTGCTGATCACATGCACTCTCCCAAGAGAAAAAAAAAACGCTCTAGCAATACACATCATATGCAGCTTGCCCCCAAGGCTCTGTTCTATCAGGAGATGGATTGGGGACTGTGGAAGAAGGGGAGGATCAGAGAAGACAGGATCAAACAGACTTTTTAGACAATTAACGCCTTAGGTTCCACGGTGAGTATAACAAGCATGCTTTACTGCATATACAGAATGATTTTACTGTTGTGGGTTTAACTGGATTTCACGTCTTTGAATTCTGGAGACTCAGCACCATCTGTGGGCATACCTAGGACAGCTTTCATGCAAATGACCCCTGCTTTGGACTGATAACCACCCTCATCAAGGCATTTTGATCTTCGCATAACCCCTCCCAAAATCCAGCCTACTGCTTGCATATTGTACTGATGCGGGGTGCTGTGATGTTTTCAGGAAGCTACAGCTGGCTCTGCCCACCAGTTATAATCTGACTGCATTGCATAGGGAAACACAGAGACCCAGTAATGTGATCACTGGGTTTAAAAAAAGATTTGTAATTAAGACTGAAAAGGTTTTATTTTAATCAACATGCTGATGAAGGGAGGAAGGGAGGAACCAGGAAAGACCAAATTCTGTATAAGCAGATTAAACTTTTATCTTTAATCAAGCCAGCCAAAACCAAGCATGTACTATTTTTATAAGACTTGTATGTTGTAGGGTTTTAGGCAAAGCATGCATTGTGCACAGGCTATGAAGAAGAAATACTAGAAGCTAAACTTAGAGGGTTATGACACAGGCTTATATCTTTTCCAAATAAAACGTCTATTACTTATGTAATCCCTTGCATGTTGTCAGAACATCTGCTTGGCGCATGCAGAGCCCGGGGAGCAGATGTGTCACTTCGGTGATCCTGGGCAACATGCGGTTTGTAGGCCTCTTATTTTTACACCTCCGCCCAGTCTTTGATGATCCAGCGATGTGGATTGCTCTGCCTCTAATCTCTCAGCCTTTTCCAGTGAGGCATGTTATTAAACATTAATTGCACAGAGCAGCCCTCATCCTCCTTCTTGGACATCCAAGCAGGCTCGCTCCCAAGCCGCTGCTCTGCGTGTCTGTTCACACACAGAGCTGCAGCTTGGCCTTGCCCTCTCTTTCTCCTCATTGGCTCTGTGGCTGTGACTGCATGCCTCAGCCAATGAGGAGTGAGAGTCCCCAGAGAGATGAGGCTCTTGTGCACATTGCTGGATTGAGATGGGGCTCAGGTAAGTATTAGGGGGGACTGGGGATGGCTGCTGCACATAGAAAGATTTTAACCTTCATGCAAAGAATAATCTTGAGCCTCTTTAATGGCCCTGTAATCTATTTTTGTAACCTCTCCTTTTCCCCCTCTCTTTGATTTGTTTTGAATGAGCAGTGCATGTTCGTTGTGGCTATGTGCACTGCTCTATGCACACTACAAATCCCATAGCTCCTAGTCCATCTCAGGAGTAAGCAACAGAGGGTGGCTACGTTCCTGCATCCAGTCCAAATCATTTGGTGGAGGGAGGATTATGACATTTTGGATAATTTCATGCTCCCAAAGCAAGGTCCATAAAGACATGGATGAGCAAGTTTGGGGTGGAGGAACTTGACTGGCTGACCTAAACCCGATAGAACACCTTTGGGATGAATTGGAGCGGAGACTGGGAGCCGGGCCTCACAAACGCGCTTCTGGAAGAATGGTCAAACATTCCCATAGACACACTCCTAAACCTTGTGGACAGCCTTCCCAGAAGAGTTTAAGCTGTTAGGCCTTGTACACACGGCCGAGATTCTCGTTGAAAAAAACATGTCGTTTTTTTCGACGAGATTCTTGGACAAGAAACTTGTCCCGGCCGAGTGTGCACACGCTCGTTTCAAAGAACCCGCGGTTCTTTGAATGGAGCGTACGCGGTGACGTCATCGACTACGACGAGCATGCGCTCGTCACATTCGATGCCGTCGCCGCCATCTTGGTATACCCTACGTATGCCTAGGAAGCTACCGCGCATGCGTCGAATTCATTTCGAACATGCGCGGGCTTCCGGGAGGACAGGTAAGTGTACACACACTCACTTTTCTCGTCGAGAAACATGCCGAGGAGAATCTCGACGAGAAAATAGAGAGCAGGTTCTCTATTTTCTCGTCGAGGTTTCTTGTCGGTTTTCTCGACGAGAAACCCGATAGCCGCGTACACACGACCGATTTTCTCGGCAAGACCTCTCTGCCAGCAAGTTTCTTGCTGGTTCTTGCCGAGAAAATCGGTCGTGTGTACGAGGCCTTATAGCTGCAAATGGTGGACCATCTCAATATTGAACCCTACAGACTAAGACTGGTTTGCCATTAAAGTTCATGTGCGTGTAAAGATGGGAGTCCCAATACTTTTGACAATATACTGTATCTAAAGCCTATTGTTTTTTAGTTTTAGATAGTGTAGGGTTGATTAAACACCCTAACATTTATTTTATCTTTATGCTGTCATTTCCCATTGAGGAGATTCCCCCGTACTTCCTGTTCTGGAGATACCACAGGAAGTGGGAGGAAATCTATTAAAATCCAAATTCCCCCTTAGACATTTGTCACCAATACAAATGTCACTATTGAATCACCTCCTATTCCAGTGACAACTGTAAAAGTTTGCATTTCTCATCACTGTCTGTCCCATTGACAGTGGTTACCAGGACAAATAGAGGGTACATTCTCCTTTTGGGGACACAGACAACAATGAAAACCTGACAGAGGTTTTAACAATTTCACATTAAAGCGCGGAGTTCCACCCAAAAGTGGAACTTCCGTTTATTAGTCTCCCCCCCCCCCCCCGGTGCCACATTTGACACCTTCCAGGGGGGAGAGCAGGAATGGGGGCCTGTTTTTGACATGTCCCCTTCCCCACCTCCGGAGACGGTGCCGCGGTGAAACTCGCCCCCCCTCCTCCTTCCGCCGGGCCAATTAGGCCCCTTCCACACGGACGGATCCATCAGCGGCACCTGCCAGCTCAGCGGGAGATCTCTCCGTTGATCTCCGCTAAGCCGGCGGATGACAGGTCCCTCTCTGCTCACTGAGCGGGGAGGGGCTTGTCGAGAGCCGCTGCTTGTCTATATAGAGATCGGACGAAAACGGACAGCATGTCCTTTTTCATCAGATCTCACCCGATCCGATCCGCCGGGATGGATGGTGACGTATCGCCATCCGTCTGATTTTAGCGGATTGGATGTCAGCGGACATGGTCACCGCTGACATCCGATGCTCCATAGAGGTGCACGGAGCGTTCGTTCAGGTCCGCCGAATAAACTGACAGGTGGACCTGATTGATCCGCCCGTGTGAAAGGGGCCTTAGAAAGCGCAGCGTACTTAGCACATGTGCGGTAGGGAACCGGCTGTGAAGCTGAAAGGCTTCACTGCCGGGTTCCCTTACCGGCAATGGTTGCCGCTGCACCCGACAACTGATCCAAAAATCGGCTGGGGTGCCAACATCGCGTGCTCCCTGGACCGGTAAGTGTTCATATATTAGAAGTCAGCAGCTGCAGTATTTGTAGCTGCTGACTTTTAATTTTTCATGGGGTGGGCGGACCTCCGCTTTAAATAATTTTCACATTTACTACTAAAAAGGTTTTGACTTTTGACGCAATTAATATATCAGGCTTAAAGGCTATGATGTGCAAAGCCTAGTAAATCGCATTATCCAATCAGATATTCGTTAACTTTATTTAGATCAGTTTAAGGCCCCTTTCACACTGAGGCGTTGAAAAAACGCTAGAAAATCGAGTTTTTTTACCGCGATTTTACCGCGATTTTACCGCGTTCGCGGTAAAAATAGCACTAACGCATATGCGTTTTTACCGCGTTTTTACCGCATTTTTGCGGTAAAAGGATTATTTGGTATCCCACAATCCTCCACTCTACTACGGTCATGTGACCTTCTGGGTGTTTTTTACCGCGTTTTTACAGCGGTACTCATTCATTTCAATGGGGATAGGCGTTTTTACAGCGCTATTTTATGCGCCCCAAAGATGCTCCAAAGAAGCTGTTTGCAGGATTTTTTCCAACGCACAGCCAGAAAAACGCCTCAGTGTGAAAGCCCTCAGGGCTTTCACATTGAGAATGCTGGGGCAGGATTATTTCAGGCATCTTTAGAGCGCTATTTTTAACGCAAAAACGCTGTAAAAACGCCTCAGTGTGAAAGGGGCCTAAGGGAAACACTAGGTAGAGTTTCAAATGTAGACTGTGTTTTAAAAAATATCCAAAATATGTCTACAAGAGGTTTATGTGTTGTTACATCTGCATTGCACCAATTTAAATGGTTTGTACAGAAGATCCAGTGACACCAGCAAAACATTGTATTGATTGCTCATCTTTCTTCTTGCACATCCAGATGTGGAGAGTTAGACTCCATTCACACAGGGGCAACACTACTTCCAGTGCGACTTTGGGAGGCAACTTGGACACGACTTATGTATGAATCACAGCGCGACATGAAGCTACTTACAAGGCAACTTCAAGTTGCCTCCAGGACAGGAGGCTTTCCAGTGGCCAATCAAACAACAATCAGCTCTGTGGGAGGGAGGGGGAGGGAGGGGTTTGCCTGAGAAATGTAAGTTCTCTTCCTGTATTGTTGCTTCTGTTAAGACAGGGGATCCGACTTCTGAGGCGACTTCCATTGAAATCAATGGGTACAAGTTGCCTAGAAGTCGGATTGAAGTAGTACAGGAACCGGAGCGACTGCAGTAGTGTGCATTAAGATGGCTCCATTTACTTACATTGATTTTCTCATGCAGTGCGACTTGAGGCTACTAGGGGCGACTTGAAGTCGGATCCAAAGTCGTCCCTGTGTGAATGGGCTCTTAGGAACCGTGGGTCTAATGAGCTTTACTAGAGACATAGTTGTCAGCTCTGCTAATACCTATACCTCTGCTCTGGCCTGCCTTACTTAGAAGCGAGTGGAGGGTTGGGCAGTGAGAGAAGTTTGGTAGCTGTACCCTTTTACTGGACTGGATTCTCCAAGATGCATGTGGAGGATTGGGCAGTGAGAGAAGTTTGGTGGCTGTGCTCCTGCTCTGGCCTGGCTTTCTTAAGAGGCATGTGGAGGGTTCAGCAATGAAATAAGTTGTGTAGTTGTACCCCTTCTCTGGACTGGCTCCCTGTGAGACATGTTGAAGGTTGGGAAGTGAAAGATGTTTGGTTGCTGTGCTCCAGTGCTCTAACCTGCCTTCCTTGAAGGCGTGTGGAGGTTTAGTCAGTGAGAGAAGTTTTGTAGCTGTAGCCTTTCTCTGGACTGGCTTCCTCAAGGTGCATGTGGAGGTATGAGCAGTGAGAGATGTTTGGTAGCTGTGCTCCTGCTTTAGCCTGGCTTCCTCAGGGGCATGTGGAGGGTTGGGCAATAGGATTTTAGTAGCTTACCACTTCTCTGGACTGGCTTCCTCTGAGGCATGTGGAGGGTTGGGTAGTAGGAGATGTTTGGTTGCTGTGCCCCTGCTTTCCTTAAAGGCATTTTTAAGGATTGGGCAGTGAGAGAAGTTTGGTAGCTGTGCTCCTGCTCTGACCTGGCTTCCTCAGAGGCAGGGATAAAAGATTGGTAGATGTGCCCCTTCTCTGACCTGGCTTCCTCAGAGGCATTTGGACGTATGAGCAGTGAGATATGTTTGCTAGATGTGCTCCTGCTCTGGCCTGGCTTCCTCTGAGGCATGTGCAGGGCCGGACAGTGAGAGACGTTCGGTGACTGTGCCCCTGCTCTAACCTGGCTTCCTCAGAGACCAGGAAGCCAGGTCAGAGCAGGAGCACAGCTACCAAACTTCTCTCACTGCCCAATCCTTAAAAATGCCTTTAAGGGAAGCAGGGGCACAGCAACCAAACATCTTCCACTACCCAACCCTCCACATGCCTCAGAGGAAGCCAGTCCAGAGACATGTGAAGTGTTGGGCATGGATAAAAGATTGGTAGGTGTGCTCCTGCTCTGGCCTTGCTTCCTCAGAGGCATATGGATTACGGTGACCAGATTTTTAAAATGAAATCCCGGGACATTTTTTTTTTTTTACTAGTAATGGCGGCAAATCAGCGACTCTCTGCCCATCGCCGCCTCACAGCCTGTCAAGTCTTACTCTTCGGGCCCCGGCTACTACTGGGTGGGGAGTGGAGGAAGATCACTCCGCCAGGGAAGGCAAGGAGATAAACAGGCAGGCGGCTGGCCGGGATTTGAGCCAAGGCAGAAGAACATGCGAGCGGAGCTGAATGGGCATGCACCCGAAACTGATGAAATATTCCCACCGCTCCGACCAGCACATGATCATCAGAAAGGGGCACAGATAATGAAAAAAAAATACACCCCCCTAAGCTAGTAGGAGCGGCGGAGCGGGGGTGTGTAATTCTAATTTTATTTTTTATTTTTTTTTATTCTGCACTGACTGTCTTTGAAATTGCCCCAGCCCCTGTTCAAATCCAATCTGGGGACAAAACCGGGGACAGACTTGGTCCGGGGACAGTGTCCTCAATCCGGGGACTGTCCCCGGAAACTGGGGATGTCTGGTCACCCTAATATGGAGGTTCGGGCAGTGAGAGACGGTTGGTGGCTGTGCCCCTTACTCTAGCCTGGGGGGGTTGGTGAAAATGGAGTCCAAAATAGCACACCAAAAATTAAAGGTCTCCAATCTTTACTGGGATCTTAGTTGTACTAATAACATAGCTTGTACAAAAGAGAATGTAAAACCACAAACATTTTGGAGACCCTATGGTCCCTCTTTTCAAGGTGGTAGACCCTAGAAAAAGGGGAACCAAATGGTTGGATTTACTAAAGGCAAAAAAACTGTGCACTTTTCAAATTTCACTCTGCAAGTGTAATTGCTTAAGAGCTTAATAAATAAGGTGAAGCTTCACTTTGCAAAAAATAGCCAATCACATGCAAGGAATATTTAAAAAAACAAGTGATTGGATGATGGGAGTCAAAAGAGCTTCCCCTCATTTTCTAAGCTCTAGAGCAACTGCACTTGCGGAGTGAACAGTCTATTTGCTTTTAGTAAGTCCATCCCATAAGGGTGGATTTACTAAAGGCAAATAGACTGTGCACTTTCCAAAGTGCAGTTGTACTCTGCAAGAGCAGCTGCTGCTCCACATCTTAGGCCCCTTTCACACGGACGGTCCGTTCAGGACCACCTGTAAGTTTTTTAGGCAGACCTGAACGGATGCTCCATGTAGCCCTATGGAGCCACGGATGTCAGCGGTGACATGTCCGCTGACATCCGACCCGCCAAAGTGTGACGGAGGAAAACCCTATTTTTCCATCCGTCGGCGGATCGGATGACAACGGACTCTACGGTCCGTCGTCATCCGATCCCCCCATAGGGGAGAGCGGCGCTCTGACAGGGCGGTCCCTGCACAGTGTGCGGGGACCGCCCAGTCATCCGCCGGCTCAGCGGGGATCAACTGAGCGATCCCTGCTGAGCAAGCGGAGCTTCACGGGGTGGATCTTCACGGATCCGTCCCGTGTGAAAGAGCCCTTAGTAAATGAGCAAAAGCCCTGCTGACTTTCATCATCCAATCATGTGCAAGCAAAAATGCTTCTTCTTTTTTTTTTTTTTTTTTTCCAAAGTGAAGCTTTGCCTCATTTATTAAAGCAGAGGTCCACCCTGAAAAAATCTATACATTAAAAATCATAAAAAAATAAATAAAAAAATTAATAGAATTTTTTATTTTTTTTATACTCACCCTAAATGTCTGTTGCTATGCGGAAGTCCCCTAATCTGTCTCTAATGTTCTTCTTCTCGTCCACGGTGGGTCTCCTTCCTTTTCCTCTTCTTGTGAATGGGCCGTGCTGCCTTCTGGGAGCTGTGTGTATCCCAGGAGGCAAGCCGCCCATTCACAAAGCGCCGTGCGAGTGGCGCATGCGCAGTAGGAAACGGGCAGTGAAGCCGTGGCGGGACCGACATCGCGGGCGAGTAGGACAGGTAAGTGTCCTTAATAAAAGTCAGCAGCTACACTGTTAAGCTCAGGAGCAGCTGCATGCCTCCCAACTTTTGAATATGCAACTGCGGGACAAAAATTAATTATATATCCGCCGCAATGTGATACCGCGGGTCAGCAAAAAAAAAAAAAATTCTCGACATCAAAGTTGTTGAGCGGCGGGGGGGTGCTACCGCGGGAAGGCAATTTATTTTTTATTTTTTATTAAATCAATGTTGATGAGCTGAAGGGGGTGCCGTGGAGCGCCGCCGAGTGACATCTGCTTGCCTCCTCCTCCGGTGCTGCCTCCACTGGCTGCTCTTCTTGTGAGGGAATATTTCCTCTATCGCAGGCGGGACTGCGGCAAGTAAGTGGCCATGTGGGAAAGTCCAGCAGAATCCGTGCGGGTTGGGAGGTATGAGCAACTGCAATTTGCAAAGTGCACAGCCTATTTGCCTTTAATAAATCAACCCCATAGTGTCTCCAAAACCAGGTCAGTGGTTTGACATTTCCTTTTGCGCAAGCTATGTTGTTAGTACAACTAAGATCTTAGTATAGATTGGAGATCTTTCCTTTTTTGATGTGCAAGAAAATGTAATTTTTGTGGTATCTCCATTGTCCATTCACTTTCCTCAGAGCCCATTCACACAGGGGCGGCACGACTTGTGCCGCGACTGTGTTGGGCGATCTCAAGACGACTTCAAAGCAGACTTCCAAAATGACTTCTGTATTGAAGTCAATGGAAGTCACCTTGAAGTCGTCTTGAAGTAGTACAGGAACCTTTTTCTAAGTCGGAGCGACTTCTGTCCCATTGTACAGAATGGGGCGCGACTCGTCAGGCGGCTGAGACACCTGACGAGTCGCCCCTGTGTGAATGGGGTCTTAAGGCGTTAAAGGATAGATAGATTTTAACTCAGCCAACGTCCATACAGCTTCTCCTATAAAGCGAACCTGTTGATTTACCCAGTGTGGGCAAAGTACAGATCCACTTTACAAGATTATGTCTCATTGGTTGCTATGGGCTGTTACACTTTGTCCTAATAAATAAGCCTGTTGGTAAGTCTGTAGTTTGTGTAGCCAGGGATGCTTTCCAGCCCTTGTCATGGGAATGGGTTACAACACAGGAATGTGGACAGGAAATGAAGCAGCTCCTGGGTATGAGACAGGCATTCCAAAGCCAGAGGGCAGAATTTAGAATAAACAAGGCCAGACATAGAGGGGCAGAACACAAACATCGGCTAATACAGGGAGGTGAGCGAGACCAAGAGACAAGCATTTCTGTATATACATGCTAACACATTCCTCTGTGCTCCAGATGTACAGTACAGACTCAGAGACAAGGGTGGATACCAGACACACTTTGATAAATACAATCTTTCACACAGACAAAAACATATACATGTGCGGATATATATATATAGAATATGTTCTTACGCAATGTGTTCATCTACCATCTCTGATCAGATGCCAAGCTGACACCCAACAGCAACATCAACTTAATTAAAGTCAGTCTTGAATTAACTTTTTCAAAGTCAGTTGTGTTTGTTTTTGGTTGTACAGGGGTTACTCCATCACGTCTGCATGGACTGATCTCAGTGACATCATTCTGTCCAATAACAATGCACAGAGAGAAATATTCCGGAGCCAAGGCAGACGGGTAGGGTGGGTGCACACAGCTGTGCGTCGTCTGGATGCCAGTTACACGCTGGCACTGGAAGTCAATCTGCAGCCATTTTAAAAGGACCCAGGTTTACCACCCACTTCAAATGAACCCAACGATTAATCTTTTTACTGAAGTTTACACAGATTATAATCTCACAGTCCACATTGGAGAGTTTGCGCAGCTACTTGTATAATACTATCGAAGTTCTTCTAAGGCTGGCCATACGTTATACAATTTTCCTTTAGATTTACTAAAACCATATAATATGAGGTCAAACCTAAACACTTTCAATTGGTATGCAATCAGGCAGGCCCTTGCACTAAATCTAAAGAAAATTGTACAATGTATGGCCAGCTCAAAGTGGTTGTAAAGCTTTTTTTTTTTTTTTTTTGAAATAACAAACATGTCATACTTACCTCCACTGTGCAGTTAGTTTTGCACAGTGTGGCCCCGAACACCCCCGGCGGCTCTCGCTGCTCCTCCCCACATCAGATAATCCCCCTAGGAGAAGCGCTCTCCCAGGCGGTTACCTTTTCGGGCGCGCTCCCGAGTCCATTTGCGTCTATAGGCATGAATGCTGGACTCGGCCCCGCCCCCCGCATCATTGCATTTGATTGACAACAGCGCTAGCCAATGGCTGCGCTGCTATCAATCTATCCAATCAAGACCCTGTGGAGAGAGGGTAAGCACGTCCCCGCCGAGGGAGATTCAGGGCTCAGGTAAGTAAAATGGGGGGGGGGGGGGGCGGTGACTGCCAGGTCTGTGACTGCCATAGGATGCATTAAGGTGAAAAAACACGAGGTTTAACAAACCCTGTAAGAATCATTGTGCTATACACCATACAGAACCCATGCTAGCTCTTGGATCCAAGGCATGGCCCCAAACACAATGTACTCTAATGGTTGGTGTGACTCTTAAGTATCTATGGAATTCAGCTTTTACCGAATATATGCAAAGCTTTTAGGGGACAGTCTTCCCCTTTATCAGGGTGGTTTATCTTGTAGCCCTGAAAAAAAGAGAAAGTGTTTGCCCCTGAAACATGTTTTTTGTATGATTATTTTATGAACTATTAAAGTACTTTTAGACTCTTCTAACCATTAGACCCCTTTCACACTGGGGTGGTTTGCAGGTGCTATTGCGCTAAAAATAGCGCCTGCAAACCGACCTTAAACAGCGGTTGCTATTTCTCCAGTGTGAAAGCCTGAGGGCTTTCACACTGGAGCGGTGCGCTAGCAGGACCGCTCCAAAAGTCCTGCTAGCAGAATCTTTGGAGTGGTGAAGGAGAGGTGTGTTTACCACTCATCCACTGCTCCTACCCATTGAAAGCAATGGGACACCGCGGCTATACCGCCGGCAGTGCGCCTCTGCAGAGGTGCATTGCTGGCGGTATTAACCCTTTTTCGGCCACTAGCGGGGGTTAAAACCGCACCGCTAGCGGCCGAATACTGCCACAATTCCGACGGTAAAGTGCTGCTAAAAATAGCGGCGCTTTACTGCCACCGCACCTCCCGCCCCAGTGTGAAAGGGGCCTTAGTCTGGTAAGTTTTGTATATGCCTTTAGCGAGCTTCAGATTTGCTGATGACTTGAAAGCAAACTTCATCTCTAGTTTGGAGGCGGTTAAACATAGATTTTAGGCTGGGTTCACACATATGCAAATTGGGAGTGGGTTTCTCCGCATCCAATTCCCATGACAGGCAAGTGTGACCGGCTCTTAATAAAGCCTGTTCACACATGTCCGAGGCAGCCGGAGTCTGGATTGAAAAAGGGTCAGGTTTGTGTTTGGGTACGGTTCAGGTGCGAATTCAGACAAAAATTTGGAGCTGAATCGCACCTGGACTGGTGAACAGACACCCACCAGACCCCGGGCACGAACCCGTGGCTGCACATGTGTGAACCTGTCTTAATTGGAGTGCTGACTGTCACTTTATATAAGCTGTAAGCAGGCTTCACTTGGTTTCCGCTCTACTCGAAGCATGACGAAAACCCACTGCCAGCTTTTTTTTAAAGTAACGTCCACCACTCCCATTATGACCTACCCTAAATATTACAAAACTGGAGCTGTAGGTTGCCTTATAGTCATAAACAACACGTCTTAAATGCTTTATAAAATCTTGCATTGCCCTTATACAAGCTGAAGCCCATATGTAAAAGGGATGTCATGGTCTATTAGGACAATGTAAGTCTGGTCTTACTTTACTGTCCTCCTCTTCTTGACTAGATTGGCTGGATGGAGTCATCTCCTTCTCTGCACACTCAGCTGCGTCCGTCTCACTTTCTTTGGCCTCGGTCAGTTCCTCCATCGCCCCAACTTCTTCCACTGGGACATTCTCTGTCCTTTCAGGCACTTCTTCCTCTGTCGCATGATCCTCTTTGTCTTTCTCTTCTTCTTCTTCTAACGTTTCTACCACCTTTTCCTTCACCTCTTCTTCATGGGATTCCTCGACTGGCTGCTTTTCTCCAGCAGAACGCAGCTTCACCCAAAGCATGGCCAAGATGACGGCCAGCGCCGTGAAGATGAGTGGAACTGTCAGTGAGAAGTCCCCTTCGAGCTCCATGCTGTCTGGGATGAGATGGCTTTTGTTCTCCTCTCTGGTAGAAGCTGTACAGACTGATCCTCACTCCTCCCAGCAAGCCTTCCACAACACAGCTGTCACTGGCATGGCCCTGCCTCTTCCATTAGAAGCAATATCCCAGCAGCTCTCCGCCTACCTATACAGTGTGCAGCGTGCAAGCTGGAAAAATCCGTTATCCATCCAAGCTTGTCAGCGTCACAGTTTCAAGTAGCATTGTGCTGCTTTTTTATGCCTTTCAAAATTTCTACATGCACTAAGCTACACACAATCATTTTAATCTGACCATCCTGCTAAATACCAAACATGACCCTACGACCACAGCAGTCACTTCCTGCCAACCCAAATTTATATCACATGACTGTCTAGGCACAAAGATGTCATTTCCCATCAGAAATATTCATCCAGATATTTTTATTTATTTTTTTGTCATTTATTACAATCAGATATATTGCCCAGGATGCTAAAATATTTATTCTGCTGTTGAAACTGATTTTTTTAAAATCATTTAGGCGCCCTTTCACACTTAGGCTACTTTCACACTGAGGCGCTGGATGCGCTGACGGTATAGCGGCGCTATTTTTAGCGCGCTATACCTTTTTTGCCGCGATTTGCGGGTGCTAGCGGGGGTATTTTACCCCCGCTAGCGGCCGAAAAAGGGTTAATAACGCCTCTTTGCGGCCTTTTGCGGGCGTATTGGAGGCGCTACCCCATTGATTTCAATGGGCGGAGGCGCTATAGGAGCGGTATTTTTACCGCTCCTATCGCGCCTCAAAGATGCGGCTTGCAGGAGTTTTTTGACCCTCCTGCAAGCGCAACGCTCCAGTGTGAAAGCTTTTTTGGGGTGCATTGCAGGCGCTATTTTTAGCGCAATAGCGCCTGCAAAGCGCCTCAGTATGAAAGGGGCCTTAGGCATTTTTACTGCATTTTCGCTGTAAAAATAGCGCCGTAAAAATGCCTGAAATAATGCTGCCCCATCATTCTCAATGTGAAAGCCCTCAGGCGTTTAGCTGGCTGTGCATTGGAAAAAATCCTGCAAACAGCTTTTTTGGAGCATCTTTAGGCCCCTTTCACACTATTGCACTGCAATGCGCCCCAAAAAAGCCGCTCAATTGTATCCAATGTGAAAGCCCGAGGGCTTTCACACTGGAGCGTTGCACTTGCAGGAGGGTCAAAAAACTCCTGCAAGCCGCATCTTTGAGGAGCAATAGGAGCGGTAAAAATACCGCTCCTATAGCGCCCCTGCCCATTGAAATCAATGGGGTAGCGCCTCCAAAACGATCGTAAAACTCCGCAAAGAGGCGTTATTGCGAGCGTTTTTAACCCATTTTCGGCCGCTAGCGGGGGTTAAAATCCCCCCGCTAGCGCCCGCAAATCGCGGCAAAAATGACAGTATAGCGGCGCTAAAAAAATAGCGCCGCTATACCGCCAGCGCCTCAGTGTGAAAGTAGCCTTAGGGCGCTAAAAATAGCGCTGTAAAAACGCCCATCTCCATTGAAATGAATGAGTCACGCGGTAAAAATGCGGTAAAACGCATAGGCGTTAGCGCTATTTTTACCGCGAACGCGGTAAAAACTGTAAAATTGCGGTAAAAAATCTCATATTTTTTTTGCGTTTTTTCAACGCCTCAGTGTGAAAGGGGCCTAATTGAAGCGTCGTAGATTTTAGTCATCTCTGGGGGAAGTAAAAGTGCACCCTTGTATTGGGGCTGCCCCGCACTGTAAGGGTTAAATGCTCCATTCACACCAATGCGTTTTTTCATGCTTTTTTGCAGAAATGCAGGACATTATTTTTAACATGGGGTTCCTAAGGAACACGTCAACATCAATGCATTTTTTGTGTTTCTGCGTTTTTGGAAAGGGTCAGGCACTTTTTTAAATGCAAAACGTTGCTTTTTTTGCTTTTTTGGTTTAATAGACTTCCCTAGAGAAGCTGCAGAAAAGCATGTAGTGCGATTTTACCGCGATTTGCATTTTGCCCTTTTAAATCTGCCCAACAAGAAATTTGCCTAAGGGCTGGTGCACACCCCAAAAACGGACTCCAGGTCTGCTCCGGATGCGTTTTTGCATGCAAGTTTTTAAGGTATTTTTATCGCCTTCCAGTGCATTTTTAAATGGGTTTCTGGATGCATTCCAATGCTTTTTTTCCTGTTTTTTTTTTCCACTGTACTGGAGTTTGGTGCTGTTTTGATGCATTCCAGTGTGTTTTTGATGCATTCATGGCTGGTTCACACCATTCACACAAATTGTTTTCTTCATCCAGAAAAACTTTTCTGGAGCCCCTCACATATGTGTGAGACCCCTGTTTTGAATCCCACTAGTAGCAGGGTACAAGATCAATACACGAGGCAAGCAAAAAACATGGTCAAACAGTCCAAGGTCAGTTCCAGATCAGGCAGAGGTATGTACAGAATCATTAGGCAGAAGCATGGTCGAATAACAGTCCAGGGTCAGTTACAGATCAGGCAGAGGTATGTACAGAATCGGCAGGCAAAAGTGTGGTCAAAAAAAAAAAAGCCAGGGTCAGTTACAGAGCAGGCAGTGGCATAAGGGGTGTGAAGGCAGGAACTGAGGATTACGTTTACCATACTTCACTAATAATTTAGTGAAGTATGGTAACGGCGAAAACAGTCACCTATACAGAGGCCTGGTTGGGAAGGACACTGGGCACAATAATAAGATGTGTCTCGTTTGACTCCTCCACTGGTACACACCTTACATTTTTTTTTACGTCGTTGGCCTGTTGGTCTGGGAGGGATTTTATCGGGAAAGTGGCGCTCGGAGAGTCGACTAAGAACATCTGATCGGATGTTTTGGGGTGGGCCGTTCTGGAATATCAGGGCAGTGGTGATTTCCTTCTGGTAGCCAAGGAAGGGTAGGTGGTTTTGGGTGGACTTGCGGTAAATAATATAGGAGTTGTATATGGCCAAATGAAAAAAATAAATTGGTACTTTTTTGTACCAATGGTATGTCCGTCTTGTGGCAAGGTAGGGTTCGAGCATTTGGTCGTTGAAGTCGACTCCCCCCATGAACAAATTGTAGTCCTGGATGCATGTGGGCTTTTGGATGGGGCCGTTCCTTCTGGGGATTTCCACTAAGGTATTGTTGTGGATGGAAGGCAACATGTAGACATCCCTTTTGTCCCTCCACTTCACTGCCAAAATCTCCTTGTTTCGCAGACTTGCCGATTCTCCTCTTCTTATTGACAAGACTTTGAGGATAGCCCTTCCGGTTCTTTCTTACGGTGCCACATGCTGGCGTCTGCTTCCGGTGAAAGTTATGGAACAGGGGCAGAGATGTGTAGAAGTTGTCTACGTATAAATGGTAGCCTTTGTCCAGTAGGGGGTTTATGAGTTCCCAAACAACTATCACGCTTGATCCCAAATAGTCTGGGCAATTGGGGGGATGCAGCTGGGTGTCCTTCCCTTCGTAGACTATGAAGGCATATATGTAACCTGTGGCTCGGTCACATAGTTTGTATACCTTCACCCCATAGCGGGCCCTTTTGCTGGGGATAAATTGCTTGATTTTAAGCCTGCCACTAAATTTAACGAGGGACTCATCCACACATATGTGTTGGTCCGGGGTATACAACTGGGGGAATACTTCTGAAAAAAAAATTAATGTAGCGCTCTACTCCTGTTGGGTAGACGATATATGTTAAATTTAGTTATCTGAGCTGTAGTTCAGCTCAGAAAGAATTATGTAAATTGATGGCTCTGTTTCAGTCTAGCTGGGCTGCGCGTTTTCCACCTGACAGTAGGTGTCACTGTCACCACAGGTCAGGGTTGGAAATGCAGCAGGCTAGGTGTATTGGATATTCCTTTCCCAGAAGTGGCTCAGGGGGCGTGGTCAACCCTCTGTGCATTCTGGGAGGGGGTACTTAAGAGTCAGAGACTGCTCTATCGGGGTTCGTTGCCGGGGGGTTGTTGCCGGATCCTGACCTGAGGGCCCTCCTGTCCTCAGGGATGTGTGAGCCATTTTCGGCCTCGGGGCCTGCTGGTCCGAGGCTCTGCAACTGAGAAGTAGGCCCAGGACCTGCTGGGGCCTACTAGTCCAGGGATGGTCCTACGTGGTCTTGCCTGCGGGAAGAAGCGGAGCAATTGGGAACTCAATTGAGGGACGCATCCTGGCCAGTTTGCCTCGCGGTGCGGCCGGACGGCTGAAAGATTCTGGCACCGTGAGCTATGTACTTTTGAAGGAACTTTTTGCAAAGTGTCAGTGTAGTTACACGATCTTGTGGCGGAAGATTGTGGAACGACTTGACGACACTCATCGAGTCTGTGGCAGAGACTTTGAGCGAGCTTCGCACCGGTTGCTAGGCCAGTGAGAGTAGGCCTATCCGGTGTTTGCTGAATCCAGCGTGGAACTGTTTTGTCCTCTGGATCTGAGATTGTGCCTGTGATCCGCAAAGTAAGGTGCCTGAAACTCCCCTCTCCCTCTATCCCTCTGTTGGAACTGGTAAAATAAAGCATCTTGAAGAAAACGTATCCAGGTGTTGGTGTGAACATTTATAAAGCTCTTCAAGGAGGATCCCTGACACGAGTGCGGTGAACAGAAAAGGTAACGGTAGGCCCAAAACTTTAAACCAGCAGCTCCTACGGGGTAGTGCCGAATTTCGAAAAGCCTGTCATAATTTGGGTCATTTTGGGGAGGGCACTGGGTATTATCATTGAAGTGGGGGAACCTCATGATCATGAGGTATCTGGCTCTGGGCATTGCTGTGGAGAAGATTGGCATGTGGTAGATGGGGCGTTTTGACCAATTAATTTTTTTTGTTGAGTCCCATACAAAATAAGAGGCCTGGTTAGGTCTCTCCACTCGAAGGGACGGGCATAATAGGATGTTGGATTGTTCAAAATAAATTGCTGTGCATACAGTTTGCACTGGGCCACAATTCTAGATAGCATGTCTTCAGTAAAAATTAAGTCAAAAAAATGGATTTGGGAAAAATTCTCTGTTTCCACCTGGACTCCTGGCTGGGCAGTGAAAGGGGGAATGTTGGCTTCTCCTGAAAGAGGAGGAAGCCACAAGGGGTTCTTAAAGGCATAGGGAAGGCTGGCATGGGTCCTTGGCCTTTCTTGCCGAGGTACTGTGGTGCTGGTGGATGGTACTGCGATGCTGGTGGATGGTACTGCGGTGCTTGTGGATGGCACTGCGGTACTGGTGGATGCCACTGCCTTCTCACCAGAGCGCCTTCGTTTGGCGGGCAGATCTTTCTCCTCCGAGTCTGTCAGTGTTCCACCACTGACAACTGGCTCATAATTTACGTCCGACTCAGAATTCCAAAGGGAATCTGAAAAAGAGAGCTCCCCGTTGATCTCGTCAGGCATGGAAAGTATTTGGTACGCCTCCTCGGCGGAAAAGCATCTTTTTGACATGGTTGCTGGTGGTAATGCGACTACACAGGTGTGTGCTAAGCCTGCACGGAGGGGCACTGATGAGCCTGCACAGATGTGTGCTAATAAGCCTGCACTGATGAGGTGGCACAGATGTGTGCTAAGCCTGCACTGATGGGCACAGATGAGCACAGATGTGCACTGATAAGGCAAAACTGATGGGCACTGACTGATCGCACAGATGTGCACTGATGAGGCGGCCCAGATGTACACTGAGGCGGCACAGATGTGCACCGATTGATTGTACAGATGTGCGTTGAGGTGGCACAGATGGGCACTAATGAGGCGGCACAGATATGCACTGATGCGGTGGCACAGATGGGCACTGATGAGGTGGCACAGATGTGCACTGATGAGGCGGCACAGATGTGCACTGATGAGGCGGCACAGATGGGCACTGTTGAGGTGGCACAGATGGTCACTGATAAGGTGGCACAGATGGGCACTGATTGCACAGATGGGTACTGATGAGGTGGCACAGGTGGGTACTGATGAGGTGGCACAGGTGGGCACTGATGAGGTGGCACAGATGTGCACTGATTGCACAGATGTGCACTGAGGCGACACAGATGGGCACTGATCACTGATGGTACAGGTGGCATAGATGAGCACAGATGGCACAGGTGGGCACATATGGCACAGGTGGGCACTAAGTGTTTTTACTCACTGTGACACTCAATTGGCACTGTTTGGGCACTGTTTAGCTTTTTACTTTTACAGAACTTCACAGTAATCACTCACAAAGGCACAGGTCGCTCTCCCTCCTCATACGCGGTCTCTGTGTGAGGAAGGAGAGCCGGCAATGAGAGATGATCTCATATGTTTACATTTAAGATAATCTCTCATTGGCCACGCCGATCGCGCTGTAAATAGCCGCTGTGATTGGCCATTTACAGCGATTTGTGATTGGCTGTGTCCAAGGGACATGGCCAGCACAGAAGTTCCCCGATGCGCGCTCGGGAGCGCGCGCGGGGAACGAGGAAAGGGGTGGACGTCTATTGACGGCCTTCCGGCATTTTAGGTCCGCGCTGTAGCCGTAATTCGGCTATAGTGCGGATGGGAAGTGGTGAAATACCTTTTCTCATGATTGGATGCACCTGTCTATGAAGTTCAAGGCTTAATGAGCTCACCAAACCAATTGTGTGTTCCAATTAATCAGTGCTAAGTAGTCAAATCAACAAAATGACAAGGGTGCCCAAATTTATGCACCTGTCTAATTTCGTTTTGATGCATATTGTGCATTTTCTGTTAATCCAATAAACCTCATTTCACTACTGAAATATTACTGTGTCCTTCAGTTATTTGATAGATCAAATTGAAATTGCTGATCCAAATATTTATAAATGACAATCATGGAAATTGTCAGGGGTTCCTAAACTTTTGCATATGTAGCGCACCAACCCCAGACTTTACCTGCTTTTCTTCTGCTTGTCTCCTCCGCAGGAAAGAATGAGGCACACCGCACCACAAGCTCGTACCCTCCTTGATGGGGAGGTTGAGCGGTGTTAGTTTCTCGGGCCTGCTTGCAGCCAGTGTTTAAAAACCTCCAGCGCTGACCTCATTTCTGTGGTAGTCAGAAACAAGCCTTTTAGTTCTCCCCAGTAAGCAACTGTCCACACCAACTGAAAGGGTCCAACTCTTATTTATTTTTCTCAGCACAATAAACAGTCTCTTTGAGAGCAGACAGGTTGGGACAAGACACAGGTCAGATAAGGTGGGAGGAGGTCGAGGCACAAACTTGAATTGGGTTTTCTCCTGTTCTGATTAGCACGAACAGGCTTGGTGCACGGTCACTGCCACAGACCATGAAGTTGGTAACTGCCACTGACCGGGTGAAAAAGATGAAAGCCACTGCCACTGACCTTGTGTGCGTAGTGTCATTGCCACTGTGACATAAAGAACACACACTTCCTTCCTTTAGTAAACTGGCCCCTTTTTAGGACAAGAACATCCCTCCGGAGAGTTACCAGAGGCCCCATCTGTCACCACGACTCTGCGCTGGGTCTTCAGAAAGGGTCACCTCCCTGGCCTCCTCGTCCTGGATACGGGTCCCCTCGAAAGGGATGTCCCTGGGAGCCTCGGTCCCTGGCGGATCCCAGCCGAAGGCTGCTGGGCTCCGGGCCTTTCTCCAAAGTACCTCACCCCAGACTGAAGGTGTCTGGGATGGAACAGCAGCTCCGTCTCCGGGCCTAGGGCACCCGGAGACAACCCGACCAGGCCTCCGGGCCTAGGGTACCCGGAGGCGACACACACGCACCCAGGCTTAAGGTGCCTGAGTGCAGAACCGACGACCCCACTGGAAGTTGGCCGCCCCCTTTTATATCCTCTCCCGACAGGCACAGCAGGTTCCCCGCCCCGCCGTACTGCTGCCAAGAGGGGACAAAAAAGGCACAACCTTGTACTGCGGTTCAACCCGGGCACATGGCAACAGCGCCACCTAGAGGCCCCAGGGAACTACACACCAGTACCATCTCCCAGGGATAGAAATGGGTCCATGAAACCTAACAATTAGTGCATCTGAGCCTAGTTACCACTCAGATGCTTCCCCCTAAATGTAACCACCCGCTACACATACAACTGTATGCATTGGTGTGACTGGAGCCTTAGGTCTAGGGAATGGGCATAGTAGTTTTGCCTACCCAATCCTTTGCTCTACTCTACTCCCCTTTTCTCCTGCGGTGGACTATTCTTCTGCGTCCTAACATCCAATACAGGGCTATGTGCTATGACATCAGAGGAATTGCGGCCTCTGGAGAATAAGGAAGAGTCTGCAGGAGTGGAGGATCAGGTAACATGTGCTAAGTTTACATTTTTTGCCAACATTGTCCCTCTGAAAAGCAATCCATGGTGGATCACTTCTCAAAGGTTTTTGGCAGGAAGTGAGAAGGCGATATTGTGCCTCCTATTTTACCCTGTACAGCCTGCATCCCACGTGGCGGGGCAATTGCAGTGCAATCCCATTTACTTTGTGTTCAGCAGCGGCCGCGGTACTGCCCCCAAACACAACAGGGGTATGATTTTTTGCTGTGTTCCATCTGCATGTATAAAATCATGTCTGCTTAAACCCTTCCCGTCGCTGCTACCTGGCCCCTTAAGAGGATATAAGTGTAGACAAATGTAAAATAATGCATTTGGGTGGCAAAAAATTAATGTAATCTATACACTGGGGGGAGAACCTTTGGGGGAATCTAGCATGGAAAAGGACCAATGCAACGCCAAGCTGCTGCAAACAAAGCAAACAGAATATTGGCATGTATTAAAAAGGGGATTAAAGGGGTTGTAAAGCTTCCTGTTTTTTCACCTTAAAGTGATACTATAGGTTCGTGTTTTAAAAACAAAAAAAAACAAACATGTCATACTTACCTCCACTGCGCAGTTCGTTTTGCACAGAGTGGCCCCGAACGTCCTCTTCTGGGGTCCCACGGTGGCTCTCGCGGCTCCTCCCCGCAAGAACTAACCCCCTCTGGGAGGTTAGCTTGTGATGCAGTCAGCGGCCATAGCCGCCGAGTTTATGACTCGGCCCCGCCCACCGACGCGCCGCGTCATTGGATTTGATTGATTTGATTGACAGCAGCGCGAGCCAATGGCTATGCTGCTATCAATCTATCCAATGAAGAGCCGAGAAGCCTGGGCAACGATTGAGCGCGTTCGCGATGCTGGACTTTCCAGGGCTCAGGTAAGTAAACGGCGGGGCTGGGGGGCCGCTAATCGTCTGATGTTTTTTCAACTTAAACCATAGAATGCATTAAGGTGAAAAAACATGTACCTTTACAACCCCTTTAATGCATCCTATGCATTAAGGTGAAAAAACATCCGATGCTCACAAGCCCCCCAGCCCCCCCCCGTTTACTTACCTGAGCCCTCGAAAGTCCTGCGGCGTGAACACGCTTGCTTCTCGGCCCGGGCTTCTTGGCTCTTCATTGGATAGATTAATAGCAGCGCAGCCATTGGCTCGTGCTGCTGTCAATCAACTCCAAGGACGCGAGGGGTGGGGCCGAGTCCTGTAGTTTGCGGCTATGGACACCGAATACAGGACTCGGGAGCACACCCACAAGGTAACCCCCTTGGGAGAGCGCTTCCCAGAGGGGGTTATCAGAAGCGGGGAGGAGCCGAGACAGCCGCCGAGGGACCCCAGAAGACGAGGATCGGGGCCACTCTGTGCAAAACGAACTGCACAGTGGAGGTAAGTATGACATGTTTGTTATTTAAAAAAAAAAAAAAAACGAACCTTTACCTCCAGAGATAAAATGATAATTCTCCCACTCTACAAGACTCTGGTCCGGCCGCACCTGGAGTATGCTGTCCAGTTCTGGGCACCAGTCCTCAGGAAGGATGTACTGGAAATGGAGCGAGTACAAAGAAGGGCAACAGAGCTAATAAAGGGTCTGGAGGATAATAGTAATGAAGAAAGGTTATACTGAACTTATTCTCTCTGGAGAAGAGATGCTTGAGAGGGGATATGATTTCAATTTACAAATACCGTACTGGTGACCCCACAATAGGGATAAAACTTTTCAGCAGAAGGGAGTTTAACAACACACATGGCCACTCATTAAAATTAGAAGAAAAGAGGTTTAACCATAAACTACGTAGAGGGTTCTTTACTGTAAGAGCGGCAAGGATGTGGAATTCCCTTCCACAGGCGGTGGTCTCAGCGGGGAGCATCGATAATTTCAAAAAATGATTAGATAAGCACCTGAACGACCACAACATACAGGGATATACAAGGTAATACTGACATATACTCATGTCTGACATACTGACATATAAAAAAGACTTGATGGACTTGTGTCTTTTTTCAACTGCACCTACTATGTAACTATGCCTGGAGGCAGAGGCGGGCATGCTGATCATGTGACCACTTGGATCAACTTTCACAGCGGTCACATAATCGCAGGTATGCATCGGGAGCTTTCCGGTACATGTTTGTTACTGTGATGGGAGCACGCTCTCAGCTCCATGTTTACATAGGGCCACATACGTATCTGCAGCCACTCTGCATTTAAGCCCACCCACCGATAGGCCGCATATATGCATACAGCCAGAGGAAAGAGGTTAAGGAAACTGGGTTGTTTGGGGGCTCAACTGTCTATTTTTACCTCTCTGAGTGCTTTTAAAGGTCCCCAATACCTAAACAAGCATTTAACCCTTGCAATGCAGCAGCAGTCTCACTGCAAGGGAGGATTCTTATTTTCCTTGGCATTCAGCTTTAAATCTGCAGTGTAAATAAAAAGTAAATTGTATGAGGTGTATGCCAGTTTTGGTATTATAAGGCCTCTTTCACACGTGATTCTTTCCAGGTTTATGTACCCCTCGAGACTCCAGCTTGTGGCCCAGCAATCAAAGCATATTTTATAGGCACAAGGAAGCCCAGGTTTTGTCTAACCACTAACCTTAAGCCCCTCCCACTATCATGTTTGGCGGCACCCACTTTTTGCTGCTGCACGCACAAGTCATTGTCTCCCTAAAATGTCCCTCATTCTCAAGTTCAAAAGTTGGGAGGTATGGAACTTATACTTTAACAAAATTACAATCCAACAATCTGGTGCACAATGCACAGAAGGTAAATAACACACACAAAAAAAAGTAGGAAAAAGGGTGTTCTTGATTGTAAAACAACCAATTAGTATATTAGAGCAAAAGTCTGGAAACTATTGTCCAAGTAGGCAGTAGGGCCAAGACTGTCCTGCTGCAAGATTTTATCCAGCCTTGCAATGTAAGTAGGGACTCTGATGGGGATGCCCATGTAAGGGGAAACTCTGAAATAAGAGGGATTTTAATGTAAGGGAAACTTCGATGAGGACTCTGATGTAAGGGGTTCTAATGGGGACTCTGATGGGCTCATGTTTATTTGGACATACTTTGCTTTGTTATACTGAAGCTTTTTTTTTTTTTTTTTGTTGTTGTTCTAAATGCTGATTAAAAAAATAAATAAAAACATTTCAAGTAAAATGTGCTCATTCATTTAAATTTGATTCATTCACTTAAAAACAGATTTTTCTTGTTCATACATCACGGGACACAGAGCGGCATAGTCATTACTATGTGGGTTATATAGAATTACCTTCAGGTGCTGGCACTGGCAACTTCCAAAACAGGAAGTACCCTCCCCTATATAAGCCCCTCCCATCCGGGAGCACCTCAGTTTTTTGCCAGTGTCTAAGGTGTTGGCCAAGGTTAACATGTATTCATCTGGGCTTGTGTACAGGTTCTCTGGGCCTTAGCAAGCTATTCCGGATCCGACCAAAAAAGCTTCATAGCTAAACGGTCGGTACCCGGGCCTTGCAGAGAAGAGCAGGGTTTTGCCTGTAATGCCTCTCTTAAGAGGGCTGGATCCTGGGATCCAGAGCTCTGGTCATACCCAAAACCAAGAGGCTATCTGTGCAGGGTGCTATACAGGTCCAGGGGAGTGGAATCCTTGGGAACCCGGTCCCTGAAGGTCTAGTACAATGCCTGCCGTGAGAGGTGAAGTTTGGGCTTCTGTGGACCAAACAAAGTCCTGCGGCGGGGAAAAGGTAAGTGGGGGCCCCTCAGGAACTTGGTTCTATTGAGGGGACCCCCAAGCCTAATATGTCTTTCTGCCTGTTACCTAAAGGTATTCCCGCTAATAGCTGTATATGCCTAAGAAATCCTAGAAATGTCTTTTCATAAAGGAAGTTTTAAAAACTGTAAACCTAGAAATGTTTTTCATAAAGGAGGTTTTAAAAAAAAAAAAGACAAAAGTGCGGTACCTGTGTTTGTCCACTAGAGGCCGCTGTGGAACGTCTTTTTTTCTTGGGACTATTCCTTCCATGGTGAAAGTCCAGGCAGATGAGTGAGCTCTCTATCAGGGAAGCTGCATTCCTCTGTCATGCTGCCAAGTAGTTTCCTTCCATCCCCGAGTCCTGGTGAAACAGGGACCCTGGCTCCTCTCCCTACATGGCGCCAAGAGCGCACACGTGCACGCGCGCGCGCGCACACACGCTTTCTTTTTATAGATTTAGCTTCAAAAAAGGGGGCGGAGCCTGACGGATGACGCGCTCTGTGCGCCCAGCGCTTCTGCGCATGTGCGGGCGTCCCAGCAAGATAAAAGGACTCAGTCCACGCTGCTTGCTATGGACACAGAGCATAAAAAGGAGCTGGTAGCATGGTATAGGCGCTTACAGCGGGCGGTTGATACAGGCATCCCCAGAAAGACGCATTAGTAGACACCCACTGATGTACATAGCAGCAAATTGCATTAGACTATTTCAGTAAAGGGGTGTATTGCGGCTGGAATACCTCAGCTTTGAACTAAGGAATATGCCGCCTAAAAAACTCCGAGATATACCTCTCAGGAAGTGTAGGGGGTCTCCATCGGGCTCTGAGGATCTGGAGCAGTAGCTGCACTTTCCTCCCCTGAGAAATCAGAGGTTAATGCCCATAAGGAACCCCCGGGAGTGTCAGGTACTGCGGCTGTCCTCAGTCCACCTGCTCCTGCATATATAACAGAGGAGGTTTTTGCCTCAACTCTGGAGGGATTGGCGGCAGCATTGATCGCTTCTTCTCTACAGGAAAGAAAGCGTGCCAGATCTCCATCCCCTCCATTAGAGTGCCTGTTGGCAGAGCAACAGTCCCAGGAAGGGACTGACCTACCTGAAGGGGATCAGGAGGAGGTTAACTCTGTTTTTGAGGAATCGACAGTAGATGAACCATTTTCAGCATCACAGACTGAAAGATTGTGGGTCCAGACCCTAACTGACATGGTTCGATCTGCATTTAAAATGCCTCTTGTTGAACCATCAACTACTGCTGTCTCCTCATTGGGGTCGCTAAAAGCTCCCCAGATTAATTGCTCCTTTCCAATTCATCCATTATTGGAAGGACTTATATACCAGGACTGGGAACATCCTGATAAACTATTTGTTCCACCTAAAGAAATTTCAGGTGATCTATCCCATGGAGGAAAAATTCACCCAGAGATGGAATGTTCCTACGGTGGACGCAGCCATTTCTTCTGTGAACAAATCACTGACATGTCCAGTAGATAATGTTCAAATGTTCAAAGATCCAGTAGATAAAAAATTGGAGTCTTTATTAAAATCTGCTTTTTCCACAGCAGGGGCTGTTACACAGCCAGCAGTGGCAGCTATTGGGGTCTGCCAAGCTTTAAAGGATCAAATGAAAATGGTCCTGAGGGATTTGCCAGACCAGCAGGCCCAGGCTCTGGCTAATCTGCCTAGAGCATTATGCTTTGCGGTTGACGCCATCAAGGATTCTATCCATCAGGCCTCCCGCCTCACGCTGTCCTTGGTACATATGCGTAGGCTTCTGTGGCTCAAGAACTGGTCTGCTGAAGCTCCCTGTAAGAAGCTCTTAGTTAGCTTCCCATTTCATGGAGAACGCCTTTTTGGCGAAGACCTGGATAAATATATCCAGAAGATTTCCAGTGGTAAAAGTACTCTCTTACCAATTAAAAAGAGGTCTAGGGGTCCATCTTTTAAGAGGGCTACCTCTCCTATCCCTGGGACGTCTGCTACTAAGCAGTTCCGACGGCCTCCTCGGTCAAACTCAGGAGGTAAAAATCAGGGACAGTCACAGGGTAATAAAAAACCCTGGATCCGAAGAGGTACTAAACCAGCCTCCAAGTCAAGCCTATGAAGGGCTGCCCCCACTCAAACGGGTGGGGGGAAGACTTCAGTTGTTCACAGAGACCTGGCGGGAGACGATCAAAGACGGATGGGTGCTCTCCGCAGTAACCCTGGGATACAAGTTGGAGTTAAAAGAGTCTCCTCCTTCCCATTTTATGTGGTCAGGCATGCCAAGAGACCCTCTGAAAAGAGGGTCTCTCCTATTGGCGTTAGAACAACTATTGCTCCAAGGAGTAATTATGGAGGTTCCTATGGAAGAGTGGGGGTTGGGTTTCTACTCAAACCTTTTCACAGTCCCGAAACCAAACGGGGACATAAGACCCATATTGGACCTAAAGAGTCTAAACAAATTTCTAAACGTCCGGTCTTTCCGGATGGAGTCGATCCGATCGGTCACCGCTGCCCTACAGGGGGAGGAATGGTTAGCCTCGATCGACATCAAAGATGCTTACTTGCATGTTCCCATCTTTCCAGGTCATCAAAAATGTCTACGCTTTGCAGTAGAAGGGCGCCATTTTCAGTTCAAAACCTTACCATTCGGTCTGGCCACAGCACCACGGAACACGAGGTGTAACGATAATGGCATACCTAGACGACCTGTTGTTGATGGACCACTCAGTTGCCAAGCTAGAAGTGGTAATTGTCGATACAATCAAGTATCTAGAATCTCACGGTTGGGTCATCAACCTGGACAAGTCAGCCCTACAGCCAGTGAAAAACCTGGTATATCTAGGGCTACGGCTGGATTCAGACCAGAGGAAGATTTTCTTACCTCTAGACAAGGTATCCTCTTTGAGGGGCTTGGTCCGTCTGCTTTGTGCAAAAAGACAGCCATCCATACGCCTGTGCATGAGGCTGCTAGGAAAGATGGTAGCATCATTCGAAGCTGTGCCATACGCCCAATTCCGCTCAAGGAATTTACAGAGGGCCATATTGTCAGCCTGGAATGGAAAAATTCAGGCTCTAGACTTCCCGATGGCTTTGTCCCCTTCCGTTCGGAAGAGTCTCTGCTGGTGGTTGATCCCCCAGAATCTCCAGAAGGGAAAACCCTTCAGTCCGATATCCTGGAAGGTGGTCACTACAGATGCCAGCCTTATAGGCTGGGGGGCAGTACTGGAGCAATGGTCTCTCCAGGGCAGATGGTCAAATGTAGTAAAGACCCTGCCCATCAATCTCTTAGAGATACGAGCAGCCCGGTATGCCCTAGTAGCCTGGACATCCAGACTCCAAGGGTCCCCTGTCAGAATTCAATCAGACAATGCCACAGCAGTGGCATATATCAATCATCAGGGAGGCACCAGGAGTCGTGCAGCCCAGAGGGAAGTAAGTCACATCCTGGAATGGGCAGAAAAGCATGTCCCATGTATATCAGCTGTCTTCATTCCAGGGGTGGAGAATTGGAAGGCGGACTTTCTGAGTCGCCAACAGTTATGCCCAGGGGAATGGTCCCTTCATCCCGAGGTCTTCCGAGCAATATGTCAGCGGTGGGGAACACCGGATGTAGATCTGCTAGCATCCAGATTCAACGCAAAGGTGGACAGATTTGTCTCCCGGACAAGGGATCCCCTCGCTTGCGGCTCGGATGCTCTGGTGTTCCCTTGGGATCAGTTCAGACTGATATATGCATTCCCTCCGCTACAATTGTTGCCTCGACTCCTTCGCAGAGTCAGGTTGGAAAAGAAGCCGGTGATCCTGGTGGCTCCAGCGTGGCCCCGAAGGGCCTGGTACGCGGAGATCGTCAAAATGTCTGTGGGGAGTCCTTGGACCCTTCCACGTCGTCCAGACCTGCTTTCGCAAGGACCGATATACCACCCTTCCTTACTAACTCTAAGTTTAACGGCCTGGCTATTGAATCCCACATCCTAAAAGAAGAGAGGTCTCTCTAACTCTGTGGTATCAACTATAGTCAATGCCAGGAAGCCTGTATCCAGGCAGATCTACTATAGAGTTTGGAAGGCGTACATCACTTGGTGCGAGGCCAGAAAATGGCATCCACGTAAGTACGTTATAGGCAGAATTCTGAACTTCCTACAGTGGGCTGTAGACAGGAAGTTTGCCTCAAGTACTATCAGGGGTCAGGTTTCAGGCCTTATCAATACTATTTCAAAGGCCCCTGGCTATGCATTCACTTGTCAAATCCTTTATGCAAGGGGTGACTCGTATTATTCCACCGATTAAAGCTCCCATATGCCCATGCGATCTAAATGTGGCTCTGTCGGTTCTGCAGAAGCAGCCATTTGAACCTTTGCGGCACATTTCCTTGGTTCTACTCACCAGAAAATTGATATTTTTAGTAGCCATATGCTCGGCTAGAAGAGTGTCGGAATTAGCCGCCATGTCCTGTAAAGAGCCATATCTGGTTATTCACGAGGACAGAGTAGTGTTACGTCCTCACCCAGCCTTTCTTCCTAAGGTGGTATCGAGGTTTCACTTGAACCAGGATGTGGTTCTTCCTTTTTTCCCCAAACCAAGCTCGGTAGAGGAAAAGTTATTGCATTCTTTGGATGTAGTAAGAGCAGTTAAAGCTTATCTAAAAGCCACTGCTCAGATTCGTAGAACGGATTCTTTGTTTGGTCTGCCGGAAGGCCCCAGAAAGGGTCAGGCAGCATCAAAATCTACTTTAGCCAAGTGGATTCGACAGGTCATAATACAAGCCTATGGCTTGAGAAGTAGACCGCCTCCGTTCAAAGTTAGGGCGCACTCCACGAGAGCAGTTGGAACTTCATGGGCAGTGCATCACCAGGCCTCCCTGGCTCAAATTTGTAAGGCCTCAACATGGTCTTCAGTACACACGTTTACTAGGTTCTACCAGGTGGACGTTAGAAGTCAGGAGGATGTCGCCTTTGGGCGCAGTGTGTTGCAGGCTGCAAAAGATCCTCATGCCTGATGGCGCCCAGCTTATGTATGGTGTATCCCCCCCCCTCATTTGGCATTGCTTTGGGACGTCCCACATAGTAATGACTATGCCGCTCTGTGTCCCGTGATGTATGAACAAGAAAGTAGGATTTTTAAAACAGCTTACCTGTAAAATCCTTTTCTTGGAGTACATCACGGGACACAGAGCTCCCACCCCTCTTTTGGGGACACTTATTGCTTTGCTACAAAACTGAGGTGCTCCCGGATGGGAGGGGCTTATATAGGGGAGGGTACTTCCTGTTTTGGAAGTTGCCAGTGCCAGCACCTGAAGGTAATTCTATATAACCCACATAGTAATGACTATGCCGCTCTGTGTCCCGTGATGTACTCCAAGAAAAGGATTTTACAGGTAAGCTGTTTTAAAAATCCTACTTTTTTCAGCCAGTGAATATTTGCAAAAAATATATAATGTGGCCCTTGTACTAAAAAGTTTAAAGGCCCTGTACTAAAGTATGGAGCCAGGCATCTCAATATGCCATGTAGCACAAGGGAATTTCAGATGAGAAGAACGTCAGTCAAATAGGCTAAGGCAACAATAAAACTCATATCCCACAGATGGTCGTGGCCAGTGGCAGCTGGTGTTTTTTCTTTTGGGGGGGGGGTGGCAAACAAAACCGTCAGTCGGTCATCCAGCCCCGCACTTACCCCATCTAGGTCACGGGCGGGCTGCGCTTCTACAGGTGACAGGCAGCGACTTCCATCGCGTCTTCTCCTCCTCTGCATCACATCTCAAGACCCGCTTCCTGATTGACCGGAAGGAGGATCAGTGTGACAATAGCGAACATTCATGTACATTCATTCGCTATTGCCACACAACTGGGTGGGCTCAGGGCGCAAAACTTTATTCAATGCTTGTAAATACATAGCCAAAAAAAGCCAATGCCTTTCAGCCGTTAGGCCTTAACAACCTTCCGCCCACTGTATGTCAATTGACAGGTGGGCGTGGCTCTCTCGTTATAGGACGACGTCATATATGACGTCATGCCGTGCTTGCTCTTTCCCTGGACATGGCGCATCACCTCTCTGTAAAGAGCCAATGGAGAGGCTCTTTACCCATGTGATCAGTTGTGTCCAATCACACATGATCACATGTAAACAAGGAAATAACCGGCATTCCTCTCCTCACACTGTGAGGAGAGCAGAGTCGATCAACGGCATTTCCTCAGATCTCTGAGGGGCGGATCACCACCAAGGTTCCTACCTGGAGCGGCTACCTTTCTTTCCCATATTCACCCTGCTGCCAGACTTCCATACATCACTCTTCCAAGGACAATGAACAGTTATTTGCTTTTGTTTTGTTTTTTTGTTTATTTGGGGGATATAACTTGGTTTGGGAAAGGGAGTATGGGATGCCCATAGAACAGATCACTTTGCCATCATTGTTAAAGGAGGGGTTCCACCCGTGATTTTATATATTTCTACAAACACTGTAGCTGCTGACTTTTAATAAGTATATAGGGAAGATAAGATGACGCTGAGCCAGTATGATATGGTCAGTTCAAAGCATCCAATCACATCCCAAATGATTATTGAGAAAATAGAAATAGGGATGCCCCTGGGATGTTTTGAACAGATGCAATAATATGAATTGACCATTAAGTTGTATAAAGGTAAAAAAGGTTTTATTACATGAAATTGTATCACAAAAGGTCAACAATCAGAAGAATTATATAGGAAAAGTTGTTTGTATATCATAAAAAAATGCAAGTTAGACTTACCGGTAACTTGTTTTCCAATAGGCTTTCAGGACAGCACCCGAGAGATCATGGCTCCTCCTCCTACAGGAAACACCTCATCAATTAATTCTTTAATTGGAGGCCTCCACGTTGCTTCCATCAGTTGTTTGTAGAGAACCTCCAGCCCCAGCTGCAACACATAAGCGACAGTTATTACATAGTATTACAGCCACAGCATAAAAAAAGGGCGGGATCCTGCTGTCCTGAAAGCCTATTGGAAAACAAGTTACCGGTAAGTCTAACTTGCATTTTTCCAAAACGTCTTTCAGGACAGCACCCGAGAGGATAATCGAGACTTACCCCATTTAGGGTGGGACAACAGCCTGTAAGACTTTCCTTCCGAAAGCCTGGTCCCCAGCCGTCATGAGATCTAATCTATAATGACGGGCAAAGGTCGTCAGACTTGTCCATGTAGCTGCCTTACAGATTTGTTCGGGGGTGGCACCAGCTTTTTCTGCCCAACTCACCGCCGAAGCTCTAGTAGAATGAGCCCTGATACTTACTGGACTCTCCTGGCCTGTAAGGGAATAGGCGTCTGAGATAGCCATTCTCAACCATCTGGCAATTGAACTGAGGCAACCTTTGGTAAAAAGTTAGGATCCGTCTTCAGCACAATTCTGTCTGAAAAAATAGAAAAAAAAAATGGTTCCCTGATAGATAAAGCTTGCAGCTCACTGATCCTTCGAGCTGTTGTAATAGCTACTAGAAAAATTGTTTTTAAAGTAATTAGCTTCAGGGAGGTTAAATTGAGAGGTTCGAAAGGTTCCCTGGTCAGGGCCTGTAGAACGACTGATAAGTTCCATGACGGACAGTTTTTGATCACTATCGGTCTAGCCCGAGTGAGGGCTTTAAAGAATCTGTTTACTAGGGGTTCTGATGAAATAGATTTCTCAAAATATTACCCCAGTGCGGCAACCTGAACTTTTAGGGTACTGATCGCTAGGCCCTTGTCTGCTCCTTCTTGCAGAAATTCCAAGATAGAAGAAATCTGCTTTAATGGTCTGCCGGATGTAGTGCACCAAGAGTTAAAGACTTTCCAGACTTTGTGATATATTGCTCTGGTAACATTCTTTCTGCTAGATAGGAGGGTAGCCACCAACCTATCCGAGAATCCTTTTCTCCTTAAGAGCTGCTCCTCAGAAGCCAGGCTGTGAGTTTTAGCTTTTCTACTTCTTGGTGAAACAGCGGACCTTGTAACAGAAGGTCTTGCCTCAAGGGAAGATGCCAGTATGGTTTGATCTGCATCTGTAGAAGAGCCGAAAACCAAGGCCTCTTGGGCCAGAAGGGAGTGATGAGGATTACTGTCGTATCCTCTTTCTGGATTTTTGTTATGACCTGCGGAATCAGCTGAAAAAGAGGGAAAGCGTAGCCGAGGTGAAAATTCCAACTGTGCGCCAGAGCATCTACCCCAAGAGATGACTCGTTCCTGTTCAGGGAAAAAAAGAGATATTTGTGTATTTTCCTGAGTCGCAAAGAGATCCACTCTTGGCTGTCCCCATTTCTTCACTATTAGATTGAAGACATCTGGATTCAATTGCCACTCCGCTTCGTACACCTGGTTCCTGCTGAGGAAATCCGCTATCCTGTTTAGGGTCCCTTTTAGATGGACCGCGGACAAGGATTGAGTATGGAGCTCTGCCCAATTTAGAATGCTCTCTGCTAGGCCTTGAAGTATTCTGCTTCTGGTGCCCCCTTGTCGGTTTATGTAAGCCACCGCCGTGGCGTTGTCCGACAGAATTTGTGTATGTCGCCCTTGGACTTCTTCTGCAAAGAACAATAAGGCCATTTCTATCGCCTTTAGTTCCCTCCAGTTTGAAGATCTCAGTGCTTCCCTTGTGGACCAAGATCTCTGAGCCCAACGACCGCTCATGTGAGCCCCCCCAACCCCAGGAGCTGGCATCGGTTGTTAGCCTTACCTGGGTTGGAAAGGACCATAACAGGCCTGCTGAGAGTCTTGCCTGGTTCTTCCACCACCAGAGACTCCTCTTTACTTTGGTGGGGATCTTCACCAGTGAATCTAGTGAATTCTGCTGGCGATCCCAGATTTTTAACAGAAACTTTTGCAGTGGCCTGAAATGGAGCTTTGCCCATTGTACTGCCAGTATGGAAGAGGTCAGGGTTCCTAATGCTGACATGACCCTCCTGATGGACAGAAGCTGACTGGTTTGTAAGAGTGACACAACCTTTAACAGCTTTTCCCGTTTTTCTTCTGGGAGAAAAATCTTTTGCTCCACAGAGTTGATACGGAAACCCAGGAATAACACCTCCTGAGAGGGAATCAGATTGGACTTTTGGAGGTTTAGTATCCATCCGATGGATTCTAGGTGAGCACGTGCTCTATCCAAGTTTCTCTGAAGTCCATCTCTTGTTTGAGCAAACAGTAGCAGGTCGTCTAGATAAGGAATCACTGAAATTCCCTCTAGACGCAAGGGTGCTAGAGCTTCGGCCATTACCTTCGTGAACACCCTTGGAGAAGATGACAGGCCAAATGGAAGAGCTCTGAATTGCAGGTGTACCACCTTCTTCCCTTCTCTCAGTGCTAACCTCAGATATCTCTGAGATCTGGCAGCAATAGGAATGTGGAGGTATGCGTCCTGCAAATCTATTGACGCCATGAAGCATCCTTGACTCAGGAGGCTTCTTACTGAGAAAATGGAATCCATCCGAAATCTTTTGTATTCTACTGACAAATTCAGCATTTTTAGATTTAGGATGAGGCGGTACTTTCCTGAAGGTTTCTGTACAAGGAAAACGTGAGAATAGAACCCCTGGAAGAACTCCTTTGTTGGAACCGGAACAATGATTCTCTGGGATATCAGTTCCTGAATTAGGGACTTCATGGCGAGTGCCTTGACCGGATCCCTCGGGACGTTTGTCACTAGGAATCTCTTTGGGGGTTCTTCCGTGAATTCCACCACATATCCTTGGGAGAGCATGTTTACAATATACTGATTTGTAGTGATGTCTCTCCACTGGGGAATGAATTCCTGGAGTCTTCCCCCTACTTGGGGTGGATTGTCACTGCGGCTTTCCGGGGGTCGCAGGAGGATGGAAGAGCACTCCACTCCTACCTTTTGGTTTCTGGGAAGACCACTGCTTCCTTTTGTTTGCGTTTTCCCTTCCTGTTGTCCTTTTTGGGGACGAAAAAAACGCTTACGGGTCTGTACCTGTTGTTTTTTGACCGGAAACGCCTTCTTTTTGTCAGCCGTACGGTCAAGAATGGACTCCAGCTCAGAACCAAATAGCAAATTCCCTGTAAAGGGAATGCTACACAGTCTATTTTTAGATGCAGCATCTCCTGGCCAAGTTTTAAGCCACAAGGCTCTCCTAGCAGAATTGGTCAAAGCCGCTGACCTGGCTGACATACGAATGGATTCTGCTGAAGCATCCGCAATATATGATACTGCTGCAGAAAGCGTTGTAAATGAGTCCAGAATCTCCTGTTTTGGAGAATCTGCCGTAACATGGGCCTTCGTCTGGTTAATCCAGTGTTCTAAATTCCTAGCGACACAGGTTGTTGCTATTGCTGGTTTTAGATTGTTCATCACAGACTGCCAAGCCCTTTTAAGAAGCAAATCCATTCCTTTGTCCATGGGCTCCTTTAACATGCCCATGTCCTCAAAGGCAAGGTCAGTTGATTTTGAGACCTGTGAAAAAGCAGAGTCCAGTTTTGGAACCTTGTTCCAGATGGAATCCGGGTTGTCCTCAAATGGAAATCTTCTCTTATGAGACCGGGAAAAAAATGGCTTTTTCTCGGGTTCCAACCACTCTTTTTTAATCATGTCCGAGATTATTGAATGGACTGGAAAAACACGGCCTTTTGGATCACCCAAACCTGCATACATGCGGTCATGTAGGGAGAGCTCCTTCTTTTCCTCTTCAATCCCCAAAGTCGCATGGATTACTTTTAAAAGTCCTGCGACTTCTTCAAGCGACATTTTGTACTTAGAAGCGCTCTCTGCTTCATTTTCTTCCTCCTCAGAGTCTGTTCCATCTGGAGCAAGGGAAGCAGATTCTTGGGAAGCGTCTATCGGACCTCCCAATAATATTTGAGAGCCGTCTTGGGGTTCTGAAGAAGGCTGCGGAGCCCTAGGTTCCCTTGAAGGGCCTGGTTCTTCTCTTAGGTTTGACCTAAAAGCTTGAAAGGTGGCACGGAGTTCATCCTTAATTGTAGATACTAGATCACCACAAAAGGATGGAGACTCTTCCCTGACTACATTTGTAGTGCAATCTGCACAAAGCGACTTGGTCCAAGCCTCGCTTAACTTTTCCTTGCAGACAGGGCACCTTCTCTTCACTGGTTGAGCAGAACTTTTGGCCTGCACAAACAGAAAAGAAAAAAACCAGGGACCACGCTAAGAAAAAACTGTTACACAGTACAAATCAATACACCCAGGTACACATAGGAAAAAACACTTTCACTTCCTTGTGCCCCGCAAGCCATGCACCACCACCACCTTTTACAAAAAGACCCCTAGTATTATGCAGACATGCTAAATCACCAGCCACTGCACCACCAGGGAGATGGGGGGTGGGGGAGATGGAGGGGGAAGAAGGTGAATACCCCCCCCCCACAGGAGAAAACGGCCCAGTGTAAAATAGGACACAGTCCCTTACCTTAGCCTTGCTGGTGCCTTGGCTTGCCCCCTTATCCGCTGCATCGCTGTCCATAGCTGTCTGCGGATGCGTGGTGAAGAAAAAAACGCCGGTTCCAGATTCGAAAACGCCGCCGCGCTGACCTGGAACCGGAACTTTAAGGCACCAGGTGACCCTGCCCTCTCCCTCTGCGCTTTGCGGCCGGAAATGACGCACGCGCCGACCCGGAAGTGCTGCCTCTTCCCATACAGGACGCGGCCGAGGCTCTCCTCGGCCACCAGAACAATGGCGGCCGCTGTAAAGCTCCACGCCGCTTTCGCAAGCGGTCGGCGAGAACACAGCAAACCACCGCTCTGAAGACAAAAAGGAGGCAGCACTCCCGGGCTGTACAGGCTCTCCCCGAGCACGGAAGAGGGAGAGGGAGCCCACGGGACCATCCATGCTAGGAGGTAAGTGGGAGGATCACTCTCCTAAGAAAAAAAGACTGACTGAGAACCTTGTCTCCCAGGAAAGCCCTGAGAGATCGTGGCTCTCACCAGAGGTGTTCCTCCGGCTGGAGGAAACACAAAAAACTGATGGAAGCAACGTGGAGGCCTCCAATTAAAGAATTAATTGATGAGGTGTTTCCTGTAGGAGGAGGAGCCATGATCTCTCGGGTGCTGTCCTGAAAGACGTTTTGGAAACATAATTTATGAGCTAACATTAGTGCCAATATACATTACATTCACATCCATGTTAATTGACAAAGGTGTCAGTACAGAGGGAGGCGAATGAACGCCGACATGTTTCGGATACAAGTGGCAGCTCAGTGCCAGTATGTATATATTCCTTCTTCAGGGTAAGTATATAGGCGAAACTGTATGTTAGATGTAGTCTGTGATTCAAAAGAACAAGAGAAAAACAGTTTATAAAAATTAGGGCTGTTACTGATTAAAATTTTCGTGTTCGATTAATCGTTTTTTTTTTTTATCGATTAATCGACTAATTTCGATTAATTATAACGCACATAGATCCAACTACTTTTAGCTGATCTCCTTGCAGGCCGATTCCCAGTGCAGCTGCCAACCACTGGAAAAATCGATAGCAGGCTACAAAAAACACACAAAGGCAGCGCTCAATGGGAATAGCATTAAAACTTATATAGTCTTCAAGTAGGTAACAAAATAATTATTGCACTGGAGATAAAATCGATGTACCTACATAAACTGTAAAAATGGTGCGAGTAATACCAAATGGTAGCAAAAGCAGTCATAAGAACATGTAGCTAAGTATGATACTGGTATAAAAATGTGTACAACGATACCACTGCTGAATCCAGATGAGGAGGGGCTAACATCAGTCGGTCGGCATGTAGATGTCCCGTGAAGGGAACTATCACAACTCCCAGTAGATGGCTGTAGAATCCCAGGTTGATAGAGGGAAGTGATAGAGGGAAGTGTAACAGCCCTTGCGTGTGGCAGATAGTAAGGTCCCGCCGGCATGCAGATATGAAGGCACAGCAAAGGAGCCCTTCAGATGGACACGGCAAGCCCAAAGAATTTTGATCGATCAAAAGAATTTTGATCGATCAAAACAATTAATCGATTAATCGAGGAATTAATAGTTAATTTCCACAGCCCTAATAAAAATAAATTCAATGATTCTGTATATTTTACTATGTTTCTGTTTGATATTTCATTAGGACACTTTGCATAAAATATGACACATGCTGAACATCCAGTAATAATATTTACAATAATGAAAAATAAAGAACTTGTTTTGCTGCTGATATTCACACAGAGTTCTGACTAACTATTTTAAACCTTTTTCATGCTGATCTCATGAATATTTAGCTGTATTATATCGAGCAAGATCTCCTTAATAATTATATTATTTTAATTTTGAATTCAGATCTTCATTTTAAATGCTTCTTTATTTTATAGTGATCTCCATGATTTTATTTATTATTTTTGTTGTGTCAAGTTTACCCCTTATTTTATTTTTTATTTTTTTGGAGACCTTCAAGGAGATTTTTTTTGTGTATCTGCCTACTCCAAAGCTAAATTTATAGTTATTATAAAAACACATAGTCAAGTATTAACTGTCAAAATAAAAACCATTTATTCTGGTCTATAACAAAATAAATAGAAGGCAGCGCTGGAGAACCTGCTGCCATTTGTGCATCCATGGGACCCCAGAGCACACATCAACCCTGTGTGGACAATAAAATTGGGAGCTTGAGAAGCACAACAGTTGTGAGCACAATCTGATGCTGGACTCCCAGAGGTCAGGAACAGCAGCAGGTGATATACATGTCCCAAGTCTGTGGTACTACAACAGGCTGCCTTCTGTCAGACCACATTGAAGCAAGGCCATCACTTCCTGGTCTTCTTGGCAGCCTTCCCTGAAGCCTTCCTTCTGTGTGTGGCTGGAGGCTGTGCCACTGGAGGTGTACTCGTGTCAGGAGGAGGAGAAGGAGGTGGAGGAGAAGAAGGAGGTGGAGGAGAAGAAGAAGGTGGAGGAGAAGAAGAAGGTGGAGGAGGTGGAGGAGGAAGAGGAGGAGGAGGAGGTTGAGGTTGGGATAGCTGGGCGACCTCACATATGGCCGTATTGGGGGTAATTCTCTCCATCACCCCCTTGTTCAGCAATGTGATGAGCAGGGGCTCGCATAGGAGGCGTTGCTCTATGCTCATCACCTTGAACTTGGCCTCAACTAGGCCGGCAATGGCCTATTCAGGGGATGTGGGCTCCTGGAGGGTGGCATGTGCCTCTCTAATAAGGGCCATTGCTGCCTCGCTTGTGCTCCTGTCCCTCCTTGATCTTTTAGGAAGGCAGATGGGAGGCACCTGCGATCTGGCCCTGCTACTTGGCCCAGCCACCTCCTGTGTGCCACTGGGCCCTGCCACCTCCTGTGTGCCACTGGGCCCTGCCACCTCCTGGCTCACAGTGGGCCCTGCCTCCTCCTGTCTGACACTTTCCAGACCCTCCTCCTGGCTGATGTCATCCTGTGTATGAAAAAGGGACATAGTTTTAGTTTGTGGTTCATCATTTTCACACAAATTGTAGCTCATGACTGTTGCAAATTGAATGCAAATCAATAGAAAAGACTATTATAACCCCATCAGATTTCATTCTTCCCCCCCAATTTTGGGCCCACTACTGTCTGTTGATATTGAGATCACTTTTTGCTCCCAATTTTTGGCGGGATTTACATATTATCTTATTTTTCATGCATTAATTTTCTCACAAGACATTTAATGAAAATACTATACCTAGCTCCAGATTGTTACGGACCTATGTGTCTCGCTTAAATGATTACAATAAGTGATTAAAACCTTTTGTCTATATAAAATGAAATCAAACGATAGCGGTGCAAAAAGAGAAAAACATTACATTTATTTATACCGGAATGATACCACCTCATATCAAGATGATACCAATGTTACACAATACAAAATGGGAACATTGCTATAACCTAAAATGATATCACCTATGACAACGATGATACCAATTTTACATGATAATACCAATAGGAACAAGAGAGCAAAAGAGAAGTAAGATTAATCTTCTTAAAAATGGGAGAGAGAGAGAGGGAGGCAGAGAGAGAGAGGCAGAGAGAGAGAGAGAGAGAGATAGGGGGAGGCAGAGAGGGGGGGAGAGAGATACTACGTCACCATGTCTTGGTCAGGTCAGGTCTTCATTCTCCAGCCCCTAATCATGGCTCTGGCTGACTGATTTATACCCCCTCTATGCCTACCCCCCCCATCAACCAGGATCCAAAATCCAAAATCCCGTGGTCTCATTGGTTTAAAGCTGACCACCTGATTGGTTGAAATCTCAAGCCATTTTCGCCTAGCACATTCAGATCTGCCTTTTAGAACTAAGGTGTGTGCCTTTGATGTACAGTTTAACCACTTCCCACATTAGCATGCTAAGGGCCCCTGCGGTGATGGAGTACTGGCCCTTTCAAGACAAAGGATATTTAAGTATCACCTGAAACCTAATTTGGGTTCTCCACTGGTAGGAGATGATCAGACCTTTGAAAACAATATATGCTAGGGGCCCCTGTGGTGATGGAACTTGCTATCTGTACTGGCCCTTTCAAGACAAAGGATATTTAAGTATCACCTGAAACCTAATTTATATTCTCAGTAGACTGTAAAACTGTCCTTTAGAATATAACTTGGCATTATATCACAAAATATATATATTCTTGTAACATCATATACGGTTATACCCGTCCCCCTACATATACATCCATTGGGGGCATGGTGCTTTATTTAGAGTCCAGGATATGAGTATGCAATGTTCAAAATATCCACCACAAGATGTCCAAATCAGGATCTTCCAGGATGGCTGCCTCCTCTTGCTCCAGAGAAGGCTCAGGTTGGCTGCAGGGAAGTCTGGGGGGAAGACTGGACAGTGATGGCCTTGCCTCAAGCTGGTCATTCAGAAAGGACATCCTGCTATAGTACCACAAATTCGGGACATATACATCATCTGCTGCTGCTCCTGACCTCTGAGAAGCCAGGACCCTAAAGCGCTCAGTCCTGTATGTGCCTCTCAAGCTCCCAATTTTACTGTCCACCTGTTTTGTGGTTGCTGTGGGTATCTTGGTCTGCACAAATGGGAGCAGGGTCTCCAGCGCTGCTTTCCTCACATTTTTCTTCCTGTGAATGGGGTTTTTGGTCTCCCACAGAGCGGGCAGCTCTCTTACCCGGTCTATAAATTCTGCCAGGAATTCACAGTCGCTGATAAAAGCATTCATTTTGTTTCTGCAAGCCAAAAAAAGAAGACAAAAAAAGGAATGTCAGTCACACACTCTAACCTCCTGTAAATCAGATTTCCCATATATATCCTCCAACAATCTCTAGGCATTATAGGCCACCGATTTCACAAAGTCTAAAAATCACATACCTTCGTTCTCACGTCCGTCACTTTTCCCCCTCTCTCCGCACACCGAACTTAGTATCGTCACATGTGTGTTTGCTTTACATACACCACGCATGCGTGAAACTCCGCACACGTCGCTCTGCACACGTCGCCCGCCCATGACGTTCAAAGTATCAACTTTTCCCCGCCCCTTCTCTTTTGGCGCGCAGACAGATATGGCGGAGTCACAGCAGGTGTCTGCTAATTCATCAAATAACGAGGAGGAGACCAGCCCAGACCGTGAAACGTCACGATCAAGGAGGAGATTCAAGGCATCTAATATGTCTTACGCGGAGATGGCGGAGATGGTGGACATATTGCTAAAGTCGGATTATGACGCAAAGCATGGGCCGTATACCCACCCTAATCTAAGGAAGTCCAAAATAATGAAGAAAAGTAGTGAAAAGTCTGAAGAAGAATTTCGGGGTCAAACGATCAAAGGAGCAGCTTAGAAAGAGGTGGTCTGACCTCAAACTGAGGGAGCCGGAGCAGTTAAGGAGCATTAAGTGAATGCTAGAAAAAAGTAAGTACTTCTCCTGTGTTCCTATTATTGTATTTCAGAACTTGCATGTTGCTCCATGTTGTTGCATTTGACTATTGTACCTTCCAAAATTTCATCGTTAGGACTTGGTTTGGCCCAGTAATCAGTCGTTACAGACACATCGTTCGCCCACTATATACGATGTTTAGCGATTTTACAGGGTTCCAATAATTTACAGAGATGCCTGTTTTTATTCCATAAATGTTAGTACATTGTTGGCTAGATGATGTGTTTGGAAAGAGAATGAAATGCAAACTTTAATCAATGTAAAGGAGAGGACACTCAGCAGCTGTTTCCACATCTGGACTCTTGAGCACTGTGCCTCCATGTGTAAAAAATGTCATCAAAAGGTGAATAGTCAAGAATCTTTTTGGGCAAAAAAAATGTCTTCATCTTGAAATTCCTCCCAAACAGACACTTGTACCCCACTTCCAAGCAATGTATCATGTTCATTTATTTTTACTAAAATATCTGTGTGCTAAGTATACCTTTTGTTTGATTCTCATAGGGGAGAGAAGACTGGGAGGACACCACTCCAGGGAGCACAGGAACCCCACACCTTCTAAAGAACCCCAACCTCACCAAGAACCCCAACCTTAGGATGTTGAGGAAGTTGAAGAGGTGGAGGAAGGACAAGTGGAGGAAGGAGAAATGGATGACGTGGTGGAACTGGTCACCACAACAGGTCAGTATCTGTCACCACAGCTTCAGGTAAGAGATGTAGGCCTGCAGAGTTATAATACCTTTTGTATTTTTTTATAGGGGATGAAAATGTTGGGGTGAAAGAAAGTACGCGTTTCTCTGCTGACAGTGCCCTACGAATCATACAGCAAGTGATGGAATGTAGTACAGAACTGGACAGAATTAAGCAAAGAATTAATGTTATGGATCAAACCTTTAAGGACATCCTAGATGTTTTGGGGCGAATTGAATAAGGCACAAAACACCCCATTTTATTTTTTGATATTGTTATTCCCCCAATTTTATTACGCTTTTTGACAATCAATCAAGCCAAAATTTGAAAATGCACACAGTGTGTCAACATGTGCCATCTGGGGATATCCATGTACGGGTTTTGGGGGTGCAACCCCTTCCTCGCATCTCAAGTAGGTGAAATGAAGAAGGGGTTGCACCCACAAAACACGTCCATTGATCACCCCTGATGGCAGATAGCACATGTTGACAATAGGGATCATGAGTCAAAAATCCCATTTGAAAATGACTCTAAATTGTGTGCATCTTCAAATTTTGGCTTGGTCAGGGGTGCCAATACCCCATATTATGACGGTCAGATAGAGACATTTTTGGTGAAATTGAATGTCTCATATTGCCGAGAGGTATACAATGTTGTAGTTTGTTGGATGCTACTGATGGTTTTGTATTTTTTTACCAAAAAAAAGGCCTGTTTCTGGGTAGGCCAAAAACAAAACATATAGTGGCTGATTTACTATAACTCCAGGAAGTACTGAGCACATCGCAAAAAATAGCTCCAATTTTTGACAATTAAAAATTCCATGCGCGAATTTGCGAATGAAAAAGAGCGCTATTAGCAGCAAACAAGCGTTAGTAAATGTGAAATCAGCGCTAATTAGCGAATCCGCGTACGCGCAAATGCCAATTTCCACTACGTTTTTATATAGAACTGCACTGTAACCATGATCCATGTATGTGAAAGAAACATTTTTATATGAGATGTGCTCTATCTATTGATGTATATTGCAATTACTATTCCTAGTTTTTTTCCTTCTTTTGCTAACAAATGCAGTTATGAAGGATTATTACATAGTAATGTCTGCTATTATGTAAAATGACATGTATTAAACATTTAGGTTACCTATTTGTTGTATGTTGTTTTTTTCATGTTTTTATTTTTTCATTTAGGTGGCTATAAAGCGGTAATTATTTATGTTCATTCTTTAATCATACCACACTATTACGCAGGTCTTGTACTTAGCACAATGGCTTAGTGGTCTGCTCCCATGTCTATATAGCTCTCATGTTACAAGTTCAAATACCTACCATCCAACAGCTATGTTTATTATTTGCACAAGCAAATTAAAATAAACAAACAAAGAAAAGTAAACTGCCCGTTAGCTAGTGTGTGATGTTTGGAAGTCCACACCATAATATTATTGAATAAAAGTGCATTGGCTAATTAGCATTCACCTATTTTCAGCATATGCTGCTTTGGCTAATTGGCTAATAGGCATTTGCCTTTTTTCACCAATACAATCTTTTAGTATCTCTCTGTGGGATTTGAACCCATGAGTGCTTCGAAGCCTGAGTTTTTCAAGGTAGAAGTGCTGACCACTAGCCTATTGAGCGTAGCACAAACATCTACTAGTGTGTGTAGATTAAGGAGATATTTCTTGCACCTACAGGTAAGCCTTAATCTAGGCTTACCTGTAGTTGCAATTTGTCTAAGTGGGTTTACAACCACTTTAATATTATTGTAACAACCATGCTCATGCTGATGTGGCATTGGCTAATAGGCATTCACCTCTTTTCAGCATATGCTGCCGAGTGTTTGATGGTGGGACTACTTTATATTCTCGGTATAATAGTACATAGCACAGTGACTTAGGCCCCTTTCACACTTGTGCGACCTGAAAGTTGTGTGATTTTGATGCGACTTTAAGCAATGTCTGTGTAATCTTGAGGTCTATGGACGCAGGAGTCGCAGGGAAAGGCGCGCAAACTTCCGTCTGCATTTTTTCTGCGATCCCAGGGAATGCCTGTGTAAACATAAGGTCTATGAACCTCAACTCGTATCAAAGTCGGACCAAAGTAGTACAGGGACTACTTTGAAGTCAGTGTGACTTGAAGTTTCACAGATATAAATGGTACACATTGAAAATCATGGGGTATGACTTGTCATGCAACTCTGATGACCAAAGTCGCAGGAAAAGTCACTCAAGTGTGAAAGGGACCTCAGCCCGAGTTTGTGAGCGATTTCAGAGACATCAGTGCACTTTCCTGCACAGATGTCTAGTGAAATCACATAGGTCTCAACTGTCCCTGATTTGGAACAAAGTCCCTCTGTGTCCCTATTTCCTCCTCATTTGTCCCTCATTTTGTTCAGATCTGTATAGTTTGATATTAAATGCAATTTTTATCTTTCAAAAAGTGTTTTCCAGCGCTAAACCTTTCATCTAATTTCTAAATTGCTTTGTTTGTAAATTCCCAAAGCCAATCTAAAGGGATATTATTGTTAAAAAAAAAAAAGCACTTGGGGGTTTAACTAATATATATATATATATATATATTTTTTTAATAATTCTCCTTTAAGAAGGTGTTTTAGGAGGTGTGTACTGTGCCTACATACTTTTGCTAATAGTTGTCCCTTATACCCATCTCAAAAAGTTGGGAGGTAAGAAATCGCCTCCTGAAGTCGCCCAAAGTAGTGTAGGAACTACTTTTGGGAATCTGTGTGGCGTCGCACCAATTCGGACAGTTCTATTGCCGTCAATAGGCGCCGATTTGGCCTGCAATTTGACATGTCAATTCAGAGCTATGTGAACATGGGTGAAGTTGCATAGATATGAATGGAACTCATGGGGGGGGGGGGGATACTTTTAATGCGACTCGAAGGTCCAAAGCTGCATGAAAAGTCACATAAGTGTGAAAGTAACCTAATGAGATTAAATGATAACACCTTTGAATAAAGCCCCATTTGCACTTGTGCGACCTTAAAATTGCACAGCTTTGCCATGACTTGAAGCAATGTCTGTGTTATCTTGTGGTGTATGGACCTCAAATCGCATCAAAGTCAAACCAAGGTAGTGCAGGGATGAATTTTCCCCACTTTCAGGATGCACAAGTGACAATAGGGCCAAATTCAAAGATATCCTTGAATCTCTTTCACACTGCTGCGACCTGAAAGTCACCCTAATTTGCTTTGTCGCTGCAACTTGGCCCCAACTTCTGGGAATGCCTGTGTAATATTGCGCCCTATGTACCTCAAGTCACATGAGGCTCTGTTTCCACTATTGCAACCCTAAATTCGCATGATTTTGCCGCAATTTTTTGCCGTGATTTTGATGCGACTTGGAGCAATGCCTGTATATTCTTGAGGTCTATGGACCTCAAGTCGTATCAAAGTGGAACCAAAGTAGTGCAGGGACTACTTTGAAGTCGCTGCGACTTGATGTCGCACAGATATGAACCATACTCATTGGAAATCATGGGGTATGACATGTCATGCGACTTTGCAGTCCCAAGTTGCATGACAAGTCGCACTGGTGGAAACCGAGCCTGAAAGTCACACCAAAGTAGTACAAGGACTACTTTGAAGTTGGTCTGACTTAAAGTAGCACAGATATGAATGGTTATCATTGAGGATCATGAAAAGTCGCCCAACTGTGAATAAAGTCATATATATTTTAATAGAAAGGCGCTCTCATTTATACTTGCATAGTCCTTACTGATTTACATCAGCAGGAAGTAGTGATGTGTGCACATGGGCCAGAAGCAAATGTGTGGTGATAACAAACAAATCAATGAAGCCCACCCACACCAAATCCACCCCCACCTTGAGTAAGCACAAGTACATATCCTACACTTACCTGGCAAATCAGCAGCACTTCCTCTATGCTAAAGAGGGACCCGCCATGTCCACCTAGATGGAGATCCTGACCAGCACAGGAACTTCCGGGTAATTACAATGACTCATTTCCGGGTCAGGAGGTGAAACCACGCTCTGTTGATTGCAGCTGCGAATATTTGATCTCAATCACACTTAGAATTTATTATTTGCAGATATGCAAATCTGTATTTCTACATATGATATTTGAAGGTAAACTTAAGGGAGTTTGAAAAGGAATGGGGTCTCTGCCATAGCGGCAGGGGAATTACAAAGGCAAAAGGCCCAGTTGAGCCCTGCTTCACACTGACAGCGGGAGGAAATCATTCAGCTGAACTCATACGATTTTCATTCCCGCATGTCAGTCCAGACTGCAGGGGGGGGACATCAGAGACATCTGTGCAGGTTTCTGCACTTATATCAATACAAATCACACCAATTAGAACAGCGCAATTGCCACCGATCTGACATGTCAAATCGCACCAATGTGAACCAGAGCCGACACATACAACACTGTCTATCCTCCAGCTGAATTCATTACCTGCAATTCTCCACAGCTGTTATATATAAAGATTCCACCTTTATCATTTACTTGCAGGTGTGCTGAAGCCTAGGTTTACATTGGGGCGATATGTCATGCAATTTCAGAAATCAAATCGCATGACTATTGGTGGCAATGGCACTGTTCCAATCGATGCAACCCCAATTTTGTGGCGCCGCACCTATTTCCAAAAGTAGTTCCTGCACTACTTTTGCCGATTTCAGGTGCGACTTCAATAGACATTTGTGTATGAAGCCACACAGATGTCTATCAAGTAGTACCTAAAATCGCGCTAGCTTAAGTGAAGTAGCGCAATTTCAAAGTAGCATCAACGTGAACAAGGGCAAAGAGATTCATTTTTTGGTGCACAAATCCATATAGAAATAAAATATTAAGGATTTTGCACTTTGCCAAAAAAAAAAAAAAGCACACACCAAAGCTCAATAACGTACTTTTATTTTGCCAGCAGAAACAAAATTATGTACATTAATTTACTAGCTTCACAAAAAATTTGGACAGGATACATGGTGCTACATTTAGCAATTGGATTTTAAGGGCCCTGCTCATAGGAGCTTACAATCTAAAATTTGTCAAAACCTTAGAGTGCACACAGCTTTACTTTTAGTGTAGAACGGGCAACACATCACATTTTTATCTGCAAGAATATAGAAACATACTTAAGTCATTATTCTTACAAAGCATTCCAACATAATAAAAAAGACACCTGTTCAAAACCCCCACCCCACAATCCACATATACATACACTGGTGACCATGTTCTGCTGGAAGCTGCATTTCTGTGTACATGATTAAGCAATGAGAGCCAAGAGTAGAAGGTCAGCAGATGCTTCCAAACGATTTTGTACGGTCAGACAGGAACAATACACACATAATTTTTGATTGAAAAAATGCACAAGAATTTCAGCAAATAACATTAGTTGGGGGGGGGTGTCGATCTGCACAATATCATGCCTTCTCCCCCCCCACAAATCACAGCAAAAAACCTGGCCTTCTCAGACCAAACGATCCCCCATACTGCAGGCCTTTATATAAGAGAGGTTGTATTGTTAGCACACTGACACACGCCCAATAGAAGTACACGCCCACTAGAAGTACACGCCCAATAGAAGTACACGCCCACCAGTATCTTTCAATCTGTCTCTTCGTGTATGTCTAAAGTTAATTCACCTGATGGGCAGGAACACATAATACTATTTGCAACTGTGTTAGCCCTTGGCTACGTGCATCAAATCTCCAACTACAGGCCAAAGATCCAAGTCCATTTGCATGCACATAAACAAAGCAACAGTTTTCTAAGCATATGTACCTGTGCAGTGTAAAACCTACAATTTTAAATGTCCAAGTCCCTGGGTATGATTAGTGCTAACAAACATTAACATCAGGCCCTGGCTCCAATGAGCTTCCAATCTAAAGTCCAAAATAAACTTTTTTACATTAGAGACTATTTTAACAGGAGACAAATAAAATACCAGCATGTCTTAGGATTGTGGTGAGAAACCTACACAAGGAGAACATATAAACTTCAACACAAGCATTAGCATGTTGGGGGAATTGAACCAGCAACCCCAGTGCTGCTAGACGGAATTGCTGCCCACTTAGCCACCAGGCAGCCTCACACATGTTTTCTGCATCTCTGTGGTGTGAACCAGCCCTAAGTCCATAGCCATGTTCAGTGTCTCCAAGCAATATACAATATATTGGCCTAAGTATTGGGACGCCTGCTTTTAAACGCACATGAACTGTATTCGCATCCCAGTGTTAGACTGTAGGGTTCAATATTGAGTTGGCCCACCCTTTGCAGCTATAACAGCTTCAACTCTTCTGGGAAGGCTGTCCACAAGGTTTAGCAGTGTGTCTATGGGAATGTTTGACCATTCTTCCAAGTGCATTTGTGAGGTCAGGCACTGATGTTGGACGAGAAGGCCTGGCCTGCAGTCTCTGCTCTAATTCATCCCCAAGGTGTTCTGTTGTGTTGAGGTCAGGACTCTGTCCAGGCCAGTCAAGTTCCTCCACCCCAAACTCACTCATCTATGTCTTTATGGACCTTGCCTTGTGCACTGGTCCAAAGCATTTGGTGGAGGGGGATTATGGTGTGGGGGTTGTTTTTCAGGGGTTGGGCTTGGCCCCTTAGTTCCAGTGAAGGGAACTCTTAAGGCATCAGCATACTGAGACATTTTGGACAATTTCATGCTCCCAACTTTGTGGGAACAGTTTGGGGATGGCCCCTTCCTGTTCCAACATGACTGCGCACCAGTGCACAAAGCAAGGTCCATAAAGACATGGATGAGTGAGTTTGGGGTGGAGAAACTTGACTGGCCTGCACAGAGTCCTGACCTCAACCCGATAGAACTCCCTTTGGCTGAATTAGAGCAGAGACTGCGAGCCAGGCCTTCTCATCCAACATCAGTGCCTGGCCTCACAAATGCACTTCTGGAAGAATGATCAAACATTCCCATAGACACACTAAACCTTGTGGACAGCCTTCCCAGCTTTCCCAGAAGCTGTTCTAGCTGCAAAGGGTGGGCCAAATCAAATTTTAACCCTACGGACTAAGACTGGGCTGCCATTAAAGTTCATGTGTGTGTAAAGGCAGGTGTCCCAATACTTTGGGCTAAATTGTGTATCTGGCAAGATTTACAATGGTGGTGGAACCCTCCTACACATAAATACAACATTTAGACATAGTTTTAAGACTTGGGAGATGAGACAACTTCTCTACATGAAGCAGCATGTTTGGGATTTGGACCCAGACATTCAGGGATGCTAAGCAGAAGTTCTAACCTCTAAGCCACAGAGCTGCCACATGTGGAACCCTCCTACACGTAAATAAATACACATAAATACTGCATTTCTTGGGGCATACAGGTGATGGAATTACATTACTCAAGAGTTTTTCTTCTTGATTTATTCTGTGATATTTGGTGTTTTTTTGGGGGTGAGTTTAGAATAGTGATATTACCCTAAAATTTTGGGGAATTACATTTTTATTTCTGATGTTGGAACACATATCAGATTTTTGGGGCTCAAATTATGATTATTTAGAAATAATAAAAAGGACAAAAAAATGTGACTAATTTTAAATTTGCATCAGCAATGGTATTGTTTGTGCTTTGTGAAGACACCTGTGTGAGTTTGGGTAAAGATTGGTGTGAGATGGAGAGTAACAAGTGAAAGTGATAGAGAAAAATATATTTTATCAAAACATTCCACATTCTAGCTTTCTTTAAAAACAACATATTTTAATTAGAAGCAACATTGTTGCAAAGGAAATTTTTTTTCAGAGAAAGATACATTTCATCTCAACATTAAAAGGATTTATTTGTGAAAGTTACAATTGTATCATTAGAATCAATGGCTAAAACTTGCATTGGACTAAAATAGCTCAGATTTTCACTTCCAAAACATGCTCTTTAAAGTGGTTGTATACCCACAAATATGAAATGCACCTACAGGTAAGCCTACATTAAGGCTTACCTGTAGGTGCTTGCAATATCTCCGAGACCTACACGGTCTCTGAGATATTTGCAAAAAAGAGTGCACCGCTATCTACGGCGCATGCGCGCCGTAGATAACGGCGCAGGCGCACTGAATGCGGAGGCTCTTTGAATGGCAGTCTGCCGGACACTGCCGGAAATCGCGCATGCGCGGGGATCGTGCCGTTCCCCGCGCATGCGCGGGAGTGACGTCATCGCCGCTCCGGCCAATCACAGTGCCGGAGCGGCGATACCCGGAAGTCACTCCGGGTATCATGGATGCGACGGAGGACGTGTCCGAGGACCGCTGCAGGGGCTTCGATCTAAGGTAAGTGATTGATAATGAGCTAGTATGCTAGTCATACTAGCTCATTATGACTTTGCCTTGCAGGTTCTGAAAAAAAAAAAAAAAAAGTTTTGCGGTATACAACCGCTTTAATTAGCTCTCATTTCGGTATTTACTATAACTCTTGTGAAAAAAGTCACTTGAGTTAAAATTCGAGTTATTTTAGCTCTGGGCATGCTCAGTTTAGCTTGCAAATAGTTGTCCAAAAACGGGCATTTTTTTACTTCTCAGACTTTTAAAGATATTTCAGTGTAGAAATCACTTTTTCACACAGTTCAAAAGCAGATTATCTTTAAATAATATACCGCATATTTCAGTACCATTTAGGCAATTATATCATGCTCTAAACATTATTTCCATGTGCACAACTCCAGCTTTTAGTAGAGTAAGGATTTGGGCGCTATTTGGATTCTGGGAGCTATAGTAAATTCGATTTTGGTAAGTATTTTTTCTCCAGCGCTATAGTGAATACCGTTTTAGCGCTAATTAGCGCAAATTGCCGCGATTTGCGCTAATTAGCGGCAATTTGCGCTAATTAGCGTGAATTCACGGCAATTTGCGCTAATTAGCGCTGTGGCGCTATAGTAAATTACCCCCAAAGTGTTCTATTTACCATGTGTGTGAATGTGCACAGAGTAAAATGTTTGAACAACCACAAAGTGTAGCTTCTTTTTCAAATACGCTATAACCTTATTTGTGTATATTTTTGGTGTTACTAGGGAAATGGTTGTTATTTACTAAAGGAAAATACACTTGGCACTACAAATGCACTTAGACAAACTAGGAGACAGCAAAAAAAAAACAACAACAAAATACAGATTCAACCAGATTTTTATTTTGTACTTTCTCTAGAAAAAGTCAGACATGGCCTGGCATAGGAATTGCCCCCCTACCCGTGAAATATTCTAGATATTTCTGGCGAACCTCACAGGCATTTTGGGGGGGCAAGCCAGGACGGCCAGTTTCTAGGCCTGGCAGGGTATTGCCAGTTTGAAGTCCTGCCTCAGGCAATATTGAGGCAATATAATTTTGGGATTTCCGGATAAGAAAGTTATGTAGCACACAGCAACAAAAAACAATGTAGTTAATTTTGTACTCCGCCAAGTGAATTGGAGTCATGAAAAGGCGGAACCGGCTGGCCATTATCCTGAAGGCATTCTCCACAACTCTTCGGGCCCTGGCCAGCCGGTATTTGAACACCCTCTTCTCCGGGGTGAGGGTCCTCTGGGGAAATGGCCTCATGAGATGCGGTCCCAGTCCGAAGGCTTCATCAGCCAAAAACACAAAGGGGAGTCCTTCAACATTCCCTGCATCCGGTGGCAATGCAAGGTCGTCACTCTGGAGACAGAGGGCAAACTCCGTCTGGCTGAAGGATCCCCCATCGGACATCCGGCCATTCTTCCCCACATCCACATAGAGGAATTCATACCGTGCTGACACCACCGCCATCAGCACAATGCTATGAAACCCCTTGTAGTTGAAAAAGTAGGACCCAGAACGGGGTGGTGGCACAATGCGGACGTGCTTCCCATCGATGGCTCCACCGCAGTTGGGGAAGTCCCACCGCGTGGCAAACTCCGATGCCACAGTCTGCCATTCCTGTGGCGTGGAAGGAAGCTGTGGAGTGAAACCAGAAAAATAAATATTATTACTTTTGCACATAACATTGCAAGCAGATTCTACTAAAATACATTCTAGCCCAACATCATTCTAAGTTTCCGTTTAATGTGTTTTCCCAAAATCAAAGTGAAGGCTCAAGTATCATATTCATATCCCCCTCTGATGGTCCATTCTAAAAATATTTGGGGGGGGGGCTAGATGAGTTTGGGAATGGCCAAAAATAAGGAGAACTAACATTTATAGCAAAATTTTAGGGGGGGATTCGGGGGGGTAAAGCACTACAATGGAGCTGCAGAAAGACATTGGGAAGTGACTCGGCTAGGTGTGTTTGGGCCCAGGATAGCATTGCAGTGGCGGTGCGTCCATAGTGGGCGCAGGAGCGCTGCCCCCTCTCTCTCCTGCGCCCATCACTCAGAACAATACATAGGTTCATGCCTTGCGTGAACCTATGTATTGTCGATGCCGCACACTATTCAGGTGGATGGCCCCCTGTTGAGCGGCGGACATCTGAATAACAGCATCAGGTTTTTTAAGGGAAGTGCCTATCAGAGCCAGCGACTCTGATAGGCTTGCCAATTACAGCCTGAGGGCTGTAATTGGCTTCCAGAAAGTTAACCAGGGGACGCAGGGGGGGTGCGTTCTTTGGTTAAACACTGAGAGGCTCCTCTGCCAATCATGTTCACCGAGTCTGTTTACCGGTAACCTGATTGGCTGATGCAACATCGACGGCAGGAGAAGACATCGAGGAGAGAAGAAGGATGGCGCTGACCAGAGGAAGGCAAGTGCAGGGCTGGGGGGGGGGACTGGCTGCATTTGAGGGGACAAACTGGCTGCATTTGAGGGGACAAACTGGCTGCATTTGAGGGGACAAACTGGTGGCGTTAAATAGGCACAGTCGCGGAAATGGTAGTTTTTTAATTATTAAATTATTTGGGTGGCCCCCCAAACATTTTTTTTTCAAATATGAATTTTATTGTTTTATATAGACATACATAGAATAAAAACATTACCATACAAATAGAGTGTGACGTACAGATTCACAACCATTTATCTCAGACAGGGCTGGACGTTTGCCTGATGTAGATAGCCCAATACGGGGTACTATTATCACAGAGCCCGTGACTATCTGTTTAGTATCCTCCCCAGATGTTCCACATTACTCTATGACCGTCCAGTAGGGGGTATCACCATGTCGTAACTATCAGGATTCCGATTGCCCTGTCCAGTTCTCGTATCCCATTAATTAAAAAAGGAAGAAAGAGAGAGTGTGAGAGAGAGAGAGAGAGAGAGAGAGAGAGAGAGAGAGAGAAAAAGGGGGAAGAGAACAACAGAAATTGTCAAAATTGACCCTCAAAAAAAAAAAAATGGGCCCTGAGAGAAAAACACAAAAAACAACTGGAAGTACTAGAAGAAAGAAAAGGAAAAAGGAAAGGTGAAAGGAAAGAAAAGGGAGATGGGAGAGCGGGGTTGAAGGGGAAGGGAAAAGTGTGGGGGGGGGGGTTGGCCCAGAGTTATAAGCACGTCTACAGCCGTAATAACTATCAAGGCTGTATCCCTTTGTCAAATTAAGAGTTAAGTAGGGCCGATCCTTCATCAGAATAGATGAAGATGTTCCAGAGCCTCCACGCCTCAGAGTGCTTTTCTTGTTTGTTTTGAGCAGTGAGGACTAAATCCTCCAGTTTTTTGATTTCCTCCACTCTGCGCAACCACAGCCCCACTGACGGGGGTGAACTTTTCTTCCATCTGAGGGGGATGCAGGATTTGGCTGCGTTCAGTAAGTGCCGTATGATTGACTTCTTGTATCTCCGTGCCGGTATTGAGGTAGCATGAAGCAGGAAAAAGGCGGGGTCGTCACTGATTGCATGGTCGGTAAATTTCTGAATGATAGTCCTAACTGTTGTCCAGAAGTGTTGCAGACGGGGACAGGACCAGAAGATATGAAGAAGCGTCCCCACCTCCGTCTGACATCTCCAACATTGGTTCGTGGAATTAGGGAAGTATCTATGCAGTACCTGGGGTGTGTAGTACCACCTGGTCAAGATCTTGTAGTTAAGTTCTTGGATTTTTGTGCATATCGATGTTTTCAAGGAAAATCAAATTATTGTCTGTTTTTGGGTGTCAGTGAACGAACGTTGTAGGTCTGTTTACCATTTCTACAGGAAGGGCAGGTCAGGTTATGTGGGAGGGGAGTTAAGTAGTGCGTATGTTTTGGATAGGACTTGAGGCAGCGTCCCCTCGTCCCTGCAGTATTCTTCAAAGGTGGTCAGTTCTCTCTGATATTGTGCCGGATTTGGTATTGAATGTAGGAAGTGATGTAGGCGAATCACCCTCCACAATGGAAGTTGAAAGTGTCCTTCATCACTAGTCTGGGCTTGAACAGAGGGCCACTGAGCGTCCTCCAAGAAATGTGAGGCCTGGTCCCTCCCCGTCGATGTAAGTAACATGTACTCCGCCGATTCCAGGCCCGGGGGGAACGCTGGATTTCCTAGTATTGGGTAAAGGGGAGAGTCACCCGAGGAAAGGTGGGTTGATAGTAAGTTCGCCGGCCCTATCCGAAGGGTGGTGCCAATAACAGGATGGGAAGGGCGGGGGGTAGTCGGTCAAAGCACCAGGTGGCGCCCTTCAGCGGCACCACTGTTTGGGCTTGTTCTAGTTGGACCCAGAGTTTAGACTTACTGTGGCGGTTCCAGTCTATGATTCTGCCAAGATGCACTGCCCTGTAATAATTACGTAAATCTGGTAGGGCCAGTCCTCCGAGATGTTTCGGCAGTGTAAAAAGACGTCTACGGAGTCGGGGTTTGGAGTTAGCCCATATAAAGTGAACTAAAAGGGATTTAACCTGTTTAAAGTACGGGGGTGCAATCTTGATTGGCAATGCCTGGAACAAGTACAAAAATTTAGGGAGGATGCACCTACCAAACCAGGAATGCAAACCTTTTGGTCCACTCCTGTAGCAACAGGCGGACCTTGGTCAATAAGGGTGGAAAGTTGAGGTCGAAGGTGTGCTTCAAATCGCCCGGGATCAAAGTTCCCAGGTACTTAAGAGAACTGTCTGACCATTTAAATTTGAACTGGGATTTCAGTGAGCTCAATCTAGTGGGAGGAATATTAATCCCCATTGCTGCCGATTTGTCGAAATAAATTTTTAGGTTGGAAAGGTTTCCGTATCTATCAAACTCCCGGAGCAGGTTCGGTAAGGACACTACCGGGTTGGTCACCCCCAAACATTTTGAGCACCAGCCGCCACTGCTGGAGAGGTTAGTGAAGGGAAATATGCATGGAGGAGAAAAAAGGGGCATTTAAAAGCTTACAGCATGCATGGAGACAAAGGGGACATTCTCAGCATATTACAATCATGGTAATTAGGGAAGGATGAAAGAAATACAATACATTAGCATACATGAAATACATAAAATGTGATGTTAAAGGAGAAAACTTACCCTCATATAGTCCTCCTGCAGGACTTGTATAATGGCAGAACAGGTGTCTGGGATTATGAGGCCCAGAGCCTGGGGGGAGATGCCTGTCGTGAACTTCAAGTCCTGCAGACTTCTCCCTGTCGCCAGGTAACGTAACGTGGCGATGAGCCTCTGCTCAGCACTGATGGCTTCCCGCATAACGGTGTCCTGCCTGGTAATATAGGGGGACACCAAAGCCAACAGATGCTGAAAAACGGGGTCAGACATCCGCAGAAAATTCCTGTAGTCCTCAGGATTATTCTCCACGATCTCCCGCAGCAGAGGCATATGGCAGAATTGGTCCCGCTGGAGCAACCAATTCTTGGTCCATGAACTCCTCCTCACCCCGTTCATGGACTCGCCATGGACAAGCAGACCAACACCAAGCGCCCGCACGAACTTGACGACGAGAACGTACCTGCGACATGGCTAGGAAACGGTCGTCTGATCAGAACGTACTAAACAGAACGCACTTTAGAACAGCAAGGCCTACGAAGAACGAACTGAAATTCAGAAACGAACGGGCAAGAACGCACTGTAAAACAGATACGACCTGCCTACACGCCCTGAAAGACAATATACGAACCCACAAGCACAAACTGAACCGCAGAAAACGAACTGAAAGCACGAAGACTGAAAAGCGCGAATCGTCTCTTCCCATACTTTTATTTCACACGCGGTAACACGAGATCAGCAAAAGCAGCCCAAGGGGTGGCGCCATTGAAATCGATCTTCCCCTTTATACTGCCGTCGTACGTGCTGGACGTGACCGCGCAGAACAACGACGAGATTTGGAATTGACTGTGTGTATGCAAGGAAAGCTTGACAAGAATCTCGTCAAGCTTGACAAGAATCTCGTCGAGAAAAACGACGTGTTTTTAATGACGAAAAACTTGGTTGTGTGTACGAGATTAAGGCTTACCTGTAGGTGCATGAAATATCTCCTTAACCTACACGGTTAAGGAGATATTTGCATTTAAATGCGGCGACACTGACGTTACGCGCATGCGCATGGGGTTAACCCCATTCACAAATTCGGCTAGGTCGCAACATACGTAGCCGAATTCGGCGGCTCACGCGCGCATGCGCGGAGTCACGTCTTCGCCGCTCCGGCCAATCAGAGCGCCGGAGCGGCGCTGTGATTGGCTGCAGCGGCGATACCCGGAAGTAACCTTCCGGCTATCGCCGCAGCGATGGATGCGGCTGAAGAGGGAGACGAGGACGGCTTCGGGGGCCCCGATCTAAGGTAAGTGATGCATAATGAGCTATTATGCTAGTCATAATAGCTCATTATGCCTTTCTCTTACAGGTCGATGGGAAAAAATAAATAAAGATTTAAACCTTTTTGACGTCATATGTATATGGCAATATCTACATGTTTTAACTCCACATCTATAAGAACCAAGATGGCCAAGGTTTTTCTTTTTTATCCTGAAAAGATGTAACTGGGGAATAAAGAAGATCGCAGTCAGGGTGCCCGTCTGCTGAAAAAACAGACTCCATTAGATACAATGTTGCACAAAGCTTTGCCAGAGAAAAGATTGGGAAGATTTATTTTTATGTAGCGGGGTCCTCAATTTAGGGGTAGTGTTTGAGTGGTAGTTATGCTCAAACACCTAAATTGTTAGGACATTAGCAACCATTTTTGTCTGCAGGAAGAGTATCGGTGTACTATTCCCTGTGGCCTGAAGGTGGCGCTGCCATAGTGAGCCAGGGTTGAACCGCTGATACAGTGCTGTGCCTTGTGTGTCCCCTCTCGGAAACCATACAGTGGGAGTGGTCGGCCTGCTGTGTATGCTGGGAGAGGATATAAAAGGGGCAGACTCTGCCTGTTCAGGGTTCGTCGTCGGGAGTCCTACTCCCAGGGAGTGTGTGTGTTCCTGTCCGCCCTGGGCACCTTTGGCCCAGGGGCGGTGGTCGGTGAATCGGTCCCAGGCACCTTTAGCCCTGGGGCTGCAACTGAAGGCCTTGGGCCCAGCACCTTCGGCTGGGGCCCATCAAGGATCGAGGAATCTCAGGGTGCCGCCTTGCAAGGGGACCCGCATCTTAGACGAGGAGGCCGGGGAAAGACCGTTCCGAGGGACTGGTGAGAAGTCACAGTGAAGGAACGGGCCCAGTAACTCTCTGGAGAGATGTCTTCTCCTTACAAAGAGGCCAAGCTTTAAAGAAACCAAGTTCACCAGGTCTGTGGCAGAGACCAAGTTCACCAGGTCTGTGGCAGAGACCAAGTGTACCAGTTTGTGTAGTGATTGTGCGGTTAGTTCGAGTACCATTTTGGCTGCTAGTCCCTATCTAGGGAGACTATCCAAATGGGCTAAGTCTGCTTGAGAAGCCAAGCAGTGAAGTGTATTACGTTTGTGCCTGGACCTCTCCCACACCTTATGCTGTCCTGTTCTCTCTCCAACCTTTCCTATCAGAGACTGTGTTTTAAGAGAAATAAACTCTACGTTGGAGTTACAGCTGGTGTGGACATTGAAGTCATTGGGGGAAATAGAGACTTGTCTTTATTGACTATAGAGATAAGAACCATTCTGTGGGAGAATCTGGCTGTGGAGACCCATCACAACACCGCTCAACCTCTTCACACAGGAGGGTACGGGCATATAGAGCTGGGTGTGCCCTCTCATCCTGCGAGGAGCCTTAGACAAGGAGGAGAGGGTGGTAAGCGCTATATTTATATTATTAGTATTCTGGTAATATTGTACAGAAAAAAAGGAAAGTGCAGCGCTAAAAACACCATTAATAAAAGTAATGAATGAGGTGATTATTAATATTGTGCAAAGGTACAAATTTAGGTAGGTAAGTTAGATTCAATTGTATTGATTATTAAACCTAAATGGTGAAAAGAAATATTTTATTTAAAAAAAGAAAACTAATGCAGAGTCTCCAGATATGTAAATGAATATACATACAATGAATAACAGGTGATATATTAATAAAAAAGAGAATGCAGAAAAAAAGTGAAGTCCCAAACGGAATTGATATTAAGAGTCCCGATGGAAGGTGTTCAAAGTGAAAATAAAGATGAATCAATCTTCCCAAAAAGGATGTGTGTAAAGGCTTCAGGTGTGTCACCCTTGTGGTAAATGATCTGCTTACCAGAATGCCGTGACTGTATTAGACAGTCTCTCCCAACACAGGGAATAGGTTTCCCCAAGACCTTAGTGTCTCCACGGCAGCTCTGTTAATAATGATGATCCTCACAAGCTCATGTGGAAAAAAAAAGGATATGTCCATAGTGTAATATGCAAAGCCAGAGCTTTATTGAAATAAAGGAATGCACTTACAATAAGGTAGATGAGTTAAAGCGATAGCGGTGGTGGATCGGTGCGGCGTCTCAGTGGATCCTGTGTGTGTACGTTCCTATGGCGTCCTCGGTACCTCCTCTCGGTAAGGTATTGCGTGATGACGTCAGCGGTAAATATGTATGTCGAAAAGAACGCAGTATTACAGGTAAGAGGGTGGAAAAATAAACAGGAGAGGTAAGTACCACTTTAAATTTCTCCTTATTTCCAGTTCATTACAATCCTCCAAAATGTACCTTTTACCGTGGCTACCAATCACTGCAGCACCATAACACTCTTTGTGTGATACATTTTCTTCAGCCTACAGAAAACTTGTATCTTGTACAACACGATGGAATTCCTTCTATGATGCCCTGGCTCGAATCTTTTCCTTTGATTTTCGATATATTGTACAGAATATAAGGAAACAAAAGTGACAGATTGATTAGGGTTTTTGGTGCTTTTTTTCTGATGACTAGACTCAAAATTGCCATAATAATATTAAGATAACAGATCAGATATTTTTTTAGCAGCCGGAATCTGATAGCCTCTCTGAATAGACCACTGAGTATAACCCCTAGAACTTAATTTATTTTTTTAATTAAGGCCTCCGTAGAACAGTTTCATCTGGCTCTATGAACTCACCTACCGGAATCACCCTAATTGTTTGTGTAGGATGGCAGCTGTTAGCCTGTAAAGTTGCATTACCGGGCCGGCTACGGGCTTACGAAAAGTTTTACTTTACTAAAAAATCTATAGTTAGATCACTAGAGTTATCAGTAGGCTTCAAGTTGAGATTGTTGTCATTAATGTAGTGCAAAAAAGACGGAATATCAAAGAAGTATCAGTATTAATCCAAATAATTAAAAGATTGTCAATAAATTTGCCATACCATAGTAGCTGATGATAAAAAGGAGGATTAGAGAGTGTAAAAATATGAAACTCCCCCCACCAACCCATGAATATATTTGCCAAAGAGAGCAAAAACTTGGCACCCAACGAGGCACTGCACATTTGTATATTGCAAGTTTAATTGAAAAGAAAAAAATTATGGGTCAAAAAAAAAATAATCAATACACCTCAAAAGATAATCCTGGAGTTCCACAGTGTACGTCCTGTACGTTTTCAGATGATACTTAAAGCGGAGCTCCACCCAAAATGGGATGTTCCACTTTAAGTACTCCTCCCTCTCCTTCCCTGCCACATTTGGCATGTAATTTTTTTGGGGGGAGAGTGGGTACCTAGTGGGAGTGGGTACCTAGTTTTGCCAGGTACCCACTCCCACTTCAGCCCGGATTGCCTAGGCAATCAAAGCAGAAGTTCTCCTCTCCCCCTCACTCCCTGCAGTCATCTGAACGTTCAGCGTCTCCCCGCAGGGATGTAGTCCCAAGGGAAGGGGCGAGCACGCTGACTAACCCCCAGCCAGAACGGCTCGGATGACGGGGGCAAGCTTACTGAGGAGGAACAGGAAGTGAGGAATTCAGACAAAGAAAAAAAACATTTAGAAGGGAATTCGAAGGAAAAGGTAAGTGAACCAACAATGCACTAGCTTAACCACTTGTCCACCGCCCACTGTCAATTGACGGCGGGCGGAGGACACTCTCGTTCTGGGAGGACGTCATATGACGTCCTCCCTTTAAAACGAGCTAGGAGGCGCGCGCTTGAAGCCAGCGGCGCGCGCGCGTGCCCGCCGCGTTCACGAGGCCCCGGTGCGCGTGCCCGGCGGCCGCGATTGCCGCCGGGCACCCGCGATTGCCCGGGAAACGAGCAGGAAAGTGGGTCTCTGTGTGTAAACACAGAGATCCACGTCCTGTGAGGGAGAGGAGGCTGATGGTGTGTCCCTTGTACATAGGGACAACCATCGGTCACCTCCCCCAGTCAGTCCCCTCCCCCCACAGTAAGAACACATTGAGGGAACATATTTAACCCCTTCCCGCCCCCTAGTGGTTAACCCCTTCCCTGCCAATCACATTTATACAGTAATCAATGCATTTTTATAGCAGGGATCGCTGTATAAACGTGAATGGTCCCAAAAATGTGTCAAAAGTGTCCGATGTGTCCGCCGCAATATCGCAGTCACAATAAAAAAATCGCAGATCGCCGCCATTACTAATAAAAAAATAAAAAAATAAAAATGCTATAAATCTATCCCCTATTTTGTACACGCTATAACTTTTGCGCAAACCAATCAATACGCGCTTATTGCGATTTTTTTTTTTTACCAAAAATATGTAGAAGAATACGTATCGGCCTAAACTGAGGAAAATTTTATTAAAAAAAAAAAATGGGTATTTATTATAGCAAAAAGTAAAAAATAGCGTTTTTTTTCCAAACTGGACGCTCTTCTTTTGTTTATAGCGCAAAAAATAAAAACCGCAGAGGTGATCAAATACCACCAAAAGAAAGCTCTATTTGTGGGAAAAAAAGGACGCAAATTTCGTTTGGGAGCCACGTCGCACGACCGCGCAATTGTCATTCAAAGTGTGACAGCGCTGAAAGCTGAAAAATGGCTTGGGCAGGAAGGGGGTTTTCGTGCACAGTAGGGAGGTGGTTAAAGGAACCTATTTAGAAAATACAAAACGAACCTTTAAAACCCCTTTAAACCTACTCCCTCTCCCATTCTAAGCACTATGCTAACTACCCTTTAAAAAAAGATGTGTATACTTACTTACCTTATCTAAGGGTCCTACGATCCACTCACATGATTAAGTCCCAGTGCTGGCTTTAGTGTAGAGGAGGGACAGCGGACAACAGATGCCCCATACTAAGTCTGAGGATGATGTCATGGCAGAGGCTCTGCAGCCATTGTCGCTGCTCTCTCCTTAACCCTGAAGCTAGCTCCTGGGGAGATTACCTGACCAGACAGGAGCGCCTTTAGATTAACGTAACCAGAGTTTTAAAATGAAATCTGGGGACATATTTTTTTTACTAGTAATAGCGGCAATCAGCAACTTATAGGACAGGAAGTGGCACTTTTGACACGTTGTGGAAACCAGTGACACTAATACAGTAATCAGTGCTAAAAAATATGCACAGAGAGACAGACACCCCTAAAGCACACCTGTGTTGAAGCCTTAAAAGGCACTGGCAGCCCCACGATCGGATCCACTTCTCCTGTGTTCCTGCTGCTGGACACTGTTAGCTGAGCTCAGCTGTCTCTCACTGCCTGCTGCTGCCCACCTCACAGCCTCTCAAATCTCATTCCCTGGGTGGGCCCCGGCTACTATTGGGTGGGGAGCGAAGCTGGGCAGCAGAAGATAGGCAGGCGGCTGGCCGGGACTTGAGCCAAGGCAGAAGAACATGTGAGCGGGAGCAGAATGAGCATGCAACCGAAACTGAAGAAATAGTCCCTCCTATCCGACTAGCACATGATCATCAGAAAGGGACACAGATAATGAAAAAAAAAAATACACCCTCTTAAGCTAGTAGGGGGGCGGAGCAGGGGTGTGTAATTTTTTTTTATTATTATTATTCTGCACTGATTGTCTTTGAAATTGCCTGGGCCCCTGTTAAAATCCAATCCGGGGACAAAACCGGGGACAGACTTGGTCCGGGGAGACAGTGTCCTTAGTCCGTTGACTGTCCACAGAAACCGGGGATGTCTGGTCACCCTACTTTAGATTAGGTATGTATACACATATTTTCTTTAGGTTGGTTTAGAGCAGGTTTAAGCTTAGTTAGCTTTTGACCAGACTTTTAGTTTAATGCCGGTCGGAAATTCCACCAGCAAAAGTCCGATGTGAGCTTTTGGATGGAAATTCCGACCGTGTGTATGCTCCATCGGACTTTTGCTGGCGGAATTTCCGAAAGCAAAAGATTGAGAGCAGGTTCTCTATTTTTCTGACGGAAAAAATTCCGATCAGAAATTCCAATCGTCCACCCCGAAATTCCACCGAAGGAGACCCCATGAGACGAAACGCGTCAGACAGACTCCACCGTTGCCACATTACTTTGCAAAGCACTTTTTATATCAACATAAATGTAAGTGTTCTTACTTCATTACATTTTTGATATATAATACGGAGTTACGCTATGTGGCTGTTTCTTTTTCCTACTCTATGATACACACCCTTCTGCATCTATTTGGGATTTCCCGGTCCACTATTGCATATGAGATAACCCGTTAAGAAGTCACCCTCCTTTGTGGTTTATTCCAACCTGCTGACGTTTGGTAATCCCCAGCAAAGCAATTTGTAGCATATAGGATTATCCAGGTTCCATCGTGGTTCCACCACACAAAGTCTGTTTGAACAATTGAACGTATGTTCTCTCGGGTTCAAACGTTCCGGTAAGCCTCTTACCTATCGGTGGTGGTTCCCTTCACTTCATCACTTCTTCACTTTTATCACTTTTGCTTCTGTTTAAAGCCCTCACCATGTTTTGAACTTTGCCAATATTGTCGTTGGGTCACTTTAAGGACACACAGTTGTGCAAATTTTGTACTTGTATTGAGTATTCTTGTATACGGACATTCAAACTTGTATCTATGGGGATATTCATACTCCTATTGTTCATATTCACCATTTGAGCACTTTATTAATTTATGTCCATTGACATTCCTGGAAGGTAGTAGTGCAGCGCTACATGTAGGCCAGTGGGAGCTGGACTGTAACTCAAATGTGACCATGTGTAGAAACACACAAAAAAAAAGTGAGAAGGGGCAGGCTGAACACCCCACCCAATATCTGAAGTGTCCACAACACTAAACAAAGTGATAAGTGTCCAAAACAGTGGTGATAAGTTTCCAAAACAGTGGTTAAATAACATGAAATGGATGTGGAAATTCTGGCACAATTCTTCACGTGGATGATGACATACATGTGTGCTTACCGGAAACGTTGGATCCGAATGTCATACGACAGCGGATCAATCGAGCTTGAGAGTATCTCCAACGGATGCTCCACAGGAACGTCACCGGGTCTCTGATGGATGATGAGATGTACCGGCTGAACGGTCAGATGTCAACAATCCTGGATGGAACTGATGGATGTAATACTTCTTGGGTCTCCAATACCCTCGCGTTTCGTTCCTAACAGGACGTCTACAGGGGCATGTAGACGTCCTGTTAGGAACGAAACGCGTCGGGCTATGCATTTTTCTTCCCATGTTGCCTTTTAATATATGAACTGTGATCACTTTTTATTTCTGTATGTTGGTGTTTTTTTGATTAAAAAACAATTTTTTGATCTACACCATTGGAGCCCCCTATTTTTTTCTTCTCTTTTGCATGAATTCGGTGAGGAAAAGTTTTTTCAGTTTTCTCCAGTTGGTCCTTTTACAATACCCTTGTCGGGGTATTTTCTACCCAAGTTTGATTGTATCCCACCGTCCGGTTGAATACCAGGATCCAGAATATCAATCTTCTGGTAAGATCTCCAGCCTTGAGGGTATAGGGGACCCAAGAAGTATTACATCCATCAGTACCATCCAGGATTGTTGACATCTGACCGTTCAGCCGGTACATCTCATCATCCATCAGAGACCCGGTGACGTTCCTGTGGAGCATCCGTTGGAGATACTCTCAAGCTCGATTGATCCGCTGTCATATGACATTCGGGTCCAACGTTTCCGGTAAGCACACATGTATGTCATCATCCACGTGAAGAATTGTGCCAGAATTTCCACATCCATTTCATGTTATTTAACCACTGTTTTGGAAACTTATCACTTTGTTTAGTGTTGTGGTCACTTCAGATATTGGGTGGGGCGTTCAGCCTGCCCCTTCTCACTTTTTTTTTGTGTGTTTCTATACATGGTCACATTTGAGTTACAGTCCAGCTCCCACTGGTCTACATGTAGCGCTGCACTACTACCTTCCACTTTGTTTGAATTTGTCACATTCCAGTACAGTTGCTTCACTTTCCTTGAGTTGTTATTATTTATTTTTTGGGGTAGCGCATTTATTTCCTTTTATCATTGACATTCCTCCAATTTTTTTAAATTTGATTAGCGCTACACTTTTTGTTTCCACATCCATGCTATTTGTCCAATTGTTGTGTTAGCAGCTTATCCAAGGGGCAGCGCGGAATTATTTTGTATACCAGTCCCTCGACTCCGACCAGCACATGATCATCAGAAAGGGACACAGATAATGAAAAAAAATACACCCTCCTAAGCTAATAGGAGCGGCGGAACAAGGGTGTGTAATTATTTTATTTTTTTATTCTTATTCTGCACTGACTGTCTTTGAAATTGCCTGGGCCCCTGTTAAAATCCAATACGGGGACAAAACCGGGGACAGACTTGGTCCGGGGACAGTGTCCTCAGTCCGTTGACTGTCCACGGAAACCGGGGATGTCTGGTCACCCTACTTTAGATTAGTTATGTACACACATACCTAATCTAAAGTATACACATATTTTCTTTAGGGTGGGAGCAGGTTTAGCTTAGTTAGCTTTTGACCAGACTTTTAGTTTAATGCCGCGTACACACGGCAAAAGTCCGTTGTGAGCTTTTTGTCGGAAATTCCGACCGTGTGTATGCTCCATCGGACTTTTGCTGGCGGAATTTCCGCCAGCAAAAGATTGAGAGCAGGTTCTCTATTTTTCCGACAGAAAAAATTCCGATCAGAAATTCCGATCGTCTGTAGCAATTCCGATGCGCAAAATTCCGACGCATGCTCGGAAACAATTCGACGCATGCTCGGAAGCATTGAACTTCATTTTCTCGACTCGTCAAAGTGTTGTACGCCACCGCGTTCTTGATGGTCGAAAGTTCAGAGAACTTTTGTGTGACCGTGTGTATGCAAGCCAAGCTTGAGCGGAATTCCGTCTGAAAAAAATTGATCGTGTGTACGCGGCATAAGTGGTAGGGTGTCAGTGGGCATTGCAAATTGTGAGCTTGGCCAAAATAGTCATTATATGAGTGTCTTATTTCAGTTATTTTCTCCTTTTGTCCACTAACAGTTTGTGAGTATTCATCAGCAGTGTGTTGCTTTCTTATCCAATTTTTAGCTTGGATCCATGTTTCTGTGATGACCTGTTTCATAAGGTGTTAGTGTAACATTAAAGTGATAATAAAGGCTGATTTCCCAAAAAATTAATAACAAACTTGTTATACTTTCCTGTTGTGTGCTGTGGTTTTGCACAGAGTAGCCCCAATCCTCCTCTTCTCGGGTCCCGTGCCACCGCTCCTGGCCCCACCCTCCTGCCGAGTACCCACATTGCAGGTAGCTCGCTATGAAGACATTTGAGCAGGCTCACTCCCGATCCGCTGCTCTGTCTGTCCATTCAGACACAGTGTGGTTTGGCCCCACCCCTACTCTCACCTCATTGGCTCATGTGCTGGGATTGTCAGATTGCTGTCTCAGCGAATGAGGAGGCAGAGACCCCGGAGAGCCGCTGCTCTCGTGCACATTGCTGGATCGAGATAATTATTAGGGGGGGGGGGGGGGGCTGCTACACACAGAAGGTTTTTTACCTGCATGCATGCAGGTAACAAATCTTCAGCCTTTTCAACTACTTTAAAGTTGATGTACAGCCATTTTTTTCAGTTTTGAATATAGGGAAGATTAAAAAAAAACACAAAAAACATACAAACATACAAACATAACCCATGACCATCTCCTACTTTCCTCTTCCAACCTTCCCAGAAACTTGTACAGGAGAATGGTAGGTAACAATTAGTAGGGTTTCATCAGCACTCCCACATTATTAACATTGTCACATACATTAAGCATTGTCGCTCTTCTTTTTAACCAGATACATAATACCCTAGTCATAGATCCATACATTGGTGTAGAGAAATGATTGCATGCCATTTCTGGGTGTAATAATCTTTTCTGACCTCGCCTATATTTTTTGATTGTCAATAAGGCAGCTTGGAAAACCGGATCCCTGTCAGCACAGCATTTTATTGTTTTCTGTATCCCAACTGTGTAAATTCACCCTTTCTATTTGTGTTGGTGATCATTGTCACCACAACAAAAAGTGATAGGAGAAAGAAAAATATAGGAACCAATAAGTTCAAAACCTGCGCAAATCAATAACCAAAAAACAAATAAACTACAATAAAGAGCTGCGTGTTGTAAAATGTAAAAACACATATAACGTGATAAGAAACAAAGGAACCGCACTCTTATATCATAAATTACATATCACCATAGTGAATAAACAAATAAATAAATACATTTTCATTTAAATTATAAAAGATACATAAAAAGAGCTCCACATAGTGTAAAAACTTTACCAGTTTTATTAAAAGCAATTAAAGTTGCACTTACATCAAGTCAAATGTTTGACCGCCTTAAAATAGAAGGGCCGGCACGCACACAACACCCGTCCCCCTGGGATTCCACAATCGCGGTGACGTCAGCACTTCGTCCTCCCTATGTGTTTCGTCATAAGTTGACGTCTTCTGGGGTACGGGTGGCGTGCTGCATGACTGCTAAAAATACACATCAAAAAGAAACCAAGCCATGGTTTGAACCACTGTTTTGTTTAAAAAAAATCACTATACTATACTATACAGTCATGGCCGAAATTGTTGGCACCCCAGAAATTTTTCCAGAAAATCAAGTATTTCTCACAGAAAAGTATTGCAGTAACACATGTTTTGCTATACACATGTTTATTCCCTTTCTGTGTATTGGAACAAAACAAAAAAAGGGAGGGAAAAAAAGCAAATTGGACATAATGTCACACAAAACTCCAAAAATGGGCTGGTCAAAATTCTTGGCACCCTTTCAAACTTGTGGATAAATAAGATTGTTTCAAGCATGTGATTCTCCTTTAAACTCACCAGGGGCAAGTAACAGGTGTGGGCAATATAAAAATCACACCTGAAAGCAGATAAAAAGGAGAGAAGTTCACTTAGTCTTTGCATTGTGTGTCTGTGTGTGCCACACTAAGCATGGACAGCAGAAAGAGGAGAAGAGAACTGTCTGAGGACTTGAGAAACAAAATTGTGGAAAAATATCAACAATCTCAAGGTTACAAGTCATCTCCAGAGATCTAGTTTTGCCTTTGTCCACAGTGCGCAACATTATCAAGAAGTTTGCAACCCATGGCACTGTAGCCAATCTCTCTGGGCGTGGACGGATGAGAAAAATTGATGAAAGGTTGCAACGCAGGATAGATGGTGGATGAGCAGCCCCAAACAAGTTCCAAAGAAATTCAAGCTGTCCTGCAGGCTCAGGGAGCATCAGTGTCAGCGCGATCTATCCGTCGACATTTAAATGAAATGAAACGCTATGGCAGGAGACCCAGCAGGACCCCACTGCTGACACAGAGACATAAAAAAGCAAGACTACAGTTTGCCAAAATGTACTTGAGTAAGCCAAAATCCTTCTTGGAAAACGTCTTGTGGACAGATGAGACCAAGATAAAGCTTTTTGGTAAAGCACATCATTCTACCGAAAACGGAATGAGGCCTACAAAGAAAAGAGCACAGTACCTACAGTGAAATATGGTGGAGGTTCAATGATGTTTTGGGGTTGTTTTGCTGCCTCTGGCACTGGGTGCCTTGAATGTGTGCAAGGCATCATGAAATCTGAGGATTACCAAAGGATTTTGAGTCGCACTGTAGAGCCCAGTGTCAGAAAGCTGGGTTTGCGTCCGAGATCTTGGGTCTTCCAGCAGGACAATGACCCCAAACATACGTCAAAAAGCACCCAGAAATGGATGGCAACAAAGCGCTGGAGAGTTCTAAAGTGGCCAACAATGAGTCCAGATCTAAATCCCATTGAACACCTGTGGAGAGATCTTAAAATTGCTGTTGGGAAAAGGTGCCCTTCCAATAAGAGAGATCTGGAGCAGTTTGCAAAGGAAGAGTGGTCCAAAATTCCGGGTGAGAGGTGTAAGAAGCTTATTGATGGTTATAGGAAGCGACTGATTTCAGTTATTTTTTCCAAAGGGTGTGCAACCAAATATTAAGTTAAGGGTGCCAAGAATTTTGACCAGCCCATTTTTGGAGTTTTGTGTGACATTATGTCCAATTTGCTTTCTTTCCTTCCTTTTTTTGTTTTGTTCCAATACACACAAAGCGAATAAACATGTGTATAGCAAAACATGTGTTACTGCAATTCTTTTCTGTGAGAAATACTTGATTTTCTGGAAAAAAAATTGGGGTGCCAACAATTTCGGCCATGACTGTATATTGTGTTAGCGTGACTCAATTTGAACCTTATTACACTATGCACTCACCAGATTTATTACAGGGAGTCAAATTACGTGCCGGTTTGCGCTCCACCTGCGTTCCAGCTGACCCGAAATTACGTATCTCAAACACCACCCTGAACCTTGGGTGGTGTTTAAGATACCCAATTTCCGGTCAGCTAGAATGCAGGTGGAGTGTCAGAGGAATTCCCAATTCAGCCGCGCCAGTCGCTCTCCTGCGCTCATGCGTGGTGGAACGGCGCTTCGGCGCGTGCACGGGCCGGTGGAACGTGCACGCGCATGCGCATTAGCGCGCCAATCAGAGCTCTGGCGGGCCTATATAAAGCGGCCTAGGTACTCTGACAGGTTGCTGGTTTGTTGTCAGCTTTCTGTTGTACCTGGTTTCCTGTTACCTGCATCTGAACTTCTGTTGTGACCCGGATCGGCTTGACTACTCTGCTCTTCTCTCCTGGACCTGACCCTTGGCTTGTTTTACGGATCTTCCTTGCTGCCTGTGTTTGACCCCCGGCCTGTGACTCTGATCTGCTGCTTGTCTCCAGCCCCTGACCTCGTGCCTGCATCTTGGACCCGCTATTTGTCTCCAGCTCCTGCTCTGCTGCTTGTACCTCTTGGACTTGCTACTTGTCTCCAGCTCCTGCTCTGCTGCTTGTACCTCTCGGACTTGCTACTTGTCTCTTGTCCTAGACCAGTGGTTCTCAACTCCTGTCCTCAGGACCCACTAACAGGCCAGATTTTAAGTATTACCTTGGGGAGATGCAGACTAAAATCCTGCAATCCCTGAGCAGCAAATTATATCACCTGTGATGCATTTCAGTTATCTTGCAAACCTGGCCTGTTAGTGGGTCCTGAGGACTGGAGTTGAGAACCACTGTCCTAGACCCTCGGCCTGCACTTCCAACACTGGACCCTCAGCCTGCACCCGGACTCAGTCTTTGCTTACTTGTCCCGTCCCCTGTCACGCTCTGGACTTGTGTCTTCAGCTAGGATCTTGCAAGGAGCCGCACCCATCTAGTGTTTGACCCTCAGCCTGCTCTGGGTTACATAAGCTCTACCAGATCTGCTAGCAAGACCTACCTCACCTGCTGGTAGCCAGTGCCTCTTCACGCCATCCTCTCCCTGTCTCACCTCCAAGGGGAAGGAGTGCATCAAGTCGCAAGGCTGAACCGCTCTCGGCATCGGTAAGTACACACGTGACATGGAGCGCAAACCGGCGATTCCTATACGATACATAGTGATCCTTGTCTTCTTTAATGTAAGAGCAATGCAACCTTCTTTTTTAAATAAATGATTTGAAATACTGCACCATGAGAGTGTTCCTTACTCTACCTCTCTATATGGCAACACTGGAGCTTTGACTATGCTATCTATCTATATATATATATATATATATATATTGAATTGATGGTAGAGGCGGTTTGAATTCCTTCCTGTGACCTCATGTATAACATCTTGGATTTTCTCATATGCGTAATTTGACTCCCTGTAATAGGGGTCAATTAAATCTGGTGAGTGCATTGTGTGTCTGCATGCTGATGGAGAGGAACCCTTCCTATACTCACTGAGGACGTTATTCACGTGTGGGATCTATATGTGGACTTCCCAATTTTTATGTATCTTTTATAATTTAAATTAAGATGTATTTTTTTATTTGTTTATTCACTATGGTGATATGTAATTTATGAGCCTGTTTCCTTTGTTTCTTTGCATTTGCAGTTATTATCAGACCAAGGAGCAAGGGTACAACTTTCAATGGGGACAATTGTTCTAGTAGCAACTGTCTAAGAGGGGAATCCTCCTCACTTTGTAGGTTTCCTTCCACTTCCCCTTGCAATTCCAGCATTAAATCCCCAAACAATTATATATTTCCTGAAAGCAGAGGCTCTGTGGAATAAAATGATAGAAGTTGCATTTTTTTTTTATAATAATATTTGTGCAACTGTAATACAGTAAAATATGCAGTTTACATTCAGTGAGTTATCAAACATGTCAAGCCTAAAAATCACATGTGCCCAGTGTAACCACCCTGTCTTAAGCAGGAGTGTCTATTTAGATTTAGTGAATTTTTGGCCAATCAGTAGGAGTTTCCTGGCAACTAGTGCATGCTGGGAGAAGTTATAAATATTCAGGGTGTAACCTTTGGGAATCACTCTGTTCTCCCCTGGGCCTCTTGCCTGGGGGAATAGGTGCTTGAAACTTCCTAGGCCTAGGCTGGCTGAAATGGTGACCATCCGGCTGGACCAAAGACCTGGATTTGGGGCTTAGCCTGAGGATCATTAAGGACCTCCAAATATGTTGAGGGGCAAGAAGAAGCTTGGACCTCATTGCAGTATGGAATTTCATCTGGGTTGCTGGCAACTGAAATCTCAAGAATCTTCCAGTCAGGAACTGTTGTTTCTGTGTCTAATTCTAACTTAAGCCCCGTACACACGGACCAGATACCGGATGACATCGGCCGGTTCAATAAAGGCCGACCAACATTTGTGTTATGGCACACTGTCTGACACTGTCTGGAAGACCAGCAGCTGACCGACTCCTGATCAGCGCTCTCAGCCAATGGTTACAGTATGAGTCCTTCTGTTGCCAGTAGGTGGCACTGCTACCTCTGTTAATAGCATGGGAATTCATTATTCAGAGTTATAAATATTTATTTCTCCCTGGGAAATCAGTAGGAGTTTCTGATGAATGCTAGGAGAGGGTATTCAGAGTGTGAGGCCTATGCCATTTTTGGGTGGGGTTGTCCCTTAAAATCTACAACAGATCCAAAGGGTCTGGTATGAATTTTGCGGGAACCCCATGTACTTTGTTTTTTGAATGGTGTTTCCCCTTAAAATCCATACCAGATCTGAAGGGTCTGGTACTTATTTTGGCGGGGACCCCCCCTCCCATTTATCAATAAGCCCCCTGCAATATTATTAGCCTGCTGACCCTCAGCACTGGGGGGGGGGGGGGTGCACACAACAAACACTAAAAAGGTGTCTTCCTGGAGTTCCCTGTGACATCACAAACTGCAAGCATATTTGATATTAGTTCAAATATGGGCAGTGATGTAATCTAGAGTGCTTGGATCCCCCTCATTCTCAATTAGACCCCTAGCTGGACAGTTGTAGATACTGAATCTGGAAGATAATGTAAGGGCTACACTTGCTTCAAAACAAGGCTTCGGACAGGCTTTGTTAAAGCTCCTGTCACTAAATAAAAGAGTTAGCTTACAGTTCTGTTTACACCTTGCTTTAGCTTTGCTTTGGCTTCGCTTCAAAAATTATACCCCATGTAGTGGTGCTTCAAAGCGTCTTCAAAGCCTCCATGGAACTCTATGGCAGAGCTCCCTTGAAGCATGCTTGAAGCACCTGCAGTTTTGAGGGGCTTTAATTCATCTCTAGCTTTGCTTTGTTTTGGAGAAATTGCAGGTATGAGATATCCATACACACACACACAGGGCATGTGCCAAGCTTCAACAAAGCTTCAAAAGCCTAACTAAAGCATCACCAAAGCTTCACCGAACCATCAAAAACACATCATAAAAGCGTGTTGAAGCGGTAGGAGCTTTAATGTGTGTTGAAGTCGAAGCAAGTGTAAATGAGCCTTAAAGGGGTTGTAAACATAAAAAAAATGTTTTTCTTAAATAACAAACATGTTATACTTAACTCCACTGTGCAGCTCGTTTTGCACAGAGTGGCCCCGATCCACGTCTTTTGGGGTCCCTCGGCGGCTGTCTCGGCTCCTCCCCGCAATAACTCACCACCTATATGCGAGCGAGCTCGCATGGTGGTGAGTTATTGCGGGCGCGCTCCTGTGATACACCCGGCGGCTATAGCCGCTCACTGTATCACTCGGCCCCGCCCCCCGGCACGCCGTGTCATTGGATGTGATTGACAGCAGCACAAGCCAATGGCTGCACTGCTTTCAATCAACCAATGAATGATCAACCAATGAATGAGCCGAGAAGCCGGCCGAGAAGCCTGCTCGTTCACGGCGCGGGATTTCGAGGGGCCAGGTAAGTAAACGGGGGCTCGGGGGGGGGGGCGCTAATGCACAGATGTTTTTTCACCCTAATGCATTAAAGTCAAAAAACTTTTACCTTTACAACCCCTTTAAGTATTACTAAGCATTGGGAACTAATCAGCATGGTCCCAGATGCTTTGATTACCGTGACAGCCATTTGTGATGATCACATACATTAACAAAATAATTTTCTTCAGCCTGCAGATGCCACAGCAGCATGAAGATGGCAGTGTTCCACCATACTGTAAATGTTAGAATATATATTTCTCCCCTATTTTTGAACAATTATTTACAAATGAAAATTAGTTCGCTGATGAATATTGCCATGAAAGGGGTTTATTTACTAAAACTGAAGAGTGCAAAATCTGGTGCAGCTCTGCATAGAAACCAATCAGCTTCCAGTTTTTGTTCTCAAGGCTTAAAGTATACTGTATGTGAACTCTCACCTTGTAAAACAACCCATTCAGTTTAAGATAGAAATCAAAGGAAAAACATTTGGGTATGGATATAAAACCAATATAAATACAGTTTTTCCCCTTTTTTATAAGTGGTCACATACTCTTTGGTGGATATTTACTAAAGGAAAATCCACTTTGCACTACAAGTGCACTTGGAAGTGCAGTCGCTGTAGATCTGAGGGGGACATGCAAGGAAAATAAAAAAACAGCATTTTAGCTTGCACATGATTGGATGATAAAATCAGCAGAGCTTCGCCTCATTTCAGATCTACCCCTCAGATTTACAGCGACTGCATTTCCAAGTGCACTTGTAGTGCAAAGTGGATTTGCCTTTCGTAAATAACCCCCATTGCATCTTCTGTATCTCAAAAATCAACCAACACTGCATAGAAAACAATGGTGTTGAATTACTAAAGTAGGGTGACCAGACATCCCCGGTTTCTGGGGACAGTCCCCGGATTGAAGACACTGTCCCCGGACCAAATCTGTCCCCGGTTTTGTCCCCAGATTGGATTTGAACAGGGGCTGGGGCAATTTCAAAGACAGTCAGTGCAGAATAAAAAAAAAATCTGAATTACACCCCCCCCCCACTCCGCCGCTCCTACTAGCTTAGGGGGGTGTTTTTTTTTTCATTATCTGTGCCCCTTTCTGATGACCATGTGCTGGTCGGAGCAGAGGGAATATTTCTTCAGTTTCAGGCGCATTCCCATTCAGCTCCGCTCGCATGTTCTTCTGCCTTGGCTCAAGTCCCAGCCAGCCACCTGTCTGCTTATCTCCATGCCTTCCTTGGCGGAGTGATCATCCTCCGCTCCCCACCCAGTAGTAGCCGGGGCCTGGAGAGTAAGACTTGATAGGCTGTGAGGTTGGCGGCGACGGGACTAGTAAAAAAAAAATATGTCCCCGGATTTCGTTTTAAAAATCTGGTCACCTTATACTAAAGGCAAATCCACTTTGCACTACAAATGCACTTGGAAGTGCAGTCGCTGTAGTTTGCTGTAGATCTGAGGGGAAGATCTGAAATGAAGAGAAGCTCTGTTCATTTCTATGCTTTTTTTAATTTTAGTAAATAAACCTAAATGTACTGTAATGATTGCCTCTGTACCCCATAGCAGTCATCATTCCTATAAGCTAGCCTACTGGTACGTGGCTGCCCCCAGGGATGCCATGTTCACTGGCCAGGTAGTGCAGCAGGCTGAAGAAAGGAAGAACAAGAGATCAGGGGCACTGTTGCTGGATGCACTGGTCTGGTGACATTGTCGGATTTGAGATCTGGGCGGCTGTGGCAAAATGCTCACCCAACATATTATGCCACAAAAATTCCCATAAAGTACTTTCTTCTGGTACATGAATCTGGAGTGCTAAATCTGGCCCCAGCACCCCCTCAACTTCTTTTTAATCATACAGGGAACACGGCACACTTATTAATATATGGTGGCAATGTCTCAAGGCTCAAATATTTTGGATACGTGTATACAGCCTTATTAGTCCTGAACCAAACTGTAATCCAAAATCCACGGGAAGCCTTGCTACATAGGCCAATTTCTGATATTTTTAAATACAGAAGAAAATTGGTAATCTTTAAACTTTCTCACCACCAGCAACCAACTTTAATCTTTGCAGAGGTAAGGTAGAGAGAGTAATGGGCACTATGGTGCATGAGAAACATACAGTTATTCTCAACAAAACCCTCTATAGATTTCTCAAAATATGGCCCCCTGGTTGGAGTATGACCATCACAGGAACCAAGAGCACTCTTTATTCTCGCTCTGAACATGCATTTTAAAATAAATATGGTGCGCATGCTCCAGTTGGGCCCCTTACTCCCCCCCCCCAAATACCTTATTTTTTGAAACCCAACTGCAGACAGACTTTGAACACTTGTTATATAACTCTTCCTTTCCCCAATCCTCACTTATCTTTATCCCCCCCTTACTATCACGGATCAGGTATGCAGCTGATCTTGTACTTGTGCTACCATAGGTCAACAGCAAGGCTAGTCTGTCACGTGTTGTTCTACAAACATATGGTTTGGTCTTACCTCCTTGCTGCAAGAACTGGAAGCTATAGGAAGTGACGTATCTAACCTGCTGAATAATATAGCTTGCTTCATGGTCACAACCTGTTTAGCGTCCCATTCTACCTCTACATAATATAGCTTGGACACTTCCTGTTCAGCCTCCCATTAGACCTCCCTATTTAAACTGTGCTCAAATGCAACAGGTTGTGCTTCTAGCTGCAGACCCATTTGAGTGTTTCTGAGTGACCCTGACTACTAAGTGAACCCAAATTCTAGTTTCCAGCTCCTGTGTTCCTGAACATTTCTGTGACCCCAGTGCTTCAAGTGATCAATGCACCTCAGTGCCTCCAGTGACTGTTATTCCCTCTCTCCTGTGTTAGCAGCACCTCAGTTCTAGTATCTAAGTGCTTCCATTGACATATATACACTCCTGTGACCCCCTTGTCTTTAGTAAAGCCTGGACTCTGTGACCCCTGTATCCCCCAGTGTCTTCAAGCCATGTCTGAGTTCCAATGTCCTTATGTTCCCGTGTTTCTGTTTCCTTGGTCTGCAACTTCAGCCCTGTATCTGACCACGCTTGTCCACTGCCCTGATCTTTCTGTTTCTGAGATTGCTTTTATGATTTGATACTTAGTTCTGCCATTTCCCTGGTCAGCTGCAGTCTTTGTGTGTGTGTCTGAGGGCTGCAACATGGGGGCTGTCCTGCAGCAAGACCATCACTTCTAGTGGGGTACACTGGTGAATACCAGTTGGCTTCATAGACTCTGCACTGTAATTCACAATTGTCCAAGAACAACAGGGAGTGAAAATGGCTGTGTACATCCTGCTGAAAAAGGGGGTTGAATGTAAAGCCTCGTACACACGGCCGAGAATCTCGTCAGGAAAAAACCCGTCGTTTTTCCTGATGAGATTCTTGAACAAGAAACTTGTCCTGGCCGAGTGTACACACGTACGATTCAAAAGAACCGCTGTTCTTTTGAATGCCACAAACGCGGTGACGTCATCGACTACGACGAGCGTGCGCTCGTCACATTCTATGCCGTCGCCGCCATCTTGCTACACCCTACCTATGCCTAGGAAGCTACTGCGCATGCGTCAAAGTCATTTCGAGCATGCGCGGGTTTCCACGGCGACAGGTAAGTGTACACACTCTCGGGTTTCCCAACGAGAATCCCGACGAGATATAGAGAGCAGGTTCTCTATTTTTCTCGTCGAGATTCTGGCCAGTTTTCTTGACGAGAAACCTGAAAGCCTCGTACACACGGCTGGTTTTCTCGGCAAGAAAGCTCTACCAGCAGTTTTTTTGTAGTTTCTTGATGAGAAAACCGGCCGTGTGTATGAGGCTTGAGACTAATGGGGTTAGGGGAATTCTGTCCGGACAGACATATGGAAGCTGTCATTGATGACTTGGCTTTTAAGGTGCTTGTTATGGAAATGTTACCGGATTCTGTTCCCTGATTTCGCCCTCTACTGAATCTTTGACACAAAATACGTTTTTTTTTCAGACTTCGCTGGCTGCATGCTAATTCCAGGTCAAGTACTTGATATACTGTATAGTGAAGCCATGATTAGGAATGATTGCAGTGGTTTCTATGAGAGCTTCTAAACCATCATCATTGTTAGTTGTTCATGGGACTGTTGGGTGATTTCTCCAGTTACCTTATGAGACCGAATTCTCAATGGTCGCCCCACCATCTGCAGTGACTTTGCTGAAAATCCTTATCTTGTAAGAATTTCATAATCTTGTAGATTAAAAATCAGCCCTTGGCCATATGCTGTCAGTTTCAGCCCATAGACATCTGTATCTCTCATGAAATGGGAGAAAGTCTATGTGGTTTGAGGACAAATGTTGAGCTGCATCGTGCAGGTGCCATCTGGTTGTTTTACCCTTCCTTTTTTTTAACTTTATATTCTTTATTATTTTTCCATGTTACAAAAAATACATACCGTATATACTCGAGTATAAGCCGAGTTTTTCAGCACATTTTTTTGTGCTGAAAATGCCCCCCTCGGCTTATACTCGAGTCACCTTTTTGCGCCTGATCTCCCGGAATTTGGGGACCCGGTACCGGCCGGCCGTAGGTCCCCTGGACCCAAAACTTGGCACACATGTAGCCCCACTCTTCCTCTACAATTGTGCAAAGTTTTTTGTCCTGGAGACCTATGACCGGGGAGCACCAATTTTTTAAAGCCGGGCACCCCTTCCATAGACTCCAATGTTAAACGGTAATTTCTTTGGTGATTTTGGGGACCCGGTACCAGACGGCCGTAGGTCCCCTGGACCCAAAACTTGGCACACATGTAGCTCAATTTCTCCTCTACAAGTATACAAAGTTTGTTGTCTGGGGAGCACCAATTTTTCAAAGCCGGGCACCCCTTCCATAGACTCCCATGTTAAACGTCAGTCGAGGCATGGGTACAGTGAGGCATGGGCACAGTGAGGCATGGACACGGTGAGGCATGCAGATGGACACCCTAGGCTTATACTCGAGTCAATACGTTTTCCCAGTTTTTTGTGGTAAAATTAGGTGCCTCGGCTTATATTCGGGTCGGCTTATACTCGAGTATATACGGTACACATAATATACTTTAAAATAATGTTCTACAGTTAATCCCCCCCCCCCACCCTAACCAATCTCTTTTCACATTCTAAAAAACAGAGAAAGACGAAACCAAAAAATACATTCTACCACACTCTTATGTTATTGCCGAGAAAGAACTATATTGCTTTTACTTTATTTAGTTTTCTCTCTCCCCCTGCTTCCATTCCCCTTTTCCCTTCCTTCCTCTTGGTCTTCTAACATATTTAACTTCTCTGCCCAAGGTCCATAGCTTCTCTTTCTGCCCCTCCTCTATCTGCCCTTCCTATCTCAGCCATCTGGTTTCCACTTTTAGGTCCATTCTTTTACTCTTCTTCCTTACCGCGCCCGTTAGGGCGGACACCCCATTTTCCTCAACCAGGGATCCCACATTTTTTTAAATTTTTTATAGTTACCACATTTGGTCAAAACTACTTTTTCCTTCCACATTGTTGCATTTATTACATTGACCCACTCTGCTGATATCGGTGCTTTCTGTGCTTGCCAGTTTTGTGCTATTACCTTCCTGGCCTGGAACAGGCATCTCAGCACTACTTCCGGAATGTCTTTTTGTCCGTGTCTCTCCTCTATACCCAATAGGCACATCCTGGCCTCCGGTTCCAGAGCTGTCCCAAAGGTCGTATTTATGATGTGCAATACCTTAGCCCAGTACTTTTGTAACTTCGGGGATTTCCACATCATGTGTATGAGGTCCCCTGTATCTTGGCATCTGGGGCACTCATCATCTGCTCTCCTTCCAAACATGTGTAGCCTCTTTGGGGTGTAATAAACTCTGTGCACTAAGAACAGATGTGACACTCTCTGTGATGGGGAGAGTGATACCACTGTCCCCTGTTCCAGTATCCGTTCCCATTGTACAGTGGTTATAGGGCCTATATCCTCTTCCCACTTTTCTTTATTCTTACCCAACCTCTTCTCAGTTATAAAACCCCCCTTAATCTGTGAATATAATTCTGAAATAAGGCCTTTTGATGTTCCTGTCTTAATTAACCGTTGGAGGTGGGGAATTCTTTGCCAGCACACCGGGCTGGGATGGCGTACTCTCTGCTTAGTTCTGAGAATGCTTTTAATATGTTGCCTTCATATAACTGCGTCAATCTGGTTATACCTCTCTTTTCCCATTCCTTTAACTTTCCCATAGCTTGGATTTCTGGTAGGTATTTATTTTCTCAGAGAGGTGTATATTCTGTTAACCCTTTATACCCCATAGCTTGTTTACCTTCCCGCCATGTTCTTATGGCCGCCTTCAGTGTTGGATTCTTAACAGGAAAAGAATCAGCCTCCAAGTTTTCTATTATTGTGTTGTGTGGGGCCCCCATTAACATCATTTTCCCACTGGCCCCTCCTCCTCCCTCTATTGTACATCCCCTCAGATGCTGTAGCTGGGCCGCTATAAAATAACTATAAGGGTGTGGGATAGACAGCCCTCCCTCTTTTATTGACAGCTGTAATACTTGGAGACTAATTCTTGCCCTGCCCTTCTTCCAGATTAATTCCCTGAAGAGGGTCTCTATTTTTTTGAACCAGGCCTTCCCAATCCATACTGGGGCATTATGAAGTACGTAAAGTAGCTGTGGCATCCAAATCATCTTAATGAGATTACTTCTTCCCGCTACTGACAGAGGAAGACGTTCCCAGATGTCGGCCTTTTGCTTAAACTTAGCTAGTAGTGGCTTTAAATTATTATCAATGTATTGATCTGGGTCTCGTGTCACCACTATCCCCAGGTAATCCATTTTTTCCGCCACCTTTAATAGAGGGATGCCTTCACAGACGGTGTAATCTACTGGATCCACCGGCAGAAGTACAGACTTCTCCCAGTTTATCACCAGGCCCGAGAATCGACCAAATACTTCTACCATCTGTATCGCCATTTTTAGTGACGTTGAGGAATCCCCCAAAAAAAGCAAGATATCATCCGCGTAAAGTGCGATTTTCTCCTCCCCCATTTTCCTCTGAAATTCCTGTATTGCCTTTTGGGATCTGATCGCTATTGCTAAGGGCTCTATTGCTACCGCAAAGAGAAGGGGGGACAGGGGACATCCCTGCCTTGTCCCCCTCTCTAACCTAAAGCTCTTTGAGTATTCATTGTTAATTTTTATTTTTGCGCTTGGGGAGTTATAAAGCGTTTTTACCCATTTAATAAAGACAGAACCAAATCCAAATTTCTCTAACACGTGCCAGAGGTAATCCCATTCTAGGCTATCAAAAGCCTTGGTGGCATCCAGGGATAGGATAGCTCTGCCGCTTCTGTTCTCAGTTGGCGTCTGTAAGTTCAGATACAATCTTCTGATATTGGTGCTGGTAGCCCTATTAGGGATGAATCCGGATTGATCCGGGTGTATTAATTTCTGAATATATTTATTCATCCTGGCTGCCAGCACTTTAGCCAATATCTTAACGTCTGAACACAGCAATGAAATTGGTCTATAAGATGAAGTGTCTAATTGATCTTTCCCCTCTTTTTGGAGTACTATTATGGTGGCCTCTGACATTGAGGCCGGCAGCTTCCACCCTTCTATCGCCCAATTCAGCACCCTTAACAGTTCCGGGAGGAGCACCTCCCCGTACTGTTTGTAAATTTCCACCGGTAAACCGTCTGGCCCGGGGGACTTTTGATTAGACATTTCCGCTACTGCTAATTGGAGTTCCTCTAGGGTTATCGGGGACTCTATAGCTCTTCTATCTTCCTCAGTTAAGGCCGGTGTTTCTATCCCCCCCCAGAAATTCATCCATTTGTAACGTCTCATCTACCCTCTTTGACTTATATAAGTCCTGATAATAAGCCTCAAATGTTTCCAAAATTTCAGATGACTGAGAGGATATCTCTCCCCCCACCTTCCTTATTGCAGGGATACTAGAGGGGGCTGAGTTAGTTTCAGCCAATAGGGCCAGTGTATGGCCTACACTCTCCCCTTCTGCAAAGGTACTCTGTCTTTGAAATAGACGTTTGTTCTCTACTTTCCTTACCACTGCCATTTTGTACTCCTGTTGTTTCTCAAGCCATTTCCTTTGTTTCATCGACGTTGGATCCTCCACATATTGTTCTTCTGCTTCTCTCACCTCTTTCCTAATCTTCTCTGCCCATTCCCTAGAGTTTTTTTTAATTTTGGCTATTTGTTGAATCAATATTTCCCTAAGGAAGGCCTTTAGGGTGTCCCATATCACTCCCACCGGCGCTGTCCCTTCGTTAAAGCCCACCATCTCACTCAATTTTATATTTATCTCCTCTGGTTTTCCCATTAGTTCTAACCAGAAGGGGCTTATTTTCCAATTGCTTGGCGGGCACTTTTTCCCTGTGTTTATAATCAGCACCAGTGGTGAGTGATCCGACACCCCTCTTGGGCAATAAACAATTTTACTAACCCGTTGCAGACTCATCTCGTTTCCTAGGGCCATATCTATTCTAGATAATGTGGAATATGAGCTTGAGAAACAGGAGTACTGCCTCTCATCTGGGTTTCCCATTCTCCAGATATCGCACCATCCGACCTCTTTCAAAAACTGGGTTAAACGTCCCTCTCCCCTCCCGATCATCCGTATCCCCGGTGGAAATCTGTCTACTGTCCTGTCCAATACTGCGTTAAAGTCCCCAACTGCTATTATGTAGCTTTCTTCCTTATTTAGCGCAAATTCCGCAAATTTATACAAGATCTCCATATTAAAAGGTGGCGGAACATAGATATTTGCCAATACATATGGTTCATTTTCTATCAAGCAATGCAAAAAAATAAAGCGCCCCAATTTATCCAACCTGACCTCTCTACAAACAAAAGACACCCCCTTTTTCACCAGTATACTCACCCCCCTAGAGTAAGAAGAATAAACTGAATGACTGAATGATACTGGCATTGATATTTCCTATTGAATAATTTCACCTTTGTTTCTTTTGTTAAATGGGTCTCTTGGATGCAAATTACCTCCACCCCGTACCATTCAAATGTGGAAAATATTACAGCTCTTTTTATCGGGTCACCCAACCCCCGGACATTCCAGGAGCCTATATTAAATGTTTTGGGCCGCATATCAATACAGTCGCATAATAACTACAAAAAAAAGAAAAACAAGCATATGGGAGCAAAAGACCCATCTGGGCCCCACAGAGTTCAACCTTGGGCAAAAGAGAGTTCCATGTTCCATTGTACAAAAAAAAGGAGGAGGTGCTAAACCAGAATAAACTTCGGGAGAAATTCTTAATGTGCCAATCACAAAAAAAGAAGAAAACAGCAAAAAACTGAGAAAAAAAAAAAGAAAAAATAAACAGATACAGAGAAAACCGATTACTCTGCTATTCCCTTTTTATCCCTGATCTGTTACTAAATTAATTTTCTTTAAGTATAAAAAACAACCCATCTTTTAATTTAAACTGTAATATTCATAATTTTGTGCACCAAGCGGGAAAGCCTTACTTCCTATCATAAAAAATAAATGAAAAAAAGGAAAAAAAAGTTGATAGTGCAAAAAAAATAAGGGAAGAATTACTTCTTTTAAATGTGTCTTTGCTAAAATGTGGGTTACCCCAAGTTACCTTTATCTCATGTTTCCCTCTCTCCTGTGTTTGAAGTGTGACATTTGTGAATTTGTGCAATTTTATCCCCCCCTTCTGTCTCCTACCCCACCCTTTTTCCCCACCACCCTCATCCCTCCAAAGGAGCCGTTTAAAAAAAAAAAAAAAAGGGTGAAATGTTAGTTCATAGTGTATTCCAATCTTCCCGAGATTGAGACGTTATCTAGACTCTCCCATCAGTATAGTGTCTATAGTTTAGTTTTATTTTCTTCCAGCCACTGTGCGGCTTTCTCAGGTGAATCAAAGAATTGAGGGCCCTCCAAAGTCATTATCCTTAGACCTGCTGGGTACAGTAGTGCATATGTAATTTTGTTTTTTAAAAGGTTACGTTTGACTGATATGAACTCGGCTCTACGTTTACCTAATTCCGGCAAAAAATCTGGGTATAATGAGATTCTTGACCCTTTATAGAAGATGTCCCCCTTCTCTCTTGCTTTTTGCAATGCAGTTGTCTTGTCAGTGTAATTAAGAAATTTCACTAGTAAGGGCCTGGGGTATCCATCTTTTAGGTGAGCTCTAAATGGAACTCTATGGGCTCTTTCTATCGCAAAGAGAGGTGAAAAGACATTCTCCCCAAACGTATCTCTGAGCCAGTCCTCTAGAAAACTAATAGGGTGGGTACCCTCACTACGTTCCGGGAGGCCCACCACCCGTATATTGTTTCTACGTAACCTATTTTCAATTTCATCAAGTTTTGATGCCTGCCACCCCATTTGTTCTTTCATTGCTTTAATCTCTTGTTTCAATGGGTATACCTCATCTTCCACTTGGCTCATTCTCTCCTCTACAGCTGTTGTCCTTAACACCGTCCTCTGCAGTTCTTGGCCCATAGATACTAATTGCTCCTCTATCCCTTTTATCTGTTTGGATACACTATCCAATGACCCTCTACATGCGTTCACGGCCCAAAGTACTTCTTTTAGCGTTGGCTCTTTCTCCCCTGGTAGAACAGCATCCGGGGCTACTACAGGAATTACCATTGGAATTGTTGCAGCTACAGCCATGACTCCCAAAGTCTCTTCCACAGAGCCCTTTTTACTCCCTGTTTTTGGGCCTGTTGTACCATGGCCTAGACTTTTTCTATCTGCCGCTGTTCCTGTTTGGTTTTTTCCCTGCTGATGTTGAGTCCCTTTACCTGGTGAGTTTGCCAAAGTATGGGCAAACCTCTCCAATTTAGCTGCTGTAGCTGCCGCCGCTATTTGCATTGCTTTCTCTTTCTCTTTTGCCGAGCGCGTTGTTTGAGACCCCCCACTCTCCAGATTAAGCTGATCTTTCTTTGATGACATCCTTTATCCTGTGTCCTTGGCCAGCTGCTGATGGCTACTGTTTAAATATATGTCGCGGCCTCACCCTGTCCTCTTTAGCTAGGGGTATGTCACACGACAGGGTGAGGTGCGCTACGGCCCATGTCCTCCCGATAACTGTGGGTGAGGTGAAGGCCAGTATCAGTATCTTCCTCGGGCCAAATGTGCGTTGGGTGTGAAACTCAGTCCTGCTGTGCTGGAATCTCCCTTGCTCCCATTAACAGAGTCCATACACTGATCACAGTCCAACTCTCAGTTTTATTTCGTAGCTCCACAACAAATAATGTAATGGCAAGATACGGTGGGGTGAGTAGGTCGAGGCACTGTCCTGATTTTAGTCTCTAAACCCCTGTACTTTGACCAAGGGTCGTAGCAACCTTGAATAGAATACCTTCGCTGCGCTGCGGCCCCTATCAGGGGAAGATGACCCTCCAAGGGAGTTACCAGAGGCCCATCCATCACCGGGTTGACGCTGCTCCGGAATCTTCGGACGGGTGACCTCCCCAGCCTCCTCGCCTCAGATGCGGGTCCCCTCGCAAGGGGCACCCTGGAATCACTTCACCCTCGCGGGACCCAGTCGAAGTCACGGAGCCCCAGGCCTACGACATAGTACCTCACCCCAGGCTGAAGGTGCCTGGGATGGACTCCAACTCCATTCCGGTCAGGCCTAGGGCGCCTGAGCCGGAACCTCGAACCGCCCGCACCCAGGCCTAAGGTGCCTGGGTGCGTGAAGAGATGATCCTCCGAAGACCTCGTGGCGAGGGCGTCTCCCCCTTTTATCTCTTCCCATCGACACCATGGCGGGTTCCCCGCCCCAGCCGTACCATCTCCGGAAAGGGACAAAAAGGGTAGCGCTGTGGTAGTGATTCTACCTTGAGCCCGTAGGTACCCCGCCACCCACAGGCCAAGGAGAATACTGCACCACCCAATCCTCCACGAATCACAAAGGGGTCTAAACCCTGTCATAATTACACACCTGGGTCACACTACCCCCAGGTGTATCCCAACTACATTTGAAGACCCCGCTACATATATAATGTAGCTGGAATAGAAATAAAGGCATAGGCTAAAGGTCACTAGGGACAGAGTAAGATTTAATTTGCTTACAGGTCCCAGTTTAATTCAGTTCCAACAGTGAGATACAGTACAGTCCTTTGTTTCTATCACTCTGACACCGGCTATTAGCAGGGGGATCAGCCTTGGAACGGTTTCACTTAGCACAATTCATAAGCCTTAATGCACAGTTCATAGTATTCAGTTTTTCAGGTGCATAAGTGTATATGGTAACCTCCACAACTGCCCCCCCCCCCCCCAGCAGTCTTCAGCAATTTAACTTTTGCTAGCGTGACTACTGCCGCTGCTGCACTTTTTTTAAACACTCTTGGACACTGGCTCACTGGCTCACTGCTCAAATCTGTACAGGTTGCACATACCGGTGTGGAGTAAGTCTCAGCGTCCCCCTCTGCATTCCGCCGTGTGAGTAGCCGTGCGAGTAGCCTCTGTTCCCGACGTGCTGATCTCCTTTCCTCCTCTCCTCTCGGTTCGTAGCTCCCTCCACACAGTTCCCACTCTCGCGAGATCGCGCAAGATACCGCGGGATTACAGGGGTGAAGCTGCTATTGGTGCGCAGGGCTCAATGCTGGAAGCACATCCGCATCACCCGGCGCGTCCTCCTCCACAAGGTATGAGGGAAAAAGGACACTGTAATTGTGTCCAACGATGGGGCATCTAACACCAGCCTCCTTGCATTGCCATTGTCCGGGCGGGGGGGGTAGAACAGGGGAGTAGAACGGGTAAATGTCACACAAACATCCTCGCTCCTTGCTCCTCACACACACCCGCCCCCTCCATCAACGTCCGGTCACGCCCCCCCGTTTTACCATTCCTAATGGTGGCCATACACACTTCGATCTTATTATCCAATTGATGCTTGATCAAAATGAATGAAATAGCAAATATTCAAATAGCTCTGACTTCCCTTCTGGTCAATTTAGGCTAAAATTAGATCAGACTCAATTGAGTCGATTGGCCAGGGAGAAAAATTATCAACAATGTTGCATCAATTCGCAGCACTAAGATGCTTTGTTCATATATTTGATCATATTTTGATCAATTCGATTATCAGATTGCATGGGGAAAACATAGATGTGATCATTAATTAATCTTCCAACTCTCTATTAAAATCCACTTCCCTGTGTGTGTGTCAAAGAGATCAAATTGGTTTGATGACTGTAGATTGATTATTCCTATTGAGAGAGATTGATCGGAAAATAAATCATTTTTTTAAGAGTGGTTGGCTATCATAATGGAGGTGCATTTCTATTGGCAGATAGATCTATCAGTCACACACCGCAGCAGGAAACACAGGCACCAGTGGAACACACCCAGACATTTTCTGTTCATGGCCATTTCTGATCCCATTAACCTGTGTCTGCATGGGAGCTCCATCCACTCACTGAGATGAGATGTGCAAAGGAGCAGAAAAGGATGCGGCTAACTCAGTAACCCAACTGCATTGCCAGCCCAGGCTGGGAACACTTATCCCTAAACCTTGAACTATGTCATTTAATTGCCGATTTTTCTCTTAAAAGGTCAGTCTATCCAAAAATGATATTTCCGTTAGAACCCGCTGGGCTCATTCACTTTCTAGCTTTTTATATTTCTTGATTGAGGACTCCAGGCATCCAATCTAGTGTTCTTACTTTCTTTCCCAGTGCATGAGTTGACTTTATTATTAAATAAATTCAAAATGCAGCAGGGATGGTGAGAATTTATCCTAATGCCCACAGGAGGCATTCATCTCCAGGAACTCAACACAGAGATCTTACCAATAAGACTCCCTAAGCCCTGGTTCACACTGACTGTGGGAATGAAATCGTGCAAATTCAGCTGACCTGGCACAATTTCATTTCCGCATGTCAGTCCCCACTTCGGGGGCGATTTCAGAGACATCTGTGCGGGTTTCTGCACAGATGTCAATGGAAATCGCACCCCTAATTCGCCAAAAGTAGTACAGAAATGACTTGGCGTCGCACCAATTTGGCATGCGATTTGACTTGTCAAAACGCATGCCAAATCACATCAATGTGAACCAGGGCTAAAAGGTAGAAGAAACTGAGTATCAAGCAAGCCCTGAAATATCAGAGGTCTGGATTAACCTTTGAGCCCTGGTTCACACTGGAGTATTTTGACATGCGATTTCACATGTCAAATCTGCGGCAGTTGCCGTCAATGTCACGATCCTAATCGGTGCGACGCAGCATCCGATTTCAAAAAGTGGTTTCTGTACTACTTTTTGCAATTTCAGGCTTCGATTTACATTGACATCTGTGCAGAAACCTGCACAGATGTCTCTGAAATCGGGACTGACATGCGGGAGTGAAATTGTGCGAGTTCAGCTGAACTCACACGGCTTTATTCCCACAGCTCAGTGTGAACCTGGGCTAAAAGATATGTTCCTTTAGGTGAAAACCGCAATCACATTAGTGTACAGGTATTCCGTGCAGGGGTGTGCAGCATCCTGTAGAAATCAATGTCAGGCAGCAGGATGCATGAACCTGCACAAGCATCCCGGAGTGCAACTCCACGCAGGTCCAATGCACAGATGCAAACAGACTGGTCATAGATGGATCAGCCAAGGGACTGGCTGAGATTCGATCCATGTATGGGAAGGCTGATTGTACCCAAGTTGATCCATCGTTCGACTTGGGTACAACTAGCATGTCGTATTTTTATTATGCGATTATTGCCTGTGGCTAAAGCTGCTAGCAGTAATCATTTTGCTCTTCTGCGGCGGTGTGTTGATGGGGGGAATCAAGCAATATTATTTCCTGCAACCCAAGGTTGCAGATTTTTTTTTGCATAATCTATGGCTTGCCTAAAGACACACGATCCGAAAATCGGATTGGAAAAATTCGTACGACGAGCTGTCTGACGATTTTCGGATCGTTGGTACGGTGCTTTCGACAGCCGATTTTGCTTTTTCATCAGACAAAAGCTGGATGTGCAGACTATAATATTTTTGTCGGATGTGAACTCAATGTCCGATTTTCGTTTCATTTGTATGGTTTTCGTACGAAAAAATTCGTAAGAGCAAGACTACACATGCTCAGAAACAAAAGAATACATATACACATTACGTCATTGCTGGCGTATTCTGTCGTAAGAAAATTTTTGCATTGTGAGTAACCTCTTCACTTTCGACATGAGACTAGTGTAGCGGTCCTCCCCCAGCTTCTCCCCTCTCTTCACGGCTGGTTTTACTCGTCTAGGGGTATCTGGGAGAAGGGGGAAAGATGCACACCACCAGCTCGGCTCTCTGATGTAGGATGCAGAGATATGAGCTAAACCATTTACCCTCTGGTCTGCGTTTTAGGCCGGAGCCTCAGCTTCCTCTGTGGAGGATGATTGCCACTGTCTCTGACAGGGACACTTAGCTTGCAGTAACACGAGTTCCACACCAAGAAAAGTCCAACACTGTTTTATTGCCTTGAAACTGGTTGACTTTTAAAAGAACAGACAAGGTGTAGGGAAGAGTAGGTCCAGGCACAACTAATGAGTTAAAATTTCTCCTGTTCCGTTTAGTGCAAACAGGCTTGGCGCACAGTCGCTGCCACCGACCGTGAATTTGGTCACTGCCACTGACCTGGGTGAACGTTGAGGCCCCTGCCACAGGCCTTGGATGAGGCCTGCCACTGACCTGAGAAAGATGGGTCTCTGCCACAGACCATGAGAACATGGAACATGAAGTACCTTCTTTAGTACAAACGACCCCTGTCAGAGGAAGACATCCATCTGGGCGGTCACCAGAGACCTCCACCGGCACCAGCAAATGCTGCGCTGGCTCTTCGGAGAGGTCACGTCTCCGGTCCCTTACGCCCAGGATTCAGGCACCCAATACCGGGGGCACCTTAGGAATGCTTCACCCTCGCGGGACCCAGTCGAAGGTACTGGGCCCCAGGCCCCCTGGTGTAGTACCTTACCCCAGGCTGAAGGTGCCTGGGATGGAACTCGACTCCACGCGCCCAGGCCAAGGGCGCCTGGGCACAGACGAACTGCAGCCGGTGCCTGGGGAATGGACCTTGTGCGCAAGATGTCCGCCCCCTTTTATATCCTCTCCCAACAGGCACAGCGGGTTCCCCGCCCCGCCGTACTACTGCCGCGAAAGGACAAAAAGGGCACAGCTTTAGAATGGTAGTTCAACCCTGGTCCCAGGTGACAGCGCCACCCAGGGACCGCAGGGAACATGACACCATTCATACCTCCCACACTCCAAAGTGTCCATAAATCCCTAAAATCAATGTCCCAGATACACCCCACTAAATTTGACACCCGCTACACTAGCATGCCACAAAAAACGGACGTTCGGTCATCCGAAAATCTAAGTGTGTGTATGAGGCTTTTAGTTGCATGAATGTACACTCCAGGATGCCCATGGAGATCTGTGCAGCCGGCCACGCACCTTTCATTGATTTAAACAGACTGCATGTACACCCCTGCACAAAACACCTGTGCATCCCGGGCGGCTGAAGACGGCCCTTTCACATAAGCACATGGATAGCGCTAACGTGTATGCGTTTTTACCGTGTCTTTACCGCGTTTTTACCGCGTTTGCGCTATTTTTAGCGCGAACGCGGTAAAAACGCATACGCTTTAGCGCTATTTTTACCGCAATCGCGGTAAAAACGCTGTAAAATAGAGGTACAAAATCCCATAATTTTTGAGCGTTTTTTCAACGCCTCAGTGTGAAAGGGGCCTTAGTACGCTCCTTTTGACAATTGTGGTCCAACTTTCGGCCAACAAATGTTGGATGATATGCTAGTAAATTTTCGGCGGACAGCGGCTGCACGTCAGATTTTCGTATGGTCTGTACACAAATCCGTCACACAAAAGTTGAAAGTACAAACATGCATGCTCGGAATTAATGCTCACCAAACACGAAATTAGCAGAAGGGGCCCAAAGTGTGGCGCTCAAGAGCTGAAATTCCTCATAGTACGTCACTACGTTCGTGTTTGTGGCACAACAATTGTGTACCGTTAGCAGGGCCGATCCGCCCTATACGCTTGCTACGCAAGCTGCGTAGGGCCCCGAGTAATTACTAGGGGCCCCCGAATCTTCGCCGCCGCCACTAGAGGTCCGCGGGCCGGGTGGAGACAATGTCTCCGCCGGCCGCCATTTTCTTGTAGACCAAGAGGAGGGTCAGGGTGGCTGCCAATAGGAATTGAGCTGCGGCACCGCCCACCTCCAGCCCCGCTGATGTCTGTCTGAGAGTGAAATGTGGGAAGGGGCGGTGGTGGGCGGCGCCGCAGCTTAATTCCTATTGGCAGCCACCCGGCCGGCTCCTCCACTGTCCCCTCTGCGTAATGGCGGCGGAGAGAGTCTCTGCTGCTGGGGCATCACACATGATGTAAGGGGGGCCTCCGCTGGGAATGCCTGGTGTAAGGGGGCCTTCGCTGGGAAGGCCTGGTGTAAGGGGGGACTCCGCTGGGAATGCCTGGTGTAAGGGGGGACTCCGCTGGGAATGCCTGCTGTAAGGGGGGACTCCGCTGGGAATGCCTGGTGTAAGGGGGGACTCCGCTTGGAATGCCTGGTGTAAGGGAGGACTCTACTGGGAATGCCTGGTGTAAGGAGGGACTCTACTGGGAATGCCTGATATAAGGAGGAACTCTACTGGGAATGCCTTGTGTAAGGGGGACTCTACTGGGAATGCCTGATGTAAGGAGGAACTCTACTGGGAATGCCTAGTGTAAGGGGGACTCCGCTGGGAATGCCAGGTGTAAGGAGGGACTCTACTGGGAATGCCTGGTGTAAGGAGGGACTCTACTGGGAATGCCTGATATAAGGAGGAACTCTACTGGGAATGCCTGGTGTAAGGAGGGACTCTACTGGGAATGCCTGGTGTAAGGAGGAACTCTACTGGGAATGCCTGATATAAGGAGGGACTCTACTGGGAATGCCTGATATAAGGAGGGACTCTACTGGGAATGCCTGGTGTAAGGAGGGACTCTACTGGGAATGCCTGATATAAGGAGGAACTCTACTGGGAATGCCTGGTGTAAGGAGGGACTCTACTGGGAATGCCTGGTGTAAGGAGGGACTCTACTGGGAATGCCTGATATAAGGAGGAACTCTACTGGGAATGCCTGGTGTAAGGAGGGACTCCGCTGGGCATGCCTGGTGTAAGGGGGGACTCCGTTGGGAATGCCTGGTGTAAGGGGGGACTCCGTTGGGAATGCCTGGTGTAAGGGGGGACTCCGTTGGGAATGCCTGGTGTAAGGGGGGACTCTACTGGTAAGGCCTGATGTAAGGAGGGACTCCGCTGGTAAGGCCTGGTGTAAGGGGGACTCCGCTGGGAATGCCTGGTGTAAGGAGGGACTCCGCTGGGAATGCCTGGTGTAAGGGGGACTCCGCTGGGAATGCCTGGTGTAAGGGGGGACTCTACTGGGAATGCCTGGTGTAAGGAGGGACTCTACTGGGAATGCCTGATATAAGGAGGAACTCTACTGGTAAGGCCTGATGTAAGAAGGGACTCCGCTGGGAATGCCTGGTGTAAGGAGGGACTCCGCTGGGCATGCCTGGTGTAAGGGGGGACTCCGTTGGGAATGCCTGGTGTAAGGGGGGACTCCGTTGGGAATGCCTGGTGTAAGGGGGGACTCTACTGGTAAGGCCTGATCTAAGGAGGGACTCCGCTGGTAAGGCCTGGTGTAAGGGGGACTCCGCTGGGAATGCCTGGTGTAAGGAGGGACTCCGCTGGGAATGCCTGGTGTAAGGGGGACTCCGCTGGGAATGCCTGGTGTAAGGGGGACTCCGCTGGGAATGCCTGGTGTAAGGGGGACTCCACTGGGAATGCCTGGTGTAAGGGGGGACTCCGCTGGGAATGCCTGGTGTAAGGAGGGACTCTACTGGGAATGCCTGATGTAAGGAGGAACTCTACTGGGAATGCCTGGTGTAAGGGGGACTCCGCTGGGAATGCCTGGTGAGTTGAATAATTTCATTCTATATTACAATGTAATAATAGAAATAATGCGCTTCAGTCATCCTGACACCATAACTACCATGGTGCCAGGATGATTGAAGCGCTAACACCATGTGTTTGGAGTATCTTTATCTGCTGATTTGTTAAACTTTCTGGAATACATGTGCTGTCCCTCCACCCTCTTTCTTCCTTTCACTCTTTCTTTCTTTCTCTCCCTCTCGCTTTCTCCCTTCATCCCTCATTCATCTCAGACTCTAACCACACCCCCTCCGAGCCATGCCCACGTAAGCCACACCCACTATTCCGTGTAAACCACACCCATTTTTTCCCACCGTAGAGGGCCCCTTAGTAGAATTTTGCTTAGGGCCCCAGGGAGGTCAGGATCGGCACTGACCGTTAGTATGCAAGAGGAGATCCAGGCACACGCCCTTTTGACAAAACTCTTCTGGGAAGGCTGTCCACAAGGTTTAGGAGTGTGTCTATGGGAATGTTTGACCATTCTTCTACAAGCGCATTTGTGAGGTCAGGCACTGATGTTGGACGATAAGGCCTGGCTCGCAGTCTCTGCTCTAATTCATCCCAATGGTGTTTTATCTGGTTGTGGTCGGGACTCTGCGCAGGCCAGTCAAGTTCCTCCAACCCAAACTCACTCATCCATGTCTTTATAGACCTTGCTTTTTGCACTGGTCCAAATCATTTAGTGGAGGGGAGGATTATGGTGTGGGATTTTTTTTCAGGGGTTGGGCTTGACCCCTTAGTTTCAGTGAAGAGAACTCTTAAGGCGTCAGCATACCAAGAAATTTGGGACAATTTCATGTTCCCAACTTTGTGGGAACAGTTTGGGGATGGCCCCTTCCTGTTTCAACATGACTGCGCACCAGTGCACAAAGCAAGATCCATAAAGACGTGGATGAGCGAGTTTGGGGTGGAGGAACTTGACTTGCCTGCACAGAGTCCTGATCTCAACTAGATAAAAAACCATTGGGATGAATTAGAGCAGAGACTGCAAGCCAGGCCTTATCGTCCAACATCAGTGCCTGACCTCACAAATGCGCTTCTGGAAGAATGGTCAAACATTCCCATAGACACACTCCTAAACCTTGTGGACAGCCCTCCCGTAAGAGTTGAAGCTGTTATTGCTGCTAATGTTGGGGCAACTCAATATTGAACCCTACAGACTAGGACTGGGACACCATTAAAGTTCATGTGCGTGTAAAGGCAGGTGTCCCAATGCTTTTGGTAATATAGTGTATATGTGGCACCATGCATACATGTATTATGCCATCGTCAGGGTTTGCCATTGTTTTGTGACCCCCCTGAGGAAGCCAGAAGTTATCCATATGTATTCTTACTTGGATCTTGGTGTCACGTGCATATTTATTTTAGATCTGTGCCGTATACCAGAATAAAACAATTCCTGCACTTTAGTTCTGTGCAAGAGTTCCCTGTAATAAAGACCGGTCACTGCTGCTCCCTCTTCTTGTGCAGGGTGACTGGTCTTGTCTCCGCCCCCGCCTCGTATTTTTATGCAGACATCTTAATGTAAGAAGACCTACTGGGTCCTTCCCCCAGTTCTGCTCTTTGTACAGGCTATACACTGAAAAGTAATGGTGTCACCTGTACTTTCAGAAGGTAATATTGGGGTTTGTAAAGGCATCTGAAGCCATTGGGAATTATATTTGAATGAATATTTTTGTGCCTGGAGTTCAGCTTTAAAGCTTTGTGAACTGTCCAGTTTTGTTAAATTGTTGCTTTTACACAAAAAGTTTTTCTCAGGTTCACTCACCATTCTCATCACGGTGCGCTGAAAAATCTTTTTTTTTGATGTGTCAAATGCAGCATTTATATACAGGGGGCGGGGTTTAAACAATAAGCACACCTTGCATTTTGATAAACTGCCTAAATAAAATTAATTGACCAGTAATAATAAAATAAAATAGTAACTTTTGCTTCAAGTTGAACTTAATGGATTATTTGTATTGCATACTTGCTACAATCTATGAATTCATATTTCATACCTGATGGACAGCTGGAGAAGCTGATAATCCCTGTACTAATCAGTGCTACTAAAGTGATCTTCTGGGTCCTGGGCTGAGCAGCTTCCCCAATGGCACACAGGACATTGCTCACGTGGCACCATTCTGTTTGTCCAATCAGAGAGCTCCTTGTACTCACTGCAAAAATACAAGATGTGCAGCAATGTTGAGCAAGCTCCCCGCTGTGGTCAGTATACAGTTGGGCAGCACTTGCATAGAATCTGAGCAGAATCCAGAGGAGTGCAGCTATCACAGTAGTAGCGCAGACTACCACACTGATTTCCGGTTTCCATAGTGGACCATGAGGTATGAGTAATTCTTACTTGTGCCAAGCTGGATGAATGTAAATATGCAATACAAATAATTCTTGGAACTCAGCTTTAAAATACTCAGAGCTGTCCCCTGCAGTAATTCCTTTTTGCCACTAGATGTCCTCAAACCTGAATAAAAATAAGAAACCTGGGGTGATTACCGGTACTTTCATTCCCATTCAGGCCCGGTTCACACTAGTGCGATGCCAGACATTGCATGTGATTCGCACCGCATGTTGCTGTTCACATCACATGCGATGTCTGTGCGATGCGATTTCAGCCATACAAACTGTATGGCTGAAATCACATTTAATTTGTGCCAAAATGGTGCAGGACCCTTTTTTTGGTCCGCACTGGAATCGGATTGCATGGGTGTTTACTTTTACGAACCAATTCCTGCACCATTTTACAGTTCACACTGCGATCTGTGAAGCGATCTGGGGGTGTTTTTAACTTTACATTGACACCCACAGCGGTTCGCAGATCTTAGTGTGAACCACTGTGCGATTCAGGTGCGACGCGGGAACCCGCACTGGATTCGCAAGGTTCTCGCATCGCATCAGTGTGAACCAATGTCTTGTTGAGCTGGTTCCCCTTTCGATAGGGTTCCCTCTTGACTGCGCAGGTGCAATATGAGCCGACGGAAATTTCCGAGCTTTAACAGCTGTTCGGCAGCTGTAGACGCGCTCGCTCCCGATGCTTAGTTAAACACAACGCTTTATTCTTCACGCCGCTCTATACAGAAAGGGGCGGATCAGATGTGATATTGAGAAGTGCATTTTGTTTGTTTATACACGCCACTCTATACAGCAAGGGGCAGCAAGGGATGCATTTAAACATATTAGTAATGGATCTGTTAAACAGCGGATATCAGCCCCTTGCTGTATAGAGCGGCGTGTATAAACAAACAAAATGCACTTTGCAATATCACATCTGATCCGCCCCTTGCTGTATAGAGCGGCGTGAAGAATAAAGCGGCGTGTGTAACTAAGCATCGGGAGCGAGCGCGTCTACAGCTGCCGAACAGCTGTTAAAGCTTGGAGATTTCCATCAGCTTGCATTGCGCCTGCGCAGTCAAGAGGGAACCATATCGATAGGAGGAACCATATCGGCAGAACACCGGCACTAAATACACAAAGGTGGAAAATAAACATCCTGAGCACTTGCAAAAAAAAAAAACAAGGAAGAGTCAGAATCCCTCTGATGGAAAAATAAACACTTTGTTTTATAAACACAGGAAAACATCCTACAAATAAATTTCAAACTGATGAACAAGAAAAAACATATAACTAACTTGAAAAAATGTAAACGTTCAGAATCTGCTTCCATGAATAAGACTTCTGTCCCCAGACTGTAAAAACCCATGGATCTGTGGTTGATACGGGACTACAATTCACTGCATGGTGGTAACAATAAGCATAATGGGACATCCACAGATACATATTTTTTCACTCGACATGTCTCAAAAACCGGGAGACCTTCTGTGTGTAATGACAATGAGGTCCCCATTGGCAGCCTTGATGGAAGGACTCTTTTATAGTAAACTTAGTCAAATTTGCAGGTAGTTGGCACAGGGTTCCTCTTCTTCTATTAGCACTTACTGGAGTACTGCTCATTTTGCATGCCAAAGTACAGGCCTGACATTACTTCCGAGTTATCCTGGTCGGGGGTGCTGGGCTGGTCACTGGCAGACATTGCCACCATCTCCCCATGGTAGGTGGGCTGGAAGGCATTCCATAGACAGCTGTCGTCCATGGGTTGAGAGTCAGATATGGCACCAGGTAAAAGGGGCAAGCGCGTTCTGGTGTAGTTATGCTCGGTTGAAACAGAATATGCATTTTCCTGGGCTTCTCTGACAATGCTAGGAAGTTCGCTCTCAGCCATCGTGGGAGACCTATCTGGAGCTAAAGGTCCCCACTCGGAGGAAGAGTCTGGAGCTAGAGCTTCACTCTCAGCTGCAATGAAGGACCAGTCTCGTTCTAGCGGATTGTCCTCAGCCATCATGGTGGACCAGTCTGGAGCTAGAAGTTCACTCTCTGACATTAAGGAGAAACGGTCAGGTTCATTATCAACCATCATGGAGTACCAATCTGGAGTACCACTATTAACCATTCTGAAAAACAAGCTTTGCGTGAAAGGTCTGCACCTAGCTGCCATTGAAGACCAGTCCGAAGCTTGAGTTTTGCTATCAGCCACCATTGAGGACAAGTCTGAAGCTTCAGGTTTGCTCTCAGCCACCACAGAAGACCAGTCTGAAGCTTGAGGTCTGCGTACTGCCAACATGGAGGACCAGCCTGGAGCTTGAGGTGTACTTTCAGCCATCATGAAGGGCCAGTCTGAAGTTTGAGGTTTGCTCTCAGTCACTATAGAGGAACAGTGTGCAGCATGAGGTTTGCTCTCAGTTACCATAGAGGACCAGTCTAAAGCTTGATGATTGCTCACAGCCACCATGGTGGGGCAATCTAAAGCTTTAGGTTTGCTCTCAGCCACCATGTAGGACCAGTCTGGAGCTTGAGGTTTGCTCTGAGCCACCATGGAGAAACAGTTTGAATCTTGAGGTTTGCTCTCAGCCACTAAAGAGGACCAGTCTGAAGCCTGAGGTTTGCGCTCCGCCACCATAGAGGACAAGTCTGAAAGCTGAGGTTTGCAATCTGCCACCATAGAGGACCATTCTAAAAGCTGAGGTTTGCTTTCAGTTTTCATAAAGGACAAGTTTGAAGCATAAGGCTTGCTGAAAGCCACCATGGAGATCCAGGCTGGAACTACAGGTCTGATTAAAACCATTACAGTTGAAGCTACTGGCGACACAGGTGGAGAAATCTGGGTGGCATGTCTTTGCAGCTGCACTACACTGGCATTTATGACATTGCTGCCTTCTCCGGTGTCCAGATCGGGCACTCTCTGCTTTCCAGGCTTAATTTCGATCTTCCTAGCGGCCCTCTGGGCAGCCTTCTCCCGCTGTTTGTAACCTACCAGGTTGCAACCTTCGCACTCGCAATGTATCCATGTGCAGTTGAGCTTGTGACCCTTCAGAGGGGACAGGAAGCCATGGTTCCTGCATCGGGCACACAGGGGCCGGCGCTTGGTAGACTTAGTGGCTGAACCCTGGCTGGGAAAGGAAGACATGATCCGAATCGCAAAGGACTGAGCACCTCAAACCTAGAGGATCCTGGGGGAGTCATCAACTCCACCCTAAAAGAGGATGGGGGAGAAGAGCGCTGCCTACAGGTAGAGGGGGGATCGGGGGAGCGCGGGGGAGAGGAGGCTCCATACGGGAGACCCACTGCAGACCTGAATGATCTTAACCAAATCTGATTTATTTCATTTATATCTAACAAACATCTAATATATCTTCACTAATATCTGATTTATTTTATTTCTGTCTAATACACAATTAATATATGTTCACTAATACCTGATTTATTTTATTTCTGTCTAATACACAATTAATATATGTTCACTAATACCTGATTTATTTTATTTCTATGTAATACCCATCTAATATATCTTCACTAATATCTGATTTATTTCATTTCCAATACCCATCTAATAAATCTTTACTATTATCTGATTTATTTCATTTCTAATACTCCTCTAATATATCTTCACTAATATCTGATTTATTTAATTTATATCTAACAAACATCTAATATATCTTCACTAATATCTGATTTATTTTATTTCTGTCTAATACACAATTAATATATGTTCACTAATACCTGATTTATTTTATTTCTATGTAATACCCATCTAATATATCTTCACTAATATCTGATTTATTTCATTTCCAATACCCATCTAATAAATCTTTACTATTATCTGATTTATTTCATTTCTAATACTCCTCTAATATATCTTCACTAATATCTGATTTATTTCATTTCCAATACCTATCTAATAAATCTTTACTATTATCTGATTTATTTCATTTCTAATACTCCTCTAATATATCTTCACTATTATCTGATTTATTTCATTTCTAATGCTCCTCTAATATATGTTCACTAAGGATGAGCTTCGTGTTCGCGTCGAACACACATTCGACTCGAACATCGGCCGTTCGATGAAGAAAGAACGTTATGGTCCGTTCGCGCTAAATTCGTGTTGCGCGACACGGCCCATAATTCACTGCGGCATCGCAGTGCATTGCTGGCTGATGATTGGCCAAGCATGCACTATGACCTGCATGCTTGGCCAATCACAGCGTAGAAAAAACGGAGAGCCGTAATTGGCCAAAGCCAGGGTGGCTTTGGCCAATTATGGCTCAGGGGGATTAGTACACGCCCCACACTATATAAGGCCGCCTGGAAGTCGGCCTTGTGTAGTGTGTTGGCGTTTGTGTAAGAGGCAGGTTCAGAGAGATAGACAGTGTCATTTATATTGAGTTAGATAGAGCAGGCAGGCGAGTCAGTTAGCTGCTGTTACAGTGTGTAGAGGATATATATGCATCCTAGGTGTTGTATATATATTTATACACTGTATTGAGTTTAGCAGGGTCTGCGTCACACCCCAGGCAGCGTCAGGTTAGTGCCAGTAACGCTAACACCCACGCATGAAGCATACACCCCCCTTAGTGGTATAGTATCTGATCAGATCAATATCTGATCTGATCAGATCTATACTAGCGTCCCCAGCAGTTTAGGGTTCCCAAAAACGCAGTGTTAGCGGGATCAGCCCAGATACCTGCTAGCACCTGCGTTTTGCCCCTTCGTCCAGCCCAGGCCACCCAAGTGCAGTATCAATCGATCACTGTCACTTACAAAACACAACACACATAACTGCAGCGTTCGCAGAGACAGGCCTGATCCCTGCGACTCCAGTGCTGTAGGAGGTGATTTCACCACCACAGTTAAAAAAAAAAAAGCATATATGCCGAAGCATTGGGGCAGCAGGGGCGGAGGAGCGATTTTGCTCCTAATGCCGCGTACATACGGTCGAAATTCCGACGGAGGCTTGCCCGTGGAAAAGTCCGACCATGTGTGTGCGGCATAACTTTTTTGCGGGAGGATGCCCCCATGCTTCGGCATATATAAATGGTGCGTGTATGCCCATCATTAGAAGTGGGTGGATGAAGGGCGGTATTCTAATGGTGGGCATACCCACCGATCAATCTCTTTTTTCGTTCAGCCAACTGGCTGCATGAAAAAAAAAAAGATTACAATACATGTCCAACAAGGACCAGCAACGTACTGGTATGTTGCTGGATAGTGATGAGCCGAACGGACCGAAAGTTCGCACGAACATTAGAACCCTATTAAATACAATGGATGCGAACGTTCGGATTCTAAAGTGCTAATTATAACGACTATTATCCATGTTATTGTCCGAAACAGAGTTTGGGAACCCGGGTTCTGCACCAGGGGACATGTATCAATGCAAAAAGAAGTTTTAAAAACGGACGTTTTCCGGGAGCAGTCATTTTAATGATGCATAAAGTGAAAAAAAAAAAAGTCAAATATTCCTTTAAATATTGTACCTGGGGGGTGTCTAAAGTATGCCTGTGAAGTGTCACGTGTTTCCCGTGTTTAGAACTGTCCCTGCACAAAATAACATTTCTAAAGGAAAAAAAGCCATTTAAAACTGCTTGCGGCTTTAATGCAATGTCTGGTCCCGGTAATATGGATGAAAATCTTTAGGAAAAATGGCATAGCTACCCCATCAACCCCCCACCCCAGCCCATTACCAGCCCCTTTGGGTCTTGTATGGATATTAAGGGGAACCCTGCACACAAAATAAAAAAGGCCCTATATACTCTGAACAGCCGTATACAGGCGGTGCATACAAGACAGGGACTGTAGGTTTGTTCTTATGTAGAATCTGTTTGTAATTTTGAACAGCTGCATTGTTTAAGTGTAGCTCCATGCCAAATTCCTTTTTTTTAGCTTTTTGGAAAACATAGGGAACGGTTATCACCCCTGTCACATTTTTTTTGCTGTCTGTGCCCCTGTTCAGAACATTTCACCTCACTTTGCGTCCCAATGACAACTGTTTTTGAAATGTGGTGTTTTTATTGAAACAAGGATTGGTGATAAAGCATCAGTAGAGAGGAGACAACTTTCTCCCATATTAATTCTTACAGGAGAGAATTTTCCTTCCAAGGGGTAGATTTCCTCTCACTTCCTGTTGTCTTCTTCCGTTTGCAAGTAGTAGTCGTTTGTAAGTTTGATGTTTGAAAGTAGGGACCTGCCGTATATACTCTGCAGAAATTGTCCCCTTAGGTGTTGGTGTTGGCACAACACTGTAAGCACTCACAGTTACTCTTGGTGGGTGCTGGAACGCCCTGCTGTCAACTATTATATCAGGAATTGTAATAACATATAATTGTTGATCAGTGGTAGTAAAAATTGGGCCTTTGATGGTGGTGCTGGTGCCACAACACTGTAAGGCCTGACAGTTACTCTTGGTGGGCGCAGCAATGGGCCCTGCTGTGAATTATTCGATCAATAATTATAATTGCATGCCCCTGTTGAACAGGGGCTGAAAAATTGGGCCTTTGGTGGTGGTGGTGGTGATGGTGGTGCTGGTGCCACAACACTGTAAGGCCTGACAGTTACTCTTGGTGGGCGCAGCAATGGGCCCTGCTGTGAATTATTAGATCAATAATTATAATTGCATGCCCCTGTTGAACAGGGGCTGAAAAATTAGGCCTTTGGTGGTGTTGGTGGTGGTGATGGTGGTGCTGGTGCCACAACACTGTAAGGCCTGACAGTTACTCTTGGTGGGCGCAGCAATGGGCCCTGCTGTGAATTATTAGATCAATAATTATAATTGCATGCCCCTGTTGAATAGGGGCTGAAAAATTGGGCCTTTGGTGGTGGTGGTGGTGGTGGTGGTGATGGTGGTGCTGGTGCCACAACACTGTAAAGGCCTGACAGTTACTCTTGGTGTGCGCAGCAATGGGCCCTGCTGTGAATTATTCGATCAATAATTATAATTGCATGCCCCTGTTGAACAGGGGCTGAAAAATTAGGCCTTTGGTGGTGGTGGTGGTGGTGATGGTGGTGCTGGTGCCACAACACTGTAAGGCCTGACAGTTACTCTTGGTGGGCGCAGCAATGGGCCCTGCTGTGAATTATTAGATCAATAATTATAATTGCATGCCCCTGTTGAACAGGGGCTGAAAAATTGGGCCTTAGGCACTGGTGGCACAACACTGCAACCCCTCACAGATACTGTACTTGGAGCACAGCAATGAGGCCTGTTGCAAAGTATTGCATCCAAAATTTTAATTACACGCCCCTGTTAAACAGGGGCTGAAAAATTGGGCCTTAGCCACTGGTGGCGTCACCCATAAACCAAAATGATCTTCCAAGCTATCATCATTAATCGTATCATTGAGGAGGAGGAGGAGGATAGCCAGTCAACATAACAGCACAGGCACTCAGCATCAGCATCAGTCTTGAAGGGATGTGACATTTTAAAATCAATTAGTCTGTTATATCAGCATCAGGTGTGTGGTAGGTGGTGGTGATCCAAGACTGGTTCATCTTGATGAAAGTCAGTCGATCAACCGAGTCGGTGGACAGGCGCACCCTGTGATCCGTGACAAATCCTCCAGCAGCACTGAATGTGCGTTCTGAAAGAACGCTGGATGCAGGACAGGCCAGTAGCTCAATCGCATACTGTGCAAGCTCTGGCCAGTGATCCATCCTCAAGACCCAGTAAGCCAGAGGATTTTCGGTGGGGAAGGTGTCCAAGTCTGACCTTGCCCCTAGGTATTCCTGGACCATGTATATCAGACGCTGGCGATGGTTGCTGGAACCGATCATACTTTGGGGCTGCGGACTAAAGAATTGTCTGAACGCATCGGTCAGACGGCCACCTTCCCCACCGCTCCTTCTTTGACTGCCCGAAGCCTCAGCAACTCGTTGTCCAGGACCAGGAGTTTGTAACCTCCCAGTCTCTGGGAACGCGTTGCACAGACCTTTCTGCAAGGCCTCCTGGAGTTGTCTCATCCTCTGCTCCCTCTGCGACGGTAAGATAAGGTCCGCAACCTTACCCTTGTACCGTGGATCAAGGAGAGTGGCCAGCCAGTAATGGTCCCTCTCCTTGATCCGAAGAATACGAGGATCCTTCCGCAGACTTTGCAGGATCAGGGAGGCCATGCAGCGTAGGTTAGCTGAGGCATTCAGTCCGGAGTCCTCTGGGTCACTAAGGACGACATGATCCGCAGCCACCTCCTCCCAGCCACGTACAAGTCCACTGGTTTCTTGGGACTGTAAATCATCCCTAAAAGACTGCTGCTGATGATGCTGAGTGCCAGCCTCCACCTCCATGCTGACACAATCCTCCTCCTCCTCCTCCTCTTCCTGTGCGATGGGTGGGACAGAAGGAACACTGTCTGGGTAAAGGGGGCCTTGAGAGGCAAGGAAGTCCTCCTCTTCCTGCCTCTGTTCTGCCTCAAGTGCCCTGTCCATTATTCCACGCAGCGTGTGCTCCAACAGGTGGACAAGAGGTACAGTGTCACTGATGCATGCACTGTCACTGCTCACCATCCTCGTGGCCTCCTCAAATGGTGCCAGGACAGTGCATGCATCCCTGATCATGCCCCACTGGCGTGGTGAAAAAAACCCGAGCTCCCCTGACCCTGTCCTGGTGCCGTAGTCGCACAGGTACTCATTGATGGCCCTCTGCTACGTGTGCAGCCGCTGCAGCATGGCCAACGTTGAGTTCCACCTGGTGGGCATGTCACATATAAGGCGGTTCTTGGGCAGGTTCAACTCCTTTTGCAGCTCAGCCAGGCGAGCACTGGCATTATAAGATCTGCGGAAATGCACACAGACTTTCCTGGCCTGCCTCAGGACATCCTGTAAGCCCGGGTACCTGCCCAAGAACCGCTGCACCACCAGGTTAAGGACGTGAGCCATACAGGGCACATGGGTCAGTTGTCCCTGTCGGAGGGCGGAGAGGAGGTTGGTGCCATTGTCGCAAACCACCATTCCTGGCTTAAGCTGGCGTGGCGTCAACCACCTCTCGGCCTGCCCCTGCAGAGCAGACAGGACCTCTGCCCCAGTGTGGCTCCTGTCCCCCAAACACACCAGCGCAAGCACGGCATGGCATCTTTTTGCCTGCGTACTTGCGTAGCCCCTTGAACGCCTACGGAGCACCGCTGGTTCCGAGGACAAACCACAGGAAGAGGCCATGGAGGAAGAAGAAGAGGAGGGGGTGGAGGAGAGAGGTGTGTCACAACCAGTAGTAGCATTTTGGAGGCGTGGCGGTGGAACAACCTCCAACACTACTGCACCTTGTCCTGCATCCTTCCCAGCTGCCAAAAGAGTGACCCAATGGGCCGTGAAAGAAAGGTAACGTCCCTGTCCATGCCTGCTGGACCATGAGTCAGCGGTAATATGCACCTTACCGCTGACCGCCCTGTCCAGCGAGGCCAAGACATTGCCTTCCACATGCCTGTAGAGAGCCGGAATCGCCTTCCGTGCGAAAAAGTGGCGTTTGGGAACCTGCCACTGAGGAACCGCACATTGCACAAACTCACGGAAGGGGGCCGAGTCTACCAACTGAAAAGGCAGCAGTTGAAGCGCTAGCAATTTAGCCAAGCTAGCATTCAACCGCTGGGCATGTGGATGGCTGGGAGTGAACTTCTTTCGACGGTCCAGCAGCTGGGGCAGGGAAATTTGCCTGCTAGAATCGGACGTTGGTGTACTGCTAGCAGAGTGCCCGCAAGTACTTGCCTGTGACACACCTAATTCTACACCTTCATTCCTCTCAGAGCAGGTTTCAGAGAGGACTGAAGGTATACTGGGGTTGGAGATCCCAGCTGATGCGGTGCAAGAAGAGGTCAGCTTTGTTCTTTGGTGTGGGTCTTTAAGGTAGGCTTGCCAACGAGCTGCATGGCAGGTCAACATATGTCTGATCAAGCATGTGGTGCCCAAGCGGCTGATGTTTTGGCCACGCGATATACGCTTGAGACATATGTTGCAAACAGCAGCTGTGCGATCTGATGCACTCGCCTCAAAAAAGGCCCACACCAAAGAACTTTTTGAATGACGGGCAGAGGCAGCGCCCTGCACAGGCGGAACTCTGCGGTGTGATTCCGTCGGTGTGCTGCCCATACGCTGGCCACTCAAGGGAATCCTGCCTCGTTGGAGATGTGCCTCCTCCTCATCCTCCTCCTCCTCCTCTCTCCTATTAGGCACCCACGTGGAGTCAGTGACCTCATCATCCCCTCCCTCCTCATCACTGGAGCCAATCTGGCAGTATGCTGCAGCTGCTGGAGCATGACTGCCAGATTGGTGTTCTTCTTGAGCATCCCCTCTCTCTGCTCTCACGCTACTGCCTTCCTCTAGCTGGGTATCATCATCAGATCCTTCGAAACGCTGGGCATCCTCCTGGAGCATGTACCCAACACTGTGCTCAAACAGTTCGGGGGACTCCTCAGGAGGAGGACATGGTGGGTCTAGGGAAGGATTGACTAATGAAGATAATGATACCAGAGAAGAGGACGCTTTGGCAGCTGCTTTGCCAGTACCCTGAGCCTGGGTGAGAGAGGATGAGGAGGATGAGGTGGGCTTGGTCATCCACTCTACCAAGTCTTCGGCATGATGTGGCTCAACATGTCCTACTGCCGAAAAGAAGGACAAGCGTGTCCCATGGCCATGTGCTGATGACAATGCACCGCGTCCATGACCAGCACTGTTGCCCCCAGACACAGAGCCTGCTTGCCCTCTTTTTTTGCCTCGTGACTGTCTGCCTCTCCTTGTTTGCCTTCCAGACATTTTAATGGATGGCCTGCAGGGAGATGGGAAAAACAGCAATAAGGGCTACCTTCAGGTGTATACTGTGCAGGAGGCTTAGCAACAATGACACTGACACTGTCCCCTGCCTATCCTTCTCTGTCCCTAAACACAAGGATTTGCAATATGCTTCAGCAAGATTGGTTTAGCACAGAACAGCACACTGACAGTTTCCCTCACTGTCCTTCTCTGTCCCTACAAACAAGATTTAGCACAGAATAGCACACTGATAGTTTCCACGAGTGTCCTTCTCTGTCCCTAAACTCAAGGATTTCAAATATGGAACAGCAAAATTGGTTTAGAACAGAATAGCACACTGTCAGTTTCACTCACTGTACCTCTCTGTCCCTAAACTCAAGGATTTCAAATATGGTTCAGCAAAATTGGTTTAGAACAGAATAGCACACTGACACTTTCCCTCACTGTCCTACTCTGTCCCTCCCTACAAACAAGATTTAGCACAGAATAGCACACTGATAGTTTCCACGAGTGTCCTTCTCTGTCCCTAAACTCAAGGATTTCAAATATGGTTCAGCAAAATTGGTTTAGAACAGAATAGCACACTGACACTTTCCCTCACTGTCCTACTCTGTCCCTCCCTACAAACAAGATTAAGCACAGAATAGCACACTGATAGTTTCCACGAGTGTCCTTCTCTGTCCCTAAACTCAAGGATTTCAAATATGGAACAGCAAAATTGGTTTAGAACAGAATAGCACACTGACACTTTCCCTCACTGTCCTACTCTGTCCCTCCCTACAAACAAGATTAAGCACAGAATAGCACACTGATAGTTTCCACGAGTGTCCTTCTCTGTCCCTAAACTCAAGGATTTCAAATATGGAACAGCAAAATTGGTTTAGAACAGAATAGCACACTGACACTTTCCCTCACTGTCCTACTCTGTCCCTCCCTACAAGCAAGATTTAGAACAGAATAGCACACTGATAGTTTCCACGAGTGTCCTTCTCTGTCCCTAAACTCAAGGATTTCAAATATGGTTCAGCAAAATTGCTTTAGAACAGAATAGCACACTGTCAGTTTCACTCACTGTACCTCTCTGTCCCTAAACTCAAGGATTGAAAATATGGTTCAGCAAGATTGGTTTAGAACAGAATAGCACACTGACACTTTCCCTCACTGTACCTCTCTGTCCCTACAAACAAGGTTTAGCACAGAATAACACACTGACACTCTCCCTACCTATCCTTATTTGTCCCTAAACACAAGGAATCCAGGATTAGTAAAGGAAAAAAAATGACACTGTCCCTGCCTATGCTTCTCTTTCCCTGCTCCGGAACACACTACACAAGGCCGCCGCGCTGGCGGCCTTTTATAGTGTGGGGCGTGTACTAAACCCCCTCAGCAATAATTGGCCACAGGCATCCTGCCTGTGGCCAATCATTGCTCTCCTCGCTGCCGGCGCTGTGATTGGCCAAGCATGCGGGGTCACAGTGCATGCTTGGCCAATCACAGCGCCTGGATGACACTGCGATGGCGTAGTGCATTGTGGGCCGTTCGCGTCACTCGAATTTGGCGCGAATGGCCCAAATCGTTCGATCTTCGTCGAACGATCGAACAGCCGATGTTCGAGTCGAACGTATGTTCGACTCGAACACGAAGCTCATCCCTATTGCTGGACTTTGAATGTTTATACCAGAATGATGCCTGTGGGTTTAGGTATCATCTTGGTATCATTCTTTTCAGCCAGCGGCCGGCTTTCATGTAAAAGCAATCCTAGTGGCTAATTAGCCTCTGGACTGCTTTTACAAGCAGTGGGAGGGAATGTCCCCCCCCCCCCGGATATAAAAAGCGCCATTGGGAAAGCATTTTATCACACCGATCTTGGTGTGGTCAGATGCTTTGAGGGCAGAGGAAAGATCTAGGGTCTAGAAGACCCCAGTTTTTTCAAAAAAGAGTACCTGTCACTACCTATTGCTATCATAGGGGATATTTACATTCCCTGAGATAACAATAAAAAAAAAAAAAAAAAAATATGGAAGGAACAATTTAAAAATAAAATAAAAAAGCAAAATTAATAATACAAAAATAAATAAAAAAAATAAAAATAAAAAGCACCCCTGTCCTGCCCTGCTCTTGCCCAATGGCGAACGCAAGCGTCGGTCTGGCGTCATATGTAAACAGCAATTGCACCATGCATGTGAGGTATCACCGCGAAGGTCAGATCGAGGGCAGTAATTTTAGCAGTAGACCTCCTCTGTAAATCTAACGGGGTAACCTGTAAAGGCTTTTAAAGGCTTTTAAAAATGTATGTAGTTTGTCGCCAATGCGTGTTTGTGCGAAATTTTAAAGCATGTCGTGTTTGGTATCTATGTACTCGGCCTAAGATCATCTTTTTTATTTCATCAAACATTTGGGCAATATAGTGTGTTTTAGTGCATTAAAATGTAAAAAAGTGTATTTTTTCCCCCAAAAATGCGTTTGAAAAATCGCTGCGCAAATACTGTGTAGAAAAAAAAATGCAACACCCACCATTTTAATCTGTAGGGCCTTTGCTTTAAAAATATATATAATGTTTGGGGGTTCAACATAATTTTCTTGCAAAAAAAAAAAAAATGTTTTCATGTAAACAAAAAGTGTCAAAAAGGGCTTTGTCTTCAAGTGGTTAGAAGAGTGGATGTAAGCTTCCTAATGTTGTGTATAAAATGCCAGAACAGTTCAAAACCCCCCCAAATGACCCCATTTTGGAAAGTAGACACCCCAAGCTATATACTGAGAGGCATGTCGAGTCCATGGAATATTTTATATGTTGACACAAGTTGCGGAAAAAATACAAATTTTTTTTTTCTTATTTTTTTTTTTGCACAAAGTTGTCACTAAATGATATATTGCTCAAACATGCCATGGGTATATGTGGAATTACACCCAAAAATACATTCTGCTGCTTCTCCTGAGTACGGGGATACCACATGTGTGAGACTTTTTGGGAGCCTAGCCGCGTACGGGACCCCAAAATCCAAGCACTGCCTTCAGGCTTTCTAAGGGTGTAAATTTTTGATTTCACTTCTCACTGCCTATCACAGTTTCGGAGGCCATGGAATGCCCAGATGGCACAAAACCCCCCCAAATGACCCCATTTTGGAAAGTAGACACCCCAAGCTATTTGCTGAGAGGTATTGTGAGTATTTTGCAGATCTCGCTTTTTGTCACAAAGTTTTGAAAATTGAAAAAAATATATATATATATTTACTTTCTTCATTTTCAAAAACAAATGAGAGCTGTAAAATACTCACCATGCCTCTCAGCAAATAGCTTGGGGTATCTACTTTCCAAAATGGGGTCATTTGGGGGGGTTTTGTGCTATTTTGGCATTTTATGGCCTTCAAAACTGTGATAGGTAGTGAGGAGTGAAATCAAAAATTTGTGCCTAGAAATCCTGAAGGCGGTGCTTGGTTTTCGGGGTCCCGTACGCGGCTAGGCTCCTAAAAAGTCCCACACATGTGGTATTCCCGTACTCAGGAGAAGCAGCAAAATTTATTTTGGGGTGTAATTCCACATATAACCATGGCATGTGTGAGCAATATATCATTTAGTGACAACTTTTTGTAATTTTTTTTTTTTTTGTCATTATTCAATCACTTGGGACAAAAAAATATATATTCATTCAATGGGCTCAACAGGCCTCTCAGCAATTTCCTTGGGGTGTCTACTTTCTAAAATGGGGTCATTTGGGGGGGTTTTGTGCTATTTTGGCATATTATGGCCTTCAAAACTGTGATAGGTAGTGAGGAGTGAAATCAAAAATTTGCGCCCTTAGAAATCCTGAAGGCGGTGCTTGGTTTCCGGGGGCCCGTACGCGGCTAGGCTCCCAAAAAGTCCCACACATGTGGTATCCCCGTACTCAAGAGAAGCAGCTAAATGTATTTTGGGGTGCAATTCCACATATACCCATGGCATGTGTGAGCAATATATCAGTTAGTGACAACTTTTTGTAATTTTTTTTTTTTTTTTTTTTTTTTAGTCATTATTCAATCACTTGAGACAAAAAAAAAAATATTCAATGGGCTCAACATGCCTCTCAGCAATTTCCTTGGGATGTCTACTTTCCAAAATGGGGTCATTTGGGGGGGTTTTGTACTGCCCTGCCATTTTAGCACCTCAAGAAATGAGATAGGCAGTCATAAACTAAAAGCTGTGTAAATTCCAGAAAATGTACCCTAGTTTGTAGACGCTATAACTTTTGCGCAAACCAATAAATATACGCTTATTGACATTTTTTTTACTAAAGACATGTGGCTGAATACATTTTGGCCTAAATGTATGACTAAAAGTGAGTTTATTCTTATAACAAAAAGTAGAAAATATCATTTTTTTTCCAAATTTTCGGTCTATTTCCGTTTATATCGCAAAAAATAAAAATCGCAGAGGCAATCAAATACCATTAAAAGAAAGCTCTATTTGTGGGAAGAAAGGGACGCAAATTTCGTTTGGGTACAACATTGCATGTCCGCACAATTTACAGTTAAAGCAGTGCAGTGCAAAATTCTGAAATGACCTCTGGTCCTCTAGCTACCAAATGGTCCGGGGCTTAAGTGGTTAAAGGAATATTTCACTTTTTTTTTTCACTTTATGCATCATTAAAATCATTGCTCCCGAAAAAACAACCGTTTTAAAAGATTATTTTTGCATTGATAAATGTCCCCTCAGGCAGGACCCGGGTCCCCAAACCCTTTTTAGGACAATAACATGCATATTAGGCGTTAAAATTAGCACTTTAGATTTAGAACGTTTGCGTCCATTGTATTTAATAGGGTTCTAAAGTTTGCGCGAACTTTCGGTCCGTTCGAAGGTTCTGGTGTGAACCGAACCGGGGGTTGTTCGGCTCATCCCTAATCTTCACTAATATCTGCTTTATTTAATTTCTGTCTAATACACATCTAATATATATTCACTAATATCGGATTTATCTTCACTAATATCTGATTTATTTCATTTTTATCTAATACCCATCTAATATTCAGTATCTTCACAATATATCTGATTTTATTTAATTTCTACCGATCTAATATATCTCTTCATTTACTGTATATCTGATTTCTGTCTGGCGCTATCTATATAAATATCGATCTCTCAATGACAGTGTTCTCCAAACTGCAGCACTTTTGCTTGCCTTTGTTTGGCCCTTGGTTGATTATTCCGCCCACTAAAACCAATGATGGGGCACTATTCCTCCAAGTGACACCAACTATGGGGCACTTTTCCTGCCAGTGACACCAACCATGGGACATTATTCCTCCCATTGAAAACAATGATGGGGGACTATTCTTTCCACTAACACCAAAGATGGAGCACTATTCCTCCTTCTGACCCTAATGATGGAGCACTAATCCTCTCACTAATACCAACGATGGGGCATTATTCCTCCCAGTGACACCAACTATGGGACACTACTCCTCCCATTAACAACAAGGATGGGGCACTATTCCTTCCACTGACATCAACGATGGGGCACTATTCCTTCCACTGACATCAACGATGGGGCACTATTCCTTCCACTGACATCAACGATGGGGCACTATTCCTTCCACTGACATCAACGATGGGGCACTATTCCTTCCACTGACATCAATGATGGGGCACTATTCCTTCCACTGACACCAACGATGGGGCACTATTCCTTCCACTGACACCAACGATGGGGCACTATTCCTCGTACTGACACTAATGATGGGACACTTCCTTCCACTAACACCAACAATGAGACACTATTCCTCTCACTAACACCAACGATGGGGCACTATTACTCCCAATGACACCAATGATGAGGCACTATTCCTCTCACTGACACAAAGGATGGTGCATTAATAATTTTACACCAAGGATGGGACACTATTCCTCCCACTGACATCAACAATGGGGCATTATTCCTCCCAGTGACACCAACTATGGGACACTACTCCTCCCATTAACAATGTAGCGGGGTCTCTAAATTTTTGTGGGACACCCAGGTGTGGAAGTATAGGAATAGTGGACCACTTGTGTTCGTGGAGGATTGAATGGTGTAATAATCTCCTTGGCCTCTGGGTGGCGGGGTACCTGGAGGCTCAAGGTAGATTTGCCATTACAGTGCTACCCTTTTTGTCCCTTTCCGGAGATGGTACGGCGAGGGCGGGGAACCTGCCGTGGTGTCAATGGGAGGAGATAAAAGGGGGAGACGCCCTAACCACGAGTTCTTCTGGAGAAAGTTCTTCACGCGCCCAGGCACCTTAGGCCTGGGTGCGGGCGGTTCTGGATTCCGGCTCAGGTGCCCTAGGCCTGACCGGAATGGAGTCGGAGTCCATCCCAGGCACCTTCAGCCTGGGGTGAGGTACTGAACTAGGAGGCCTGGGGTCCAGTGACTTCGACTGGATCCCGCGAGGGTGGAGACGTCCGAGGGTCCCTGAGGTGGACGGGGTCCATGTCTGAGGTGAGGAGGCCGGGGAGGTTACCCGTCCGGAGAGTCTGGAGCAGCATCAACCCAGTGACGGATGGGCCTCTGGTAACTCCCTTGGAGGGACATCTTCCCCTGATAGGGGCCGCAGCGCAGCGAAGGTACCCCTATCTACGTTCTCTTGAGTCGCTGGTAGAGACTCTCAGATTCTAAGTCCTTTCTAGCTGAATGCTATAGTAACCGCTGGCGAGATCGCAGTGGTTTAGTTAATAACCAGGATAGTGCCTCGACCTGCTCACCCCCGTATCAAAATGTTATCAAGTCGCAACCGGTTGGCTACTGAAGCACTGTTTATTGTGAAATGTACAATAAAGCAAGAGTTGGACTGTGATCGGTGTGTGGAACTCTGGTTAATGGGAGCAGAGGGAAGTGTTGACACAGCAGGACTGTATTCCAGATAAAAGCACATAGGCCAGAGGAAGTATCTGGTGCTGGCCTTCACCTCACCCACAGCTATGGGGAGGACATGGGCCATAGCGCATCTCACCCTGTCGTGTGACATACCCCTAGACAAAGGAGATGGGGTGAGGCCGCTACAACAACAACGATGGGACACTGTTCCTCTTATTGACAACAAGGATGGGGCACTATTCCTTCCACTGACATCAACGATGGGGCACTATTCCTTCCACTGACATCAACGATGGGGCACTATTCCTTCCACTGACATCAACGATGGGGCACTATTCCTTCCACTGACACCAACGATGGGGCACTATTCCTTCCACTGACACCAACGATGGGGCACTATTCCTCGTACTGACACTAATGATGGGACACTTCCTTCCACTAACACCAACAATGAGACACTATTCCTCTCACTAACACCAACGATGGGGCACTATTACTCCCAATGACACCAATGATGAGGCACTATTCCTCTCACTGACACCAAGGATGGTGCATTAATAATTTTACACCAAGGATGGAACATTTTTCTACTCCCACTTGCCACAGTTTGACTCCGGCCCCCCCTAAAGTTTGAAGCACAGTAAACTGGCCCTTTGTTTAGAACGTTTGGAGACCCCTGCTCTATGATGTAACTGTCATTCCATATAGACCTCCAGTATGTCTCCATCCATCAAATATATATGTGAACCCAATCATTAAAACCTTACATAAGCTACAGCATGTCAATGTTATTTCAGAGTAATTTACAATAGATTTAGTGTCAATTCACACCAGATGCACCTGTATATGTTGATCTGTGTGTGTGTGTGTGTGTGTGTGTGTGTGTGTGTGTGTGTGTATATATATATATATTGTGACAGCAGGAAGGTAAAGTCACCTGGTTGCATCCAGGGGGGTAGATATATTTCTCCCAGATTCAGGCTTTATGCCGACTTATACAACTAGGGAGTTGATGAAGCCCAGCTGAGGCTAGTGGGCTCATGAATGACTCATACCTCTAGGGAGAGTGCTGGGCGTCGTGAGGCAGGGAGTTGATGAGACCAGCTGAAGCCTGTCAGTTCGTTTAAGGCCTCTATAAAAACTCCCAGCTTCATCAGATGTTAGCTCATGCCTGGAACCAGACCTGTGTGGACTGTCTAGGGAGAGTGAACCCCTGTGCGGTGAGGCAAAGCCTGTGTGGCTATTTGTTTGGACTTTTACTAAACCAGGGACTTAGGGACTAGGACAGCACCAGGCTGATCCCAGTTGTTAGTTTAGGAAACCTGCATGTTTAGTCAGAGGTCAAACTGACCAGGATTTATTTTGTTTATGTTTCTTTTTGGCTTTGCTGTGTTTTTGTCACTGTACATAGAGAAATAAACCGCACCTTTTGATTTTGAAAACCACAACCTCCGTCTGCTGGCCCTGTTTTTGTGTGGGGAGCCCAACCAGGGGGTCACACACACCCGCTACCGAGTTAACCCCCTCACAGTTGGTGGAGAACGCGGGCAGTTTTTTTTAAGCCAGCATGGAGGAGATACTGAAACAGCTGGCTCTAGCAAATGCCAATCAACAGCAGACAAATGCAGGTTTGCAAAGGAGCCTTGCAGCCCAGCAGCAAGCTCATCAACAAGCCCAGCAGCAATCTGAGGCCCGCTTCATAGACCTGTTACAGAAGCAAGAGCAGAGACTACAACAAATGGAAGCAGTAATGCAGCAACGTCCGCAGACCAGTGAGGAAAGCCGTCCCACTAATACCGCGTCCTTTGGGGTGAGTCGTTTATTGACAAAAATGACTGGAGAGGATGATCCAGAGGTATTTTTGACCACATTTGAAAGGACTGCTGAAAGAGAAAAGTGGCCTGAGGAGCAGTGGGCTGGACTGGTGGCTCCTCTGTTAACTGGTGAATCGCAGAAGGCTTACTATGACCTAGAGCCTGACCAAGCAAAAGACTATGTGATGCTAAAAGCTGAAATATTGGCAAGGCTGGGTGTCACCCTGGCTGTCCGGGCTCAGCGTGTGCATAACTGGACTTTCCAGCTTGGAAAACCCCCCAGGTCTCAAATGTATGATCTCATTCACCTGAGCAGGAAGTGGCTACAGCCAGAGACTTTGTCCGCACCAGAGATTGTGGAACGTGTTGTAATGGATCGGTTTTTGAGAGCTCTTCCTACTGCCATCCAAAAGTGGGTAAGCCATGGAGACCCAGAGACGGCCGGTGGTCTTGTGGATCGTGTAGAGAAATACTTGGCTACAGAGAACCTGACGGCCTCTTCCAGAGACTCTCGGACTTTCCACCCTAAGACCAGACCATCCCCAGGGGCGGATAAGAGGATTCCAAGGGGTGAGGGTGGAGAGGGTGAGAGGGTGGGAGCTCTACCCCAAGTTTGGCGAGAACAGCCTGGGAAATCAGCGGCTCAAGAGGCCGCAAGAAGGATCGTTTGCTACCGCTGCCGGCAAGCGGGACATATTGCAGCAAATTGCCCGGTTGTGGAGGAACCCATGCAATGTGACTTTCTGATGGACAGACGTCAGTCGCTGTGTGCGACAGTCGCATGCACTGCCATTCGGGGAACTGAGAAACATTTATGCAAAATGTGTATTAATGGTAGAAATGTTGTGGTATTACTGGATTCAGGTAGCCTTGTGACCCTGATAAAGGCTGAATTAGTTAAAACAGAGGTCTCTGGGAATAGCAAGGTAGCTGTTATTTGTGTGCATGGGGACACCCGAGAGTATCCAGTGACTACAGTGTGTTTCGAGACCCCCAAAGGTACCCTCTCTCATCCAGTGGGGTTAGTATCTCAATTACCGCATGATGCCATTGTGGGAAGGGATTTTCCGAAGTTCTGGGAACTGTGGGATGATCCTGAGCCTCCCACTGGTGCCCCTATGTACCAGGAATGTGATAGCCAGAACTCCTCTGAGAGTGGTGAGGACTCTCCAGAATTTCCCTTGTCAGTATTTGCAGGGGAGACTCAAGAAACTGGAGAGGAGCCCACCTCCTCAGACGAAAACCTACCGTCTGTGGAGTTTTCTGATCTGGAGGTTCACAGGGAAAATTTTGCCACAGAACAGTTAAAAGACCCCGCCCTAATAAAGGCACGGGAAAACGTAGTGGAAATAGATGGCGAGTTAGTGAACCCAGATAATACCTGCACTTACCCATACTTCAGCGTAGAGAAGGACCTACTGTATCGGGTGGCAAAAAGGGCAGAAGAAACCGTTGAGCAGCTGGTGGTGCCCAAACCTTACAGGAAGTTGGTGTTGGAGTTGGCCCATGGGCACATTCTTGGAGGTCATCTGGGGACAGAGAAAACCCGAGAGAGGGTATTACAGAGATTCTATTGGCCTGGGGTGATGAAGGACATAGAAAATTATTGTTCCTCCTGCCCTGTGTGTCAGAGGTCGGCCCCGATGCCACATTTCCGTAGCCCGCTGGTCCCTCTACCCATCATTGAGGTCCCGTTTGAGAGAATCGCAATGGATTTGGTAGGTCCTATAATCAAGTCCGCTAGGGGGCACCAGTACATATTGGTTATAATGGACTATGCCACCCGTTATCCAGAAGCGATCCCTCTCAGAAATACCTCGGCCAAAACCATAGCCAAAGAGCTATCTCTTGTTTTTAGCCGGGTGGGTATTTGTAAAGAACTGCTTACGGACCAAGGTACACCCTTTATGTCCCGGGTTATGAAAGAGCTGTGTAAATTGTTCAAAGTGACGCAATTGCGTACATCTGTGTATCACCCCCAAACCGATGGGCTGGTTGAAAGATTCAACAAAACCCTAAAACAAATGTTGAAGAAAGTGGTGGATAGAGATGGAAAGGATTGGGACTGTCTACTTCCTTATTTGATGTTTGCTATTAGGGAGGTGCCCCAATCCTCTACGGGATTCTCCCCCTTTGAGTTACTGTATGGGAGACACCCAAGAGGGCTGTTGGATATTGCCAAGGAAACTTGGGAAAGTGAGAGTTCTCCCCACAGGAGTGTGATTGAGCATGTCGCCCTGATGCAAGATCGAATTGCACAGGTAATGCCCATCGTGAAGGAACATTTGGCCCAAGCGCAGTTGGCACAGCAGAGAGTGTACAACCGTGGAGCAAAGACCCGTACCTTTTCCCCGGGGGATAGGATATTGGTACTTGTCCCTACGGTTGAAAGTAAATTCCTTGCCAAATGGCAAGGCCCCTACGAGATAATGGAAAAAGTGAGCGAAGTGAATTACAAGGTCAGACAACCAGGAAGGCGAAAGCCCGAACAGATATATCACGTTAATCTGTTGAAAGCCTGGAGGGATAGAGAGTCCCTAGTCGCAGAAACTTGGTCACCAGCTCAAACTGGTTGCGTGATTCCGGAGGTTGGAATAGCAGCCACCTTGTCACAACCCCAACAACAGGAGGTTAAGGAGTTTGTGCTTCGCAACAAGGAGGTGTTCTCTGAGCTGCCGGGACAAACATCTGGGGTAGAGCATGATATTATTACCCCGCCCGGTGAAAGGGTGAAGTTAAAACCCTATCGGATCCCAGAGGCCCGACGGGAGGCAATACGGGAGGAAGTACAGAAAATGCTGAACTTAGGGGTGATAGAGGAGTCCCAAAGTGATTGGTCTAGTCCCATTGTGTTGGTGCCTAAACCGGATGGGAGCTGGCGATTTTGTAACGATTTTCGTCAGTTGAACAAAGTTACAAAATTTGACACCTACCCCATGCCACGTATAGATGAGTTGATCGACCGGCTGGGAACAGCCCGATACATGACGACTCTTGACCTCACAAAAGGGTATTGGCAAATTCCCCTGGCCAAGTCGGCCAAAGAGAAAACCGCATTTGTAACCCCAGACGGGGCGTTCCAATATAAGAGAATGCCGTTCGGGTTACAGAATGCGCCGGCCACATTCCAGCGGAAAATGGACCAGATGCTGAGGCCCCATCGGAAGTATGCTGCGGCTTACCTGGATGACGTAATTGTCCATAGCACAGATTGGGCCTCACATCTGCCAAAAGTGCAAGCAGTCCTGGACTCTGTTCGGGAAGCGGGGTTTACGGCTAACCCCAAGAAGTGTACCATTGGGCAGGAGGAGGCCAAATATCTTGGGTACACCATTGGCAGGGGAGTAATAAAACCCCAACTCAACAAAGTCGAGGCCATCCAGAGTTGGCCACGTCCCAACAGCAAGAAGCAGGTACGAGCCTTTCTGGGAATCGCGGGTTATTATCGGCGCTTCATTCCCCACTTTGCTTCTAAGGCTGTGCCCCTAACCAACCTGACGAAAGGGAAAGGGTCGGTCATGATTAAATGGACCCCCGAGGCTGAGGCAGCATTCCAATTCTTGAAACAAGCCTTATGTAGCCAGCCAGTGTTGTACTCACCCGACTTCTCTAAAGACTTTGTCGTACAAAGTGATGCGTCAGATGTGGGGTTAGGAGCAGTATTGTCCCAGGTCTGGAACGGGGAAGAGCACCCAGTCATTTACCTCAGCAGGAAGTTGAAGTCCCATGAGGTAAATTACGCCACGGTTGAAAAGGAGTGTTTAGCGGTGAAGTGGGCTCTAGATTCCCTTCGGTACTATCTGCTAGGTAGGCACTTTGACATGGTTACGGATCACGCTCCGTTAAAGTGGATGGCTCAAAACAAGGAGACAAATAGAAGAGTGAATAGGTGGTTCCTGGCCCTACAGGAATTCAACTTCACAGTAAAGCATCGCCCTGGCGTTCAAATGGGGAATGTGGATGCTTTGTCTCGAGTACATGAATGCCTGATTGCTGGTGTTCCAACCCCAAGGTTAAAACAAGAGGGGGGGGTATGTGACAGCAGGAAGGTAAAGTCACCTGGTTGCATCCAGGGGGGTAGATATATTTCTCCCAGATTCAGGCTTTATGCCGACTTATACAACTAGGGAGTTGATGAAGCCCAGCTGAGGCTAGTGGGCTCATGAATGACTCATACCTCTAGGGAGAGTGCTGGGCGTCGTGAGGCAGGGAGTTGATGAGACCAGCTGAAGCCTGTCAGTTCGTTTAAGGCCTCTATAAAAACTCCCAGCTTCATCAGATGTTAGCTCATGCCTGGAACCAGACCTGTGTGGACTGTCTAGGGAGAGTGAACCCCTGTGCGGTGAGGCAAAGCCTGTGTGGCTATTTGTTTGGACTTTTACTAAACCAGGGACTTAGGGACTAGGACAGCACCAGGCTGATCCCAGTTGTTAGTTTAGGAAACCTGCATGTTTAGTCAGAGGTCAAACTGACCAGGATTTATTTTGTTTATGTTTCTTTTTGGCTTTGCTGTGTTTTTGTCACTGTACATAGAGAAATAAACCGCACCTTTTGATTTTGAAAACCACAACCTCCGTCTGCTGGCCCTGTTTTTGTGTGGGGAGCCCAACCAGGGGGTCACACACACCCGCTACCGAGTTAACCCCCTCACAATATATATATATATATATATATATATATATATATATGTATGTGTATATATATATACATATACAGTGGGGAGAACAAGTATTTGATACACTGCCGATTTTGCAGGTTTTCCTTCTTACAAAGCATGTAGAGGTCTGTAATTTTTATCATAGGTACTCTTCAACTGTGAGAGATGGAATCTAAAACAAAAATCTAGAAAATCACATTGTATGATTTTTAACCACTTCCCATACGCGCTATAGCCGAATGACGGCTACAGCGCGGATCTACGTCAATAGACGTCCTCCCCCTTGCACGCTCCCCGCGCGCCCTGCATCACAGAGTCTCTGAGACTCGGGTGATCACAGATCTGAGTAAGGGGGCGGTCCCGGCCCCTTACCACTTGATCAGCTGTCAGCCAATGACAGCTGATCACGTGATGTAAGCAAAAGCTTGGTAATCGTTTTTATTTTTCCTCACGCTGACAGCGTGAGGAGAAAAAAAAGCCGATCACCGGCTTTTGTGCAAGGGACATCGGTCCCGAAGAGGTAGAGGCACATCCGCCTCATCAGTGCCCACCAGTACCGCCTGCCAGTGCCCCCTGCCAGTGCCCACAGTGCCCAGCAGTGCAAAACAGTGCCACCTATCAATGCCCACGAGTGCCACCCAGGGGCAGATCCAGAGTCTTTTCTCGGGAGGGGCACTGCCAAAAAATTTTTTTTTGTGGGAAATTTATCGGGGAAATGGTTGGTGTCGGCGCTTCAATCATCCCGGCACCATGGTTGTTATGGTGTCAGGATGATTGAAGCGCATTATTTCTATTATTACATTGTAATATAAAATTAAATAGTTCAATGCAGAATCAGTGGGAGCCCCGAGTGTGTCACTTGCCACCGTCGCCTGCAATTAGTGGGAGCCCTGAGCGTGTCACTTGCCACACTTTGTGGATTGTCACTTCCCACATCACCTGCCACACCTTGTGGATTCTCACTTGCCACGTCACCTGCCACACCTTGCTGATTGTCACTTGCCTGCCACCAGATGCAGATTGTCACTTGCCACGTCGCCTGCCACACCTTGCGGATTGTCACTAACTTGCCTGATAGGTGTAGTTTTGGTTGTCCCTTGCTGTGTCCCAGACTCCCAGAGTCAGGCAGCAGAGAGATAATGTAATCTCTCTGCTGCCTGCACAGTGAGGGCGGAGGTCACTGCAGGAATGCAGGGCAGGCACAGGTGGTGAGAGATGATCTCATCTCTCTGCTCCCCAGCTCCCGGCTAGCTGATTGGCCAGCTGCCACACTGAGCCTGCTCTCTCACTCTCACCTGCGCTGCCAACACACTGAGCAGCACGGTCTGCCCACGAACCGCGCCGCCCCCGACAACAAACCGCGCCGCAAGCGGAGCCGCCCGCTTTCTTACCCGTCTGTGGAGCCGCACGCTATTGCACCTGCCCGCAGAGCGGCCCGACGTGACTCACTGACGTCACTCGTTGCTAGACGCCAAGCGGCCCAGGCGTTAGCAGCGAGTGCAGGGAAGAGGCTCCACCCACCTCCTCCTCCGCTCCTGGTATCGTGTCAGTGCGCCACGTAACTACATTAGACGAGTCTCTCTCTCAGCGCCGCTGATCGGTTGATGTGAGAAACTGAGAGAGAGACTCAGAGAGGCAGCCGCAGAACAAGTACTGTATATACTCGAGTATAAGCCGACCCGAATATAAGCCGAGGCACCTAATTTTACCCCAAAAAACTGGGAAAACTTATTGACTCAAGTATAAGCCTAGGGTGTCCTAGGCTTATACTTGCCTCACTTTGCCTCACTGTGCCCATGACTAGACTGATGTTTAACATGGAAGTCTATGGAAGGAGTGCCCGGCTTTGAAAAATCGGTTCTCCCAGACACCAAACTTTTCAAACTTATAGAGGAGACATGGGGCTACATGTGTGCCAAGTTTGGGGTCCAGAGGACCTACGACCGGCCGGTACCGGGTCCGCAAAATCACTGGAGAAATGTCCGTTTAACATTGGAGTCTATGGAAGGGGTGCCCGGGTTTAAAAAATCAGTGCTCCCCGGCCGTAGGTCCCCCAGACACCAAACTTAGCACACTTATAGAAGAGACATTGGGCTACATGTGTGCCAAGTTTGGGGTCCAGGGGTCCTACGGCCGGCCGGTACCGGGTCCCACAATTTCGGGAGATCAGGCGCAAAAAAAAAAAAAAACAGAGCAAGCAAGTGAGTGTGACAGATGGTCTCGGGCAGGCCCGGATTTACTCCCTTTGCCGCCCCAAGGCCGGGTCCTTCAATGCCGCCCCCCCCACCATCACATAGGGGGGGGCGGGGGGGCGACGCGTGGGGGGGGGGTAATCGATTTTTCGCAGACAATGACTGGTGTTAGTGCTTCAATCATTCCGGCACCATGGTTGTTATGGTGTCCAGGATGATTGAAATGCATTGTTTCTATCATTACATTGTAATATAAAATGAAACAGTTCAACTCACCATAAAGCAGAATGAGTGGGAGCTCTGAGCGTGTTACTTGCCACAGTCGCTTGTCACCAGATGGGAATGTCACTTGCCACGCTGCCTGCCACCACATTGGAATGTCACTTGCCACGCTGCCTGCCACCAGATGGGAATGTCACTTGCACTCTCTGCCCCCGTCTCTCACTCTCTATCTGCCTCTGTCTCTCTCTGCCTCTCTCTTTGCCTCTCTCTCTGTCTCTGCCTCTCTCTCTCTTTGCCTCTGTGTGTCTCTCTCTCTCTTTTTGCCTCTGTCTCTCTCTCTCTCTTTGCCTCTCTCTCTCTCTCTCTATGCCTCTCTCTTTGCCTCTCTCTCTCTCTTTGGATCTCTCTCTCTTTGCCTCTCTCCCTCTGTCTCTCTCTGCCTCTGTCTCTCTCTCTCTATTTGCCTCTGTCTCTCGCTCTCTCTTTGCCTCTGTCTCTCGCTCTCTCTTTGCCTCTGTCTCTCGCTCTCTCTTTGCCTCTGTCTCTCGCTCTCTCTTTGCCCCTGTCTCTCGCTCTCTCTTTGCCTCTGTCTCTCGCTCTCTCAGTGCCTCTGTCTCTCTCTCTCTCTGTGCCTCTGTCTCTCTCAGTGCCTGTCTCTCTCTCTCAGTGCCTCTCTGTCTCTCTCTCTCTCTCTCTCTCAGTGCCTCTGTCTCTCTCTCTCTCTCTCAGTGCCTCTGTCTCTCTACCTCACTCTCTCTCTCTCTCTCTCTCTCAGTGCCTCTGTCTCTCTGCCTCACTCTCTCTTTGCCTCTGCCGCTCTGTCTCTGCCTCCGTTTTTCTCCCCAGTCTGTGTTCCTCCTCACCTGCTTGTCCTGCATCATGGACATAGGCCTGGAGGATAGGAGGAGGCGGCCGCCATGTTTGTTTAGTGTACCGGGCACTGTGATTGGGCGTATGGAGGTCATGTGCAGAGGGGGGAGTTCAAGATCACGGACAGGCCAGCCCCACACCGCACATGACCCCCATGGCCCAATCACAGGGCGCCGGACTTTGAAAAATGGCGGCCGGAGCTTCAGGCGGCCGGGGACACAGTAAATGAATTTTAGGAGGACTTGTCTCCTCCGCGGCGCCGCCCTTTCACACAGTGCCGCCCCGAGGCCTGGCCTTGTTGGCCTTGTGGGAAATCCGGCCCTGGTCTCGGGGGGGGGGCAATTGCCCTGTTGCCCCCCACCTGGATCCGCCACTGGTGCCACCTATCAATGCTCACCAGTGGTGCCAATCAGTGCCTCATCAGTGCCACCTAGCAGTGCTGCCTATCAGTGACACCTACCAGTGCTGATCAGTGCCCATCATTGCCACCCATCAGTGCCCATCACTGCCACCTATCAGTGCCATCACTATCAGCTATCAGTGCCACCTATTAGTGCTAATTATTAGTGCCCACCAGTGCCACCTATCAATGCCCTTTAGTGCCACCCATCAGTGCCACCTCTCAGTGCCCACCAGTGCCGCCTTATCAGTGCCCACCAGTGCCGCCTTATCGGTGCTCACCAGTGCCGCCTTATCGATGCCCATCAGTGCAGCCTTATCAGCGTACATCAATAAAGGAGAAAAATTACCCGTTTGCAAAATTTTATAACAAAATACAAAACGGTTTTGTATTTTTTTTTTTTTTTAATAATTAGCCTGTTTTTTTAAATTTTACCAAAAAAAAAAAAAACGCAGAGGTGATCAAATACCACCAAAAGAAAGCTCTATTTGTGGGAAAAAAATTATACAAATTTAATTTGGGTACAGTGTTGTATGACCGCGCAATTGTCATTTAAAGAGTGAGAGCGCTAAATGCTGAAAATTGATCTGGGCAGGAGGGGGGTTTAAGTGCCCAGTAAGACAGTGGTTAAATAGGAAGTTAACCCTGATAGGTTTGACTTCCTCTTTGTTTCCCTGCAAAGGTAAAGCATAATGGGCTACTATGCATCGCATAGTAGCCCATTATGTGGCACTTACCTGAAACCGAAGCATGCGATGTCCCCAATTTCCTCGCTGGCTGGAAGCGTCCATTCTTCACCACTCTTCCTTCCGGGGCCGCGAACTCTGGCTCTGTGACTGGCCAGAGTTGCGTGACGTCACTTCCACGCATGCGCACGGGAGCCGCCAGTCACGGCATGACCCCCTCTAAAAACAGCACAGCGTGCCCTTTCTAGAGTGCGAATGCGCCGAATACACATTGCGATACATGGCCCCATCCATCCTCCCCTCAATACGGTGCAGTCGTCCTGTCCCCTTTGCAGAAAAGCATCCCCAAAGAATGATGTTTCTACCTCCATGCTTCACGGTTGGGATGGTGTTCTTGGGGTTGTACTTATCTTTCTTCTTCCTCCAAACACGGCGAGTGGAGTTTAGACCAAAAAGCTCTATTTTTGTCTCATCAGACCACATGACCTTCTCCCATTCCTCCTCTGGATCATCCAGATGGTCATTGGCAAACATCAGACGGGTCTGGACATGTGCTGGCTTGAGCAGGGGGACATTGTGTGCGCTGCAGGATTTTAATCCATGACGGCGTAGTGTGTTACTAATGGTTTTCTTTGAGACTGTGGTCCCATCTCTCTTCAGGTCATTGACCAGGTCCTGTTGTATAGTTCTGGGCTGATCCCTCACCTTCCTCATGATCATTGATGCCCTTCAAGGTGAGATTTTGCATGGAGCCCCAGACCGAGGGAGATTTGAACATCTCTCTGCACGTTGCCAAATTGATGCCACCACCTCTATCATCATTGCAACTATATATCGTCCGCCAGGATACCACACGGAATTCAACACTGAGATTATTCAATTTTGTTTAGAATTGAACACTTACGCGTCAAACATTATCCTGCAAGGCGACTGTAACCTATGGCTTGAGGACTTACTGGATCCTAAAATACAGGAGTTTTTACAAGATCTTGACGCCCTAGGCTTTGTTCAAAATGTCAACTCCTATACCCATGAGAAAGGGCACACACTAGATGCGGTCTTCTCCTCTAATATTACCATCTCTGACATCCAGAACATCGAACTTATATGGACAGATCATAAATTAATTTCATACCAACTCAGAGACTTTAGACCCCCAGCCCCAGACTTGGGTACTCCCATGCAGCAATCCAAGCCGTATCGTTCACTTAAAAACCTATGTCCACTCACCTTCATGGCAACATATTTTGCTCTTGAACCTATCACCCTAGACAGTGAAGATGATCTTTATATTGACTTTGAAATCCATCTTGACAGAGTCACTAAAGCCCTTGATGCATTTGAACTAAAAATCCATCATACACTTGATAAGCTTGCCCCTCTCAAAACATCACACTTTCGCAAAAAGATTACCAAGGCTAAACCTTGGTACACTAGCAACCTAGCCCTAATTAAAACAAAACGCAGACAGCTTGAAAGAAAATGGCTTAAGACTAACACACATCAAGACAAGCTCACATATCAAATAATTTCTCGGGCATATTTCAAAGCCATTCGCCACAGGAAAAAAGCATATTACGGTGAACAGATCGATAACGCCGGAAACCAGGATAAGAAACTTTTCGAAATTGTAAACGAAATGCTTAATCCACGTAAGTTAACCAAGACAATAATACCATCACAAGAATTCACCAATAAATTAGGGATCGCTTTCCAAGATAAAATTCATAAAATCCGGTTGGGCATTGCCAAGAACATTCACCCGATTGACCAACCTGGTCCACTACAAGAGGCTATCCAACCTACTCTGTCCAGCTTAAAAAACTTCACACCTACTACGCCGGAGTTACTACACAAAGTAATTCTTAAATTGAAGCCCACACACTTTGCGGATGAATTTTGCCCTGCCTGGTTTTTCAAACTCCAGTCAAAGGCATTCCTTCCAGACTTATGTACAATCATCAACTTCAGTTTGAGGCTGGGAGTTATACCAGGGAAACTTAAACACTCATACGTTACGCCAATTCCAAAAAAAAAACAAAAAAACAGAGCTTCAAGACCCGAACAATCTAAGACCCATTTCTAGCATTCACTTTGTGGCAAAGATTATGGAAACCATCGTTCTTGAGCAACTTCAGGAATACTCTGAAGGGGAGGGCCTATTCCACGATGTCCAGTCTGGGTTCTGTCCGGGCAGGGGAATAGAGCTCTCCACGATGGCCATGAGGGAACAGCTGCTGAGGGTCAGAGACGCTGGGGAATCGGCGGCCTTAGTGCTATTGGACCTCTCCGCGGCTTTTGACACCATTGATCACGACATTCTGATCTCGCGCCTTCATGACCAGTTTGGAATTCGAGGTGCTGTCCTGTTATGGATCCAGTCTTTTCTACAAGACCGTACCCAACAGGTTAGGCTGGGACCTTTCAGGTCAGCCATAAGCCCAGTGCCCTGGGGAGTACCACAGGGCTCTGCCCTCTCTCCATACCTTTTCAATTGTTACATGCGCCCCCTACCCGATATGTTGCAGTTACATGGCCTTCAAGGCCAACTATATGCCGATGACATCCAAATCCTAGTCAACACTTCCAAAAATGACAGACATCCCCAGATCCTAGCAGAATGCATGACTCATATCCATTCCTGGATGAATAGAAACTGGTTGAGCCTCAATTGCTCCAAAACAGAAATACTCCAAGTGGGCGAACCTCTAGCCTTTCCCATTCTATCCCGATGGCCATCTGACCTAGGTACCTGCCCAGAACCTAAAAGACAAGTCAAGAACCTTGGAATCATTTTTGATGCAAAGCTTACCTGGATTCCGCAAATTATGAACTGTATGAAAAATGCCTCATTCTATTTGCAAATTATTCGGAAGATCAGACATCTACTTTCATATTGACACCAAATCACACTTACTTTGGCTCTAGTACAATCCAGACTAGACTTTGCCAATGGTTTTTGCCTTGGCCTTCCCCTTAAGTGGGTCAAAAAATCCAAATTATACAGAATCAAGCAGCACGCACTATTACGGGTACACCATATAGACATCACATCACCCCCGTGCTGGCACAGCTACATTGGTTACCTATAGTGCATAGAGTACAATTTAAAATCTTGGTTCTGATGTTTATAGCATATTGGGGCCTGGGCCCACTCTATCTCACAGAAATGGCCCCCCATTACACACCAAGTAGAGCATTGCGGTCAGGGCTTCAAAATAGGATCATCCAAGCACCCGCCCGACTCCAGTCCTTGGGAGGTCGACGAATGCAGACTATGGGCGCGGCCCTTTGGAACCAACTCCCCGACCATCTCCGGCTCCCAATGCCCCAAGCTCTTTTTAAGAGGCAATTAAAAACCCACCTTTTTAAAAACGCTTTTTCCTAACTACGGATGTAGAGACACCTAACTCTGTAATAATTAACGTCAACTTTGTTTTTCGAGTCCCCTCGTGAGCCTTCCTTCCTCTTTTTTTTCTCCCCTCCCTTTTTCTCAAATGTTTTTTTCTTTTCCCAAGGCTGATTGGTGAATTTATGGTACAGCGCGCTTAGTTGCAGTCCTCCAAGACAGTATTTGGCGCGATATAAATTTACATATCAATCAATCATCATCAATCAATCAGATTGACTGTCATCTTGAACCATTTTTTAATAATTGCGCCAACAGTTGTTGCCTTCTCACCAAGCTGCTTGCCTATTGTCCTGTAGCCCATCCCAGCCTTGCGCAGGTCTACAATTTTATCCCTGATGTCCTTACACAGCTCTTTGGTCTTGGCCATTGTGGAGAGGTTGGAGTCTGTTTGATTGAGTGTGTGGACAGGTGTCATTTATACAGGTAACGAGTTCAAACAGGTGCAGTTAATACAGGTAATGAGTGGAGAACAGGAGGGCTTTATAAAGAAAAAATAACAGGTCTGTGAGAGCCGGAATTCTTACTGGTTGGTAGGTGATCAAATACTTATGTCATGCAATAAAATTACCGTATTTTTCGCACCATAAGACGCACTTTTTCCCCCCTAAAAAATGTGGGAAAATGTCCCTGCGTCTTATGGAGCGAATACTGACCCCCCCCCCTCCGTCGCCGCGTCAGAATACCAGTGCTCGGCTTCTCTGTGAAGGAGAGAGAAAGGGAGTGAGGCGGATCCTGGCAGGGACATACCAAGGGGGAGCGGGGGGAGACGGCCGGGTGTCAAAACATGTCAGTAGCGCTGCTATGGGGGTGCGCTCCGCACCCAAATCGGGTGACACCCGCCAGAGGTGACATTATCTTGAAAGCGGCGAGAACCCTGGCTGTTTTTTTTTTCCGCCGGAACCCCCCCCCCGGCGCCGTGGTCTGGTCCAGTCTCACTTCCTGCTCCTTCCCCCGGCAGCTGCTGCTGTTGTAAACTATGTTCCCAGTCCTCCTTCCTAGCTGCTGCCCATGTACATCTGAGGCTGAGAGCCAGCCAGCCAGCCAGCCAGCCAGCCAGAGGGGGTTGTGAATTGTAATGACAGTGTCCTCCACTGCCTGAGGTGAGCTGAACTGGTGATAAGGGGGTGGGAGGTGTGGGCTGGCATGATATCCACTGCCCAGTCACATGAGCTGTTGTGATAGAAGAGGCTGAAGGGGTGTTTGTGTCTGCCCTGCCACTCTGAGCTGATCTGGGAAGGGGGGGAGGTTGCTGTGTCCACCACCCAGGTATAGTGTAGCTGAGCTGATTTGATAGGGGGGGGGGTGGTATTGCTGTGTGTCCACCACCCACCTATAGTAGTAGTATAATATAAAATATTTTAGTACACCATTTGGTTCAGAATATTTTTTTCTTGTTTTCCTCCTCTAAAACCTAGGTGCGTCTTATGGTCAGGTGCGTCTTATGGAGCGAAAAATACGGTAAATAATAAAAAAAAAAATCATACAATGTGATTTTCTGGATTTTTGTACGCAAATTTATATAAATTTATATAATTTGTTTTCTAACAAATGGAGCTTTTTTTGCTGTAATAAGAAAAAAATACAGATTTTAAAAAAAATAAAAAAACATGTTTTTATTTGTTTCTGTTATAAAATTGTGCATACAAATAGTCTTTCTTCATAAATTTAGGCCAAAATGTAGTCTGCTATATTTCTTTGGTAAAAATAACCCAAATCAATGTATATTATTTAACCTGTGTGAAAATTATAGAGTCTACAAACTATGAGATATATATATATATAGCACACACATCCGTTACCCTGCTTACCTCCACTTGCAGAGTGGGACACACCATGCCACATGCCCAGTATCCTCCATCTTTGTAGAGGGTGAGCGGTGTTAATTGATTTGGGTCCTGCAGCGAGTTACCCCTTTCCGTTGGTTCCTTACCCTAGGTCGTAGGGAAAAGTCTATTCTCCTTGAAAGTTCAATAAGGCCATTGTCCACACAGTATTAAACCCAATAAAAGGTTTATTTGGCTTGCGTAGAACTTAATAGAAAAGTTGGAGATAGAGAATTGAACAGGGAGGCAGGTTCAGGCACGCAACACCCAACTATCACTCGTTGCCACTCAAGCCTGAGTGGGTTTTGCTCACCCGGATAGTCCCTTTAAGAGCGGTCCTAGCACCCGGTGTGGAGCACGAAACAACTACTTGTGATTTCCCTGGGATACGATCAGGACATCCTCTGCCACAGAATCTTTAAGTCCTGAACTTCCCGACCTAGTAATAGTTAGTCCTTAGGTGCCAATGGGCACATTACCAGGCTTTTGGCAGATAGGAATCCTTCCCTCTGACAGGTAACCAGGCCTCTCCCGAGACAGTGACTTCTTCACTCATCCCCTTGGGACCGATCCTCCCCTGGTTTTCTCTCCCTCAGAGCGGGTTACCCCCACTTGGGTACCCTGGGACTCCTCTTCTGGTGTAGGCCTCAGCTAAAGGTGCTGGGCCTACCTGGAACGATGCAGCCTCGGGCTAAAAGTGCCCGGGACTGAACACACACACGCTCCCCTGGCCTGGAGGGTCGGGATGCGCGAACTGCTCCCTGAATAATGGCGTCTGCCCCTTATGTATCCTCTCCCAGCATGCACAGCGGGTAGACCACGCCCACTGCATGGCCGCCGAGAGGGGACACACAATAGCGCTGCAATGCCACCTGTGGTTCGACCTGAGACCTGGGCGACAGCGCCACCTACAGGTTACAGGGAACATCACAACAGAGCAGAGACCAATTAAGAGAATTCCAACAGCCTGAGCCTAACTATGTCCTCAGGCTACCCCCTAAATTTAGGCATAGTGACCCCAAATATGGGGGGTCCGCTACTTATATATATTTGAAAATCGATTAGTCCCGATGTACTGATGGCTCATCTCATTTCTTGAGGCCCTAAAATGCCAGGACAGTACAAATACCCCCCAAATTACTCCTTTTTTAAAAGTAGACAGTCCAAGGTATGGAAAGATTTTTGAAGTTGTAATTCTTTGTCACAATTTTTTGGAAAATTAAGAAATTAAATAAAATTTGTTGTTTTTTTCTCAATTTTTAGGGATGCTGTACAGTGTCATCATGTGACGGGTGAGGTGGTGATCACCTTTTTTTTTTACATCCTGTTATCAGAGTAGTTCAGTATCCCCATAGTGGCATTGTACTACTCTGGGGGTGAACAGGGATTTTTTTTTTTACATTATTATTGCTTATAACTTTGATGATCACTGATTGTTTTAGCTGTCATGACTGGCTTTAATTCTTGATAGCTTGATTACTATTGTGATCTGTGATTGGCTACAGTTAATCACAGGATGCTGTGATTGGCCCAGATACCATGTGATAGCTCTTGTGCCAATCACAGCATCACAATAGTAGGAAAAACAGTCATGAATGAAAGCCATACATGACTGTTTTGTTGACATTGTAATCATGTGATTGCTATGACAAATCATAGCGATCAGGCCCGAACTGGCCATAGGGTGCACTTTGTGTTGGTCCATTACATAAAATCCCAATAAAATAAATTTACATTTTTGGTTGTAACATGACAACATGTGGAAAATTTCAAGGGGTACGAATACTTTTTCAAGGCACTGTATGTCTCTCGGGATGAATATCCCATCACCGACCACCCCCACCAACATGCTATCTCTGTGTTGGACTGGGGATGTCTCTTTGCTGGACAGGGGATGTCTCTTTGCTAGACTAGGGTGGTTTCTTTGCTGGATTGGGGGTGTCTCTTTGCTGGTCTGGGGATGTCTCTTTGCTGGTCTAGGGTTGTCTGTGCTGGACGGGGGATGTCTCTGTGCTGGACTGGGGATGCCTCTTTGCTATATGGGGATGTCTCTTTGCTGGACTGGGGATGTCTCTTTGCTAAATGGGGATGTCTCTTTGCTGGATTGGAATGTCTCTCGGGATGAATGTCCCGTCACCAACTATCTCTGCCCGCCCCATCCCTGCCCTCACACCCCCCTCCCCCCCCTCACAGGGACTGAGGCTGCCCAATCTAAAATGTCCGGGCCTATTTTTTGTCCCAGTCCAGGCCTGATAGCATAATACCTTGGCTGCTCATAATGGCCAGGTACCGATTACTGGTGGACACAGCGGTCACGGGTTTGCACCTGTGTGCATGTGCTCAGAGGTGTGCATGTGCTCAGAGACATACCAGTACATCGCTGAGCCTGCCGCTGCCCCCTGCTCGCAGTCTACTTACTGCGAGTGGGTCGGCAAATGGTTAAAAGATTATTTTTTTTAACGTATTGCAGCGTACTTTAACCACTTCAGCCCTGGACCATTTGGCTGGCCAAATACCAGAGCACTTTTTGCGATTCAGCACTGCGTCGCTTTAACTGACAATTGCGCAGTCGTGCAACGTTGCTCCCAAACAAAATTGATGTCCTTTTTTTCCGCACAAATAGAGCTTTCTTTTGGTGGTATCTGATCACCTCTGCGTTTTTAATTTTTTGTGCTATAAACAAAAAAAGAGCGACAATTTTGAAAAAAAAGCAATACGTTTTACTTTTTGCTATAATAAATATCCCCAAAACATATATAAAAAAACAATTGTTTTCCTCAGTTTAGGCCGATACGTATTCTTCTACATATTTTTGGTAAAAAAATTGCAATACGTGTTTATTGATTGCTTTGCGCAAAAGTTATAGTGTCTACAAAATAGGGGATAGTTTTATGGCATTTTTATTAATAATTTTTTTTTTCACTAGTAATGGCGGCGATCAGCGATTTTTAACGTGACTTTATCGTGAATGGACCCCTAAACCTGGCTTTATCGAAGCAAACCTTCATGTGTTTGACCCACTTTGTGTAGTTTTCTTCTTTCCTTCTTTTCCACAGTCAGTCATTTACAGAAGAATTTCAGGTATAGATATTGTTATGTGAAAATAAAGTGAATTGCGCTAACTTATAAAATAAATATCCAATCCTATATCCCTATGTTTGTCAAAACAATTAGAGCCCATTCACACAGGGGCAACTTTGGATCCGACTTCAAGTCGCCCCAGGTCGCCCCTAGTTGCCTCAAGTTGCGCTGCATGAGAAAATCAATGTAAGTGAATGGAGCCGTCTTAATGCACACTACTGCAGTTGCTCCGACTTCAAAAAAGGTTCCTGTACTACTTCAATTCCGACTTCTAGGCAACTGCTAGGCGACCTGTACCCATTGATTTCAATGGAAGTCGCTCAGAAGTCGGATCCCCTGTCTTAACAGAAGCAACTTTCCAGGAAGAGAACATACATTTCTCAGGCAAACCCCTCCCTCCCACAGAGCTGATTCTTGTTTGATTGGCCACTGGAATGTCTTCTGTCCTGGAGGCAACTTGAAGTTGCCTTGTAAGTAGCTCCAGGTCGTGCTGTGATCCATACTCAAGTCGTGTCCAAGTTGCCTCCCAAAGTCGCGCTGGAAGTCATGTTGCCCCTGTGTGAATGGAGTCTTAGGTTTGTGAATCTTGTGAACTTTCTACTTATCCACAATTGCTTGTATAATACCAATCAAAAATCCTGCTGCGATTTTAAACATAAAATATATAAAGTGCAATGTCCAAAAAAAGATATATAAGTGCCAAAAAACTCATATTATAATTCATTTAGTCCATTAGATATGTTATATAAATAAAAGGAGATGTGCAGTGAAATATAACTCCAATGACAAAATAGCTGCAATAAAAAATGCACAGAGTCCTATGTGAATAATTGCTCTTTTCACTGGTGACTTGCTGTGCTTCCGCCTTCACCGTGTTTGTGCCTACACCACCACCAAGTAGAATGGCCACTCACCAGATAGGCTAGATTATACGCCTTTGGTTCATAAGGATAACCACTCCGTCTCTCAGACTTGTCAGCAGTTCCTCCCAATGTACTGGTGGAGAATTTTGCTCTATGATCGCTCATGGAACATATAAAGGACTATCATGGTGTAGTATATCATAAAAAAATTATTGAGATTTAAAAATTTCCATCCACTCACATGTAAAAGTGCCTTGAAGCCGGCATTGAGCTGATCCAGCTATACATAGAAGATATATATGCCTGGTTCCGCACGTGTGCCCCTATGGTTCCTTCACATGCTGGCTTACATCCCAAGCCTCATTATGGTTCCGTAAGTTATAGATATTGTTACATAGTTACTTTAGTCCAGCTTGGATCAATGTAGCTAGGATTATACCATACCTGGCTGATGCCCCTGGAAATCACTGTAGTGACTACTGCTACTCCAGTGATCTTCATTTGCTTCCAAGTCCTGGGCTGAGTGGCTGCCCTGCTGCATTGTGAACACAGGGGGTCCTAACTTAGCACGGGCACCAATGAGAGAGCACTTCCCATTTTCCCAATGAATGCAAAGCATTCTCTGATTGGATGAGGTGTAGAGTCAGGGCAGTGACGTCACTTGCAAAACATTCTCTGAATGCCACCCATGCCAAGAGGCTGACCTCCTGTGTTTAGAATGAATCCGGACAGCCGTTCAGCAGTGGAGATCACTGTAGTAGCTGAGCCTACATCAGTAATTTCTAGCTTCCAGGGGGATCCGACAGTTATGGCACATGCTCACATTGATCCAAGCTGGACCAATGTAACTATGTAAAAATATCCATACCTAGAATTGAATTTCATTTTTTTTCTTCATATGTTTTTTTGGATAGCACAGCTCATGCTCTTGCCTAGACCAGAATGATATCCCCAACCTGCTTCCTGGGATTCATGCCATGTATTATTGGTTGAACTAGATGGACTTGTGTCTTTTTTCAACCATACTATGTAACTATGTAAGGATAGGGCATCATCTGGGAGTCAGCTGTCTCTTCCAGTTTCTTGATGCCAGCCCCTTGATGATGTGCATGGACAGTGGCTTCATCATCAGTGGGCCAGATTAAAAGCCAGGAAGAAAAAAACTGTGTTCCACATAACTTTAGAGAGAGGAAGATGAGCACATGGGAACCAGTAAGCTGCAGCAAAATGGTGTTTTACTGCAGAGCATTGCTGGATTCGCTGGACAAGTGGGTATGTTGATGAAATGCAACCCAACAAAAAAAGGTAAGATGGATTAAAAAAAATAAAAAAATAAGAAGAAAGGGACAGGTGGAATCCTGGTAATAATACTTGTTGATCCTGTCATGATGGTTCCTTTTTTAAGGCACTTTTTGTTATAGCTCTGTGTCTTTCAGTTATGCTACTACTGTGATGGAGTTGATAAAATGACTATATTATATCAGTTTTTTCTCTCTATTATCCACTCAAATATTGGTATTCTATTTTATTCTTTTTTTTTTTTATTATCTCTTTCTTTCATTATGTTTCATTATATTGGTTTAGAAATTTGGTTGTAAGATTTAGTGCTCATGTCAGCTGCATACATGGTTCACAGCCCCATCCTCAGGAATTTTAGAGTAACTAGCCACCCTTCTGAGAATGTGTTTGCAAGGAATAATAGAAGTGCTCTTTTGAAAGAAAGTCTGAAATAGACACACACACACACTAAGATATATTTATACAATAAGAAGCTTATTGATGTTCATATTGGGAACCAGAAAGTTTATGTATGCTAGTTAAGAATATAACCGAGAGTATTATCATATGTGTGTTAGGGTAAATCTTATAACCAGTCAGCAGTGAGTTTCCTTAAATGACAGAGCAGATAAATGAGTAACAGATGTCCTCTCCACTGTTTAACTTACTCCTTCAATGCCCCCTCCCATCGTGTAAAGCAATATGGCGCTGAGTTCTTCTGGAATGAAGACACGTGGAAGAAGAGACTCAAGAGAAAGACGACCATATATGGAATCAGCCAATCATATGTACACGTTTGTGATGACGATTGCTTATGTCACTTGGTTTATATAAGGGGCTGTGACCCAGAATAAACTCTCTGTTGTGATGAAGAGATCGCGCTGATCACGGTATTCTACCGTGATTTGTTTCTGCAGGCATGCATGTATATTCACACCAGCATACATTTGAACCAGCGGCAGAATAGCGAATAGTATTCTGGTATTGGACCAGAGACAATCTATTACAATTTGGTGCCCAGCTTTCTGGATTCCAATTTCTGCCAGAGCCAACCTAGCTATGGATGTCAGCGAATCGAAGTGTGTCTGCCGGGATGAGGCCTGATCATCTTCGTTACATGGTAAGTGAATACTGTTCTATTCCTTACCTGTGTTATTCCGGTTCAGCCACCCTCCCTTTTGCTCACATTTAGTCGGCTCTTCCGAGATCTGCAAAGACGGGTAACTTCTTGTCCCGAACCGATTTAATAAGAACCCGTCGACCTATTCTGCCGGCTGTTATTTATGTTGTGTTTTGTTCTGTGTTGCCTTGAATGTGCCCATTTCTCCGGATGTTGTCTGTATGAGAAGGGGAGACACAATTCCTTGCCAGGGCTGGCCCTGGTTCAAGAGAGAGGTGTCATAAGGATACAGGTTTAGACACAGAATTTCCTTGTCTGTTTATTTAGAAATACTCGGATTAATAGCGAGGTGTCTGGGAGTATCCTGGATCAAGAGAGAGGTGTACACAATAATTCCTTACCAGGGCGGGGCTTTGGTTGACAGAGAGAGGTGTTATACGATAATTCCTTGCCAGTGTACAAATATATATATGTGTGTATGCAGTCACTGGATTCCTTGCTAAGTACCGGTAATTCAGGAGTATAGTTGAAGTGAGGCTGACTACTTACATTTAGATATATATAGTACGAACCAGGTAGGTTTGGGTTGCATTTTTACCTCCATACAGACAGCAGGGCTGAAATAGCGTGTCATATTCTAATCCTGTGTATGTGGTTTATTGTTTGTTTATGTCCTACCTGTGTATGTGGATTCATGTTTGTGCGTGAAGGTGGTTGGGGTTTTAGTTAAGCTGATCCAGGTATATGATATACGGGAGGTATATTGGGCCTGTTGCACGAGCTTGCCAGTCAGTTCATTTTGGGAGAGAAGCTAGGACGCAGGCTGAGCCAGCCCCCACCTTTGTGCTTCACAGAATTGAGAGTGCTGTGTAGAGGGAGTCAAATTTCCCTCCCTCCTTCTTCTCTTCTGGGGGGGGCTTGCTGCTTCTTCTGTGCAAGAAAAAAAATGGAATGTTTTTTTTTTTTTTTAAACTTGCTGCTGTTGTTCTTTTTTCACATCCCTTCTAGCCTATGGCTGATTTTTAACCCTGAGTGTACTTTTTCATTATGAGGTCTGGAGTTGTTTTACATTTGCTGTTTATTTTTAGGTTGAGCCTTTGCTACGTAGCTATTTGAAACTATACACGGGATAGAGTTACATGGTGGGGAGGGCGGTTCCTGCCATACAGCAGAAACTGAACTGAAATAGGGGTAGGCAGAACTCTTAACTGCTGCTATATTATAATATTTTAGTTTTCCCATTTCGCTAATTGAAGTGTTTGAAGTGACTTTAAGTCTTGGAATTGGATTGATTATAGGATTGATTCATTCCAAATTTAACATAAGTGTTGTTTGATTCATCACACTTTTTGTCTATGCCTTTTACGAAGATAAAGAGATCTGTTTGTCTTGGGAAAGATAACATAGTGTCATATTAATAAAGAGTACTTACCTTCCGTGCAGTAACGGAATGACGTTTCACTAGGGTTACCAAGTTTTAAATGTTCTAGTATCATTTAAATATTGAACTTTGCATGGGGATATTGTCTGAACGAGGACAAAGCCTGCCTCCACCCTGTCATGGTAGCCATAACTGGGCGTGTGTGGAATGTGGGTGACCCGGACCCCCACACCCTGACCGCCCCGGGCTCTGCCTCTAATGCATTTGTAAGTTGGAGGACCCCCTATAGATGTCCCTCCCCTTGCAAGCAGGCCTTCCTCCACCCTCATCCCAGCCATCCCTATCCCTATACCCCCTGTGCCCAGTATTGAATACAGATGGCAGCTTTTACTGCCCACTGGTCATTGCCCTGTGCTGCTTTCAATACCAGGTTACATAACAAAGTGCATTATCGCATGCTATCAAGTGCTTTCGTAGCGGGTTTGAGAGAACCGATACGGATAGGGCTGATGGTGGCTCGACCAGCGTAGTATATACCTTATAGCAGTGAGCGAGGCCATCCTCCACACACTCTTCTGTCTGGGGTGCCCCTGTCTGCAAAGTTTTTTCACTGTCATAGGTTTAGCGTGTGCTGAAGCCATACAGGCCATTCCAACCCCCGGTCATGCTAAGGCCCTACATGCATTTTTTGGACTGATCCTTTTGAAAAAGGCGATCAACGCTGCTCCTGCTCTCAGTCTCCCTGATTATGGAAAGCCCTTTTGCCTGTTCATATCTGAGACCCAGGGCCACGCCTCAGGGGTGTTGACACAAAGTCATGGACTCCGTAAGTTACTATTTACCCACCTGGACCCAGTTGCCACTCTGTGCTGCTTCTGGTTCCTGGGTCCTCTTTTTCCCAGAAACTCTTCTATGCGCGTCGGGACCCTTCGGGGTAAGACCACACTATATTAAGAGAGCAGGGAGAGAGAAGGATAGGCAGGGACAGTGTCAGTGATATTCTTTGATAAACCTTGTGCATTTACAGTGTGTTGGCGTGCAGGGAAAGAGAAGGATAGGCAGGGACAGTGTCAGTGATATTCTTTGATAAACCTTGTGCATTTACAGTGTGTTGGCGTGCAGGGAGGGAGAAGGCTAGACAGAGACAGTGTCAGTGTTATTCTTTGCTAAACCTCCTGCACAGTATACACCTAAAGCTACCCCTTATTGCTCGTGGTGTTGTTCTGTTGTGTAACACAGACAGGCATCTTGTCAGGAAAGGCTTCACCCGCTGGTGGTGCTGTTGGTCCTTTGGACTGCAGTGCTAGTGTCCGCCAGCAGGTGTCCTCTTGCAGCCAATATCTTTGCTGGAGGATCTCACCTGCTGGTGGTAACACATGATACTGTAGTACCGGCGTCCACCAGCGGGTGTATTCTGGCAGTATGGGACAGGCAGCACTTCCTGTGGTCAGCTGTGACCTGAAGCCTAATCACTGGACTTCCTTTAACCACTTAACAACCACCTGCCGACAAATAACGGCGGCAGGGTGGTTGCTTAACTCTGGGAGGACGTTATATAACGTCCTCCCAGAATCGCGCTCCCGCGCGCCCCCTGGGGCGCGCACACGGGAAACTCCGTGACCGCCGGGTCCAGAGGACCCGGCGGATCACGAATCACGGTAAATCGCCGCTGATAGCGGCCGTTTACCACGTGATCGCTCCGTCCAATGACGGAGCAATCACTTGTAAACAGACCGGCGTCATTTGATGACGCCGGTTCCTCCCTCCCCTCTCTGTACCGATCGGTACAGTGTGAGAGGGGAGGGGGAGGGAGCGGATGGCAGCAGCAGCACTGTGGGCTGGATCTGTGACAATTGCAGTCACAGATCCAGCCATCCATCCATCCCTGCTCAGTCATCCCTGTGCTATACCCTGCCAATACTCTGCAATACACCCTGTGCAATACTCTGCAATACACCCTGCCAATACCCTGGTGCAATACTCTGCAATACCCTGGTGCAATACTCTGCAATACCCTGGTGCAATACTCTGCAATACCCTGGTGCAATACTCTGCAATACCCTGCAAAATACTCTGCAATACCCTGCAAAATACTCTGCAATACCCTGCAAAATACTCTGCAATACCCTGCAAAATACCCTGCAAAATACTCTGCAATACCCTGCAAAATACTCTGCAATACCCTGCGCAATACTCTGCGCAATACCCTGCGCAATACTCTGCGCAATACTCTGCAATACCCTGCGCAATACCCTGCAAAATACTCTGCAATACCCTGCGCAATACCCTGCAAAATACTCTGCAATACCCTGGTGCAATACTCTGCAATACTCTGGTGCAATACTCTGCAATACCCTGCGCAATACTCTGCGCAATACTCTGCAATACCCTGCGCAATACTCTGCAATACCCTGCGCAATATTCTGCAAAATACTCTGCAATACCCTGCACAATACTCTGCAATACCCTGCACAATACTCTGCAATACCCTGCACAATACTCTGCAATACCCTCCACAATACTCTGCAATACCCTCCACAATACTCTGCAATACCCTCCACAATACCCTGTGCAATACCCTCCACAATACCCTGTGCAATACCCGTGCAATACCCTGCCATACACCGCAATACCCTGCCATAGTCCGCAATACTCCGCAATGCCCTGCAATACTCCGCAATGCCCGGCAATACTCCGCAATGCCCGGCAATACTCCGCAATGCCCGGCAATACTCCGCAATGCCCTGCAATACTCCGCAATGCCCAGCAATACTCCGCAATGCCCAGCAATACTCCGCAATGCCCGGCAATACTCTGCAATAACCACTTCCCGCCCTCCGGCCGTCATATGACGTCCTTGACTTTGTGCGGGGATATCTGAATGATGGGAGCAGCTACAGGCATCATTCAGATATTAGCTTTTTCAGCCGGCGATTCCCTACACCATAAGAACAATCATAGCGGCTGTTCCGCCGCTTGATCATTCTTACGGGAGGCGAGAGGGGATGTCCCCCCCCCCCTGCCGCCCTCCGGTGCTTCTACCGACTCACCGCTACGATCAAAGCCAGGATTGTTGTTTTTTTTTTTGTATTTTTTTCAGGCTTCCCAGCCTAGAGGTGAGATGTGGGGTCTTATTGACACCCCCCCCCCCCATATCTCACTGTAAAGAGGACCTGTCATGCCATATTCCTATTACAAGGGATGTTTACGTTCCTTGTAATAGGTATAAAAGTGATCAAAAAAATGTTTAGGGCGGAAAAACATGTCAAACTAAAATAAATAAAGTAAAATGAAGAATAAAATTAATTTTTTTTTTTAAACCGCCCCTGTCCCCGTGAGCTCGCATACAGAAGCGAACGCATACGTAAGTCCCGCCCACATATGAAAACGGTTTTCAAACCACACATGTGAGGTATCGCCGCGAACGTTAGAGCGAGAGCAATCATTTTGGCCCTAGACCTCCTCTGTAACTCAAAATATGTAACTAGTAAAAATATTTAAAGCGTCGCCTATGGGGATTTTTTAAGTAGCGAAGTTTGGCGCCATTCCACGAGTGTGTGCAATTTTTAAGGGCGACATGTTAGGTATCTATTTACTCGGCGTAACTTCATCTTTCACATTATGCAAAAACATTGGGCTAACTTTACTGTTTTTTTTTTTTTTTAAGCACAAAACATTTTTTTTCCGTAAAAAAACGCGTTAAAAAAATTGCTGCGCAAATATCGTGCGAGATAAAAAGTTGCAACAACCACCATTATATTCTCTAAGGTCTTTGCTAAAAAAACATATATAATGTTTTGGGGTTCTATGTAATTTTCTAGCAAACAAATGATGATTTTTACATGTAGGAGAGAAATGTCAGAATTGGCCTGGGTGCTCCAGAACGCCTGAAGGTGCTCCCTGCATGTCGGGCCTCTGTATGTGGCCACGCTGTGTAAAAGTCTCACACATGTGGTATCGCCATACTCGGGAGTAATAGCAGAATGTGTTTTGGGGTGTAATTTGTGGAATGCATATGCTGTGTGTGAGAAATAACCTGCTAATATGACAATTTTGTGAAAAAAAAAAAAGAGAAAAAAAAAATCTTGATTTTGCAAAGAATTGTGGGAAAAAATGACAACTTCAAAAAACTCACAATGCCTCTTTCTGAATACCTTGGAATGTCTTCTTTCCAAAAAGGGGTCATTTGGGGGGTATTTGTACTTTTCTGGCATGTTAGGGTCTCAAGAATTGAGATAGGCCGTCAGTACTTCAGGTGTGATCAATTTTCAGATATTGGCACTATAGCTTGTGGACTCTATAACTTTCACAAAGACCAAATAATATGCACCAATTTGTACTTATTTTTACCAAAGATATGTAGCAGTATAAATTTTGGCCAAAATTTATGAAGAAAAAATAGTAATTTGCAAAATTTTATAACAGAAACGAAAAAAAAATCATTTTTTTACAAAATTTTCACTCTTTTTTCTCTTATAGCGCAAAAAATAAAAAACCCAACAGTGATTAAATACCACCAAAAGAAAGCTCTATTTGTGTGAAAAAAAGGACAAAAATTTCATATGGGTACAGTGTTGTATGACTGAGTAATTGTCATTCAAAATGTGAGAGCACCGAAAGCTGAAAATTGGTCTGGTTATTAAGGGGGTTTAAGTGCCCAGTGGTCAAGTGGTTAATACCCGGCAAGTGCAAACACTCCTTGCCCTGGTATCTCTCTTCCTGACCCAGGACCTGTGACCCGGACTTAAGCCTGTATCTTATCCCAACCTGCACTCTGCCTGACCCGATCCGACCCGATCCCTACCTTGAACCTGCACCCTGTTTAACCTAATCCCTACCTTGAGCTTATCCTGTGTTTGTCTCCCTGGTCACCCAGATCCCTGCTCTGCAGCCAAACCCATCCGTCCCCTCTTTGCTCCTGCTTCCTCCCATCCTTACCCATCTGCTAGATCCCCTTGTGTATGACCTCGGCCTGGCTTTTACTACGATTCCGGTATTCCCCCTTTTACTGTATATATCTCCTTTTGTCACTGTGATTTGGTTTGGTTATTTGCACTGTGTTCTGTTTGAGGTGTTTATTTGTCTGTTTACTTCACTTAATAAATTATTATACTTTTACCTACACCTGTTTGGTCTCCTCTGTGCTGTCACACAGTCTGGTTTGCTAACATTCTCTGACACATCTGCAAGCAGTTACAGTGGGTGTAGGTGCCTCCTGCACAGTATACGCTACCCCTTATTGCTCGTGGTGTTGTTCTGTTGTGTAGCACAGACAGGCATCTACAAGCAGTTACAGTGGGTGTAGGTGCCTCCTGCACAGTATACGCTACCTTTTATTGCTTGTGGTGTTGTTCTGTTGTGTAACACAGACAGGCATCTGCAAACAGTTACAGTGGGTGCCTCCTGCACAGTATACGCTACCCCTTATTGCTCGTGGTATTGTTCTGTTGTGTAACACAGACAGGCATCTGGGCGGCAAATCAGCTCCAGAAGGAGGAAGGACATAAGTGGTAGAGCCCGACGGCGCGCGTGGAGCGCGCATGCGTTACGAAACCCAATCATTATCAGCCCATTGCCCTCATAGAGAGCACAGTCCACAGGCCACCAATAGGCGCCCGAGGGCTGTTAGGTGCCTCCTGCACAGTATACACCTGAAGATACCCCTTATTGCTCGTGGTGTTGTTCTGTTGTGTAACACAGACAGGCATCTGCAAGCAGTTACAGTGGGTGTAGGTGCCTCCTGCACAGTATACACTACCCCTTATTGCTCGTGGTGTTGTTCTGTTGTGTAGCACAGACAGGCATCTGCAAGTAGTTACAGTGGGTGTAGGTGCCTCCTGCACAGTATATGCTACCCCTTATTGCTCGTGGTGTTGTTCTGTTGTGTAACACAGACAGGCATCTGCAAGCAGTTAAAGTGGGTGTAGGTGCCTCCTGCACAGTATACGCTACCCCATATTGCTCGTGGTGTTGTTCTGTTGTGTAACACAGACAGGCATCTGCAAGTAGTTACAGTGGGTGTAGGTGCCTCCTGCACAGTATACACCTGAAGCTACCCCTTATTGCTCGTGGTGTTGTTCTGTTGTGTAACACAGACAGGCATCTGCAAGCAGTTACAGTGGGTGTAGGTGCCTCCTGCACAGTATACGCTACCCCTTATTGCTCGTGGTGTTGTTCTGTTGTGTGACACAGACAGGCATCTGCAAGTAGTTACAGTGGGTGTAGGTGCCTCCTGCACAGTATACGCTACCCCGTATTGCTCGTGGTGTTGTTCTGTTGTGTAACACAGACAGGCATCTGCAAGCAGTTACAGTAGGTGTAGGTGCCTCCTGCACAGTATACGCTACCCCTTATTGCTCATGGTGTTGTTCTGTTGTGTAACACAGACAGGCATCTGCAAACAGTTACAGTGGGTGTAGGTGCCTCCTGCACAGTATACGCTACCCCTTATTGCTCGTGGTGTTGTTCTGTTGTGTAACACAGACAGGCATCTGGGCGGCAAATCAGCTCCAGAAGGAGGAAGGACATAAGTGGTAGAGCCCGACGGCGCGCGTGGGGCGCGCATGCGTTACGAAACCCAATCATTATCAGCCCATTGCCCTCATAGAGAGCACAGTCCACAGGCCACCAATAGGCGCCCGAGGGCTGTTAGTGCTGGGGAGTGTCGGCGGGTCACAAGAGCCAATCCAAACAGAATCTACATTACAGATAAATATTAAAAAATTAATAATAGTGGAACGTATCCTATATAGAGCATATATTATCTCCAATAGCGTAAATCAAAAAAACCTGGTTTGTAAGACAAGGGATTAACAATTTGACATCAATTTCTGGCTGGGAGATAATCACCGAGAAGAGAGTCCATCCTTACATCTGGATTGGATCTCATCTGTCCTGAGGAGATCTATAGAGGAGCAAAAGAAAACATGATATTCCGTATATACTCGAGTATAAGCCGACTCGAGTATAAGCCGAGGTACCTAATGTTGCCAAAAAAACTGGGAAACCTTACTGACTTGAGTATAAGCCGATGCCCCACTGTTCCCTAGCTCGCTGTTCCCTATTTTACATTGTAAATATTACCTGTAAAGAAGTTGCGGCTGCGGCGTCCATCGTTCAAATTCCGCGGCGTCCATCGTTCAAATTCCGCGGTCTCTTCCTGTTCCTTCCTTGATAGGCGAGTCTCAGCAGACACTCTCCGCCTATCACGATCATTCTCTCATCCTTAGTTTTCCCAGCAGACACTGTGTTGGGTGTTCCGCCAATCACAGACGTCTGCTGGAAAAATGAGGATGAGAGAACGTTCGTGATAGGCGGAGAGTGTCTGCTGAGACTCGCCTATCAAGGAAGGAACAGGAAGAGACCGCGGAATTTGAACGATGGACGCCGCGGAATTTGAACGATGGATGCCGCAGCCGCAACTTCTTTACAGGTAATATTTACAATGTAAAAATTTCTATGACTCGAGTATAAGCCGAGGGGGGACTTTCAGCCCCCCAAAAAGGGCTGAAAATCTCGGCTTATACTCGAGTATATACGGTACTTGTATTGCAAATAACAAGGGGGATAAGTGTAGTAAGCCACACATAGGACAGTAAAGAAGTTAGCTATAATGAATCTGTCCCATACAAAAATATTAAACATTGATGACAAAATAAGAATGGAATGTTTTGAAGATAAAAAGGAGAGGGAGGGGAAAAAAGATATTAGTGATTAGAGACAAGGAAAGACATAAGTTAGTTCAAAAGGTCCCTATCAAATTTACCAGAGGAAAACCCAGGTAAAAAGGGTTTAAAATTAATAGCTTGGTTAAGACCTGGAGGTGAGGAGGCGTTCGTTCAAGGTTCGAGATCCATCTCAACTCCCTCTGGAGGAGAAATTTATCGAAATCGCCTCTGCGGGGGCTGCGGTGGACCCTGTCGAGAACTACCACCTCAATATTGCATACAATAACTCAGGACAAGTTCAAACAGGTGCCATTAATACAGGTAATGAGTGGAGGACAGAGGAGCCTCTTAAAGAAGAAGATACAGGTCTGTGAGAGACAGAAAACTTGCTTGTTTGTAGGTGACCAAATACTTATTGTCCACCATAATGCCGCGTACACACGATCATTATTCACGGCGGTTAAAAAACCGCCGTGAATAATGACATTTTAAAAGAGGGAACAGCTTGTTCCCCACACACGGTCATTTTTCTCGTAATTTTTTTAAATGACGAGAAAAACGATCGTTTATGGGCTCCGCGGCAGTGTTTCCCTATGGGAAACACTGCCGCGGAAGAAATGTCAGGAAAAACGACGAGAAAAATTAGAACATGTTCTCATTTTTCTCGTCGTTTTTAATGCCGTTTTTCACGTCGTGAAAAATGACAAAAAGACCACACACGGTCGTTTTTCTTGTTGAAAACAAAAAATGTCATTTTCCACGACGTGAAAAATGATCGTGTGTACGCGGCATAATTTGCAAAAAAAAATCTTTCCAAATCAGACAATGTGATTGTCTGGATTTGTTTCCACATTTTGTCTCTCATAGTTGAGGTATACCTATGATGACAATTACAGGCCTCTCTCATCTTTTTAAGTGGGAGAACTTGCACAATTGGTGGCTGACTAAATACTTTTTTGCCCCACTGTATATAGGTATGTAACCACTAGGGATGAGCTCGGTGTTCGAGTCGAACATACGTTTGACTCGAACATCGGCTGTTCGATCGTTCGACGAAGATCGAACTTTTTGGGCTGTTCGCGCCAACTTCGAGTGACGCGAACGGCCCACAATACACTGCGCCATCGCAGTGCAATTCCGGCGCTGTGATTGGCCAAGCATGCACTGTGACCCTGCATGCTTGGCCAATCACAGCGCTGGCAGCGAGGAGAGCCATAATTGGCCACAGGCAGGATGCCTGTGGCCAATTATAGCTCAGGGGGTTTTAGTACACGCCCCACACTATAAAAGGCCGCCAGCGTGGCGGCCTTGTGTAGTGTGTTCCGGTTCAGGGAGAGAGAAGGCTAGGCAGGGACAGTGTTAGTGATATTTGTTCATTTACCTTGTGTGTAGGGAGAGAGAAGGATAGGCAGGGACAGTGTCAGTGATATTCTGCTAAACCTTGTGTGCAGGGAGAGAGAAGGATAGGCAGGGGACAGTGTCAGTGATATTCTGCTAAACCTTGTGTGCAGGGAGAGAGAAGGATAGGCAGGGACAGTGTCAGTGATATTCTGATAAACCTTGTGTGCAGGGAGAGAGAAGGATAGGCAGGGGTCGGGGACAGTGTCAGTGATATTTTTGCTAAGCCTCCTGCACAGTATACACCTGAAGCTAGCCCTTATTGCTGTTTTTTCCTGTTGTGTAACACAGGCAGGCATCTGCAGAACTTACAGCGGACGTAGTGTGCCTCCTTCACATTATACACCTGAAGCTACCCCTTATTGCTGTGTTTTCCTGTTGTGTAACACAGGCAGGCATCTGCAGCACTTACAGCGGACGTAGTGTGCCTCCTGCACATTATACACCTGAAGCTACCCCTTATTGCTCGTAGTTTTTTTTCTTTTGTGTTACACTAACAGGCATCTGCAGCACTTACAGCAGGCGTAGTGTGCTTCCTTCAAAATATACACCTGAAGCTAGCCCTTATTGCTGTTTTTTCCTGTTGTGTAACACAGGCAGGCATCTGCAGCACTTACAGCAGGCGTAGTGTGCTTCCTGCAAAATATACACCTGAAGCTAAGCCTTATTGCTGTTTTTCCTGTTGTGTAACACAGGCAGGCATCTGCAGCACTTACAGCGGACGTAGTGTGCCTCCTGCACATTATACACCTGAAGCTACCCCTAATTGCTTGTAGTTTTTTTTCTTTTGTGTTACACTAACAGGCATCTGCAGCACTTACAGAAGGCGTAGTGTGCTTCCTGCAAAATATACACCTGAAGCTAGCCCTTATTGCTGTTTTTTCCTGTTGTGTAACACAGGCAGGCATCTGCAGCAATTACAGCAGGCGTAGTGTGCTTCCTGCAAAATATACACCTAAAGCTAGCCCTTATTGCTGTTTTTTCCTGTTGTGTAACACAGGCAGGCATCTGCAGCACTTACAGCGGACGTAGTGTGCCTCCTGCACATTATACACCTGAAGCTACCCCTTATTGCTTGTAGTTTTTTTTCTTTTGTGTTACACTAACAGGCATCTGCAGCACTTACAGCAGGCGTAGTGTGCTTCCTGCAAAATATACACCTGAAGCTAGGCCTTATTGCTGTGTTTTCCTGTTGTGTAACACAGGCAGGCATCTGCAGCACTTACAGCGGACGTAGTGTGCCTCCTGCACATTATACACCTGAAGCTACCCCTTATTGGTCGTAGTTTTTTTTCTTTTGTGTTACACTAACAGGCATCTGCAGCACTTACAGCAGGCGTAGTGTGCTTCCTTCAAAATATACACCTGAAGCTAGCCCTTATTGCTGTTTTTTCCTGTTGTGTAACACAGGCAGGCATCTGCAGCACTTACAGCAGGCGTAGTGTGCTTCCTGCAAAATATACACCTGAAGCTAGGCCTTATTGCTGTGTTTTCCTGTTGTGTAATACAGGCAGGCATCTGCAGCACTTACAGCAGGCGTAGTGTGCTTCCTGCAAAATATACACCTGAAGCTAGCCCTTATTGCTGTTTTTTCCTGTTGTGTAACACAGGCAGGCATCTGCAGCACTTACAGCGGACGTAGTGTGCCTCCTGCACATTATACACCTGAAGCTACCCCTTATTGCAGTGTTTTCCTGTTGTGTAACACAGGCAGGCATCTGCAGCACTTACAGCGGACGTAGTGTGCCTCCTGCGCATTATACACCTGAAGCTACCCCTTATTGCTTGTAGTTTTTTTTCTTTTGTGTTACACTAACAGGCATCTGCAGCACTTACAGCAGGCGTAGTGTGCTTCCTGCAAAATATACACCTGAAGCTAGGCCTTATTGCTGTGTTTCCTGTTGTGTAACACAGGCAGGCATCTGCAGCACTTACAGCAGGCGTAGTGTGCTTCCTGCAAAATATACACCTGAAGCTAGCCCTTATTGCTGTTTTTTCCTGTTGTGTAACACAGGCAGGCATCTGCAGCACTTACAGCGGACGTAGTGTGCCTCCTGCACATTATACACCTGAAGCTACCACCTTATTGCTCGTAGTTTTTTTTCTTTTGTGTTACACTAACAGGCATCTGCAGCACTTACAGCAGGCGTAGTGTGCTTCCTGCAAAATATACACCTGAAGCTAGCCCTTATTGCTTTTTTTTCCTGTTATGTAACACAGGCAGGCATCTGCAGCACTTACAGCGGACGTAGTGTGCCTCCTGCACATTATACACCTGAAGCTACCCCTTATTGCTCGTAGTTCTTTTTCTTTTGTGTTACACTAACAGGCATCTGCAGCACTTACAGCGGGCGTAGTGTGCTTCTTGCAAAATATACACCAGAAGCTAGCCCTTATTGCTGTGTTTTCCTGTTGTGTAACACAGTCAGGCATCTGCAGAAGTTATAGCAGGCGTAGTGTGCTTCTTGCAAAATATACACCTGAAGCTACCCCTTATTGCTGGTTTTCCCATCTCCCTGCAGGCCTTTAGAATGTCTGGAAGGCAAACAAGGAGAGGCAGACAGTCTGGAGCCAATAAAAGAGGGCAAGCAGGCTCTGTGTCTAGGGACAACAGTGCTGGTCGTGGACGCGGTGCATTGTCATCAGCAGGGATGAGTCGAACACCCCCCTGTTCGGTTCGCACCAGAACCTGCGAACAGACAAAATGTTTGTGTAAACTTTAGAACCCTATTAAATACAATGGACTCGAACGTTCGAAATCTAAAGTGTTAATTATAAAGGCTAATATGCAAGTTATTGTCCTAAAAAGGGTTTGGGGACCCGGGTCCTGCCCCAGGGGACATGTATCAATGCAAAAATAAGTTTTAAAACGGGCGTTTTTTCGGGAGCAGTGATTTTAATAATGCTTAAAATGAAACAATAAAAGTGAAATATTCCTTTAAATTTCGTACCTGGGGGGTGTGTATGATATGCATGTAAAGTGGCGCATGTTTCCCGTGCTTAGAACTGTCCCTGCAAAAAATTTCATTTTTGAAAGAAAAAAATGCATTTAAAACTGACTCGCGGCTATTAATGAATTGTCGGCTCCCGGCAATACATACAAAAGTCATTGATAAAAAAAAAAAAAAAAAGCGTGGGGGTTCCCCAGAATTCAATTACCAGGCCCTTCAGGTCTGGAATGGATATTAAGGGGAACCCCGCCGCAAATTTAAAAAAAAATTGACGTGGGGTTCCCCCAAATATCCATTCCAGGCCCTTCAGATCTGGCATGGATTTTAAGGGGAACTCCACCCCAAATTTAAAAAAAAAATGGCGTGGAGTCCCCCTAAAAATCCATACCAGACCCCTTATCCGAGCACGCAACCTGGCCGGCCGCAGGGGAAAAGGGGGGGACGAGAGAGCGGCCCCCCTCCCTCCTGAACCGTACCAAGCCACATGCCCTCAACATGGGGAGGATGTCCCCATGTTGATGGGGACAAGGGCCTCATCCCCACAACCCTTGCCCGGTGGTTGTGGGGGTCTGCGGGCGGGGGCTTATCGGAATCTGGAAGACCCCTTTAACAAAGGGGACCCCCAGATCCCGCCCCCCCCCATGTGAATTGGTAAGGGGTACATTGTACCCCTACCATTTCACGAAGAAAGCGTAATTTCTTTTTAAAAACAACACACAAACACCTTAAAAAAGTCCTTTATTAAAAAAAAAAAAAAAAACATTCCAGCGGTGAAATCCAGTGTCCCGCGGCGATCCCGATGTCCAGCGCTGTCCTTCATTGGTTGTGCCTGAGCGGACCTGATGGGGAACTCCCTCTCAGTATTTTAAATGTATAGACCCGCCCCTTCTAAAGTTCCCCATGAGGTCCGCTCAGCGGACCAGATGCGGAACATGAGAAGGGGCGGGTCTATACATGTATTACCAAAGTGAGAGAAGTTCCCCATCAGGTCCGCCCCCTCGGTATGTCGGACCCGCCTACGTCATTGGCCTGAGCGGGGAACTTCCTTCACTGTGTAATTTAAATTTACATAGTGAAGGAAGTTCCCCGCTCAAGCCAATGACGTAGGCGGGTCCGACATACCGAGGGGGCGGACCTAATGGGGAACTGCTCTCACTTTGGTAATACATGTATAGACCCGCCCCTTCTCATGTTCCGCATCTGGTCCGCTGAGCGGACCTGATGGGGAACTTTAGAAGGGGCGGGTCTATACATTTAAAATACTGAGAGGGAGTTCCCCATCAGGTCCGCTCAGGCACAACCAATGAAGGACAGCGCTGGACATCGGGATCGCCGCGGGACACTGGATTTCACCGCTGGAATTTTTTTTTTTTTTTTAATAAAGGACTTTTTCAAGGTGTTTGTGTGTTTTTTTAAACATTTTTTTACGCTTTCTTCGTGAAATGGTAGGGGTACAATGTACCCCTTACCAATTCACATAGGGGGGGCCGGGATCTGGGGGTCCCCTTTGTTAAAGGGGTCTTCCAGATTCCGATAAGCCCCCCGCCCGCAGACCCCCACAACCACCGGGCAAGGGTTGTGGGGATGAGGCCCTTGTCCCCATCAACATGGGGACATCCTCCCCATGTTGAGGGCATGTGGCCTGGTACGGTTCAGGAGGGAGGGGGGGGCGCTCTCTCGTCCCCCCCTTTTCCCCTGCGGCCGGCCAGGTTGCGTGCTCGGATAAGGGGTCTGGTATGGATTTTTAGGGGGACTCCACGCCATTTTTTTTTTACATTTGGGGTGGAGTTCCCCTTAAAATCCATGCCAGATCTGAAGGGCCTGGAATGGATATTTGGGGGAACCCCACGTCAATTTTTTTTTTAATTTGCGGCGGGGTTCCCCTTAATATCCATTCCAGACCTGAAGGGCCTGGTAATTGAATTCTGGGGAACCCCCACGCTTTTTTTTTTTTTTATCAATGACTTTTGTATGTATTGCCGGGAGCCGACAATTCATTAATAGCCGCGAGTCAGTTTTAAATGCATTTTTTTCTTTCAAAAATGACATTTTCTGCAGGGACAGTTCTAAGCACGGGAAACATGCGCCACTTCACATGCATATCATACACACCCCCCAGGTACGAAATTTAAAGGAATATTTCACTTTTATTTTTTCATTTTAAGCATTATTAAAATCACTGCTCCCGAAAAAACGCCCGTTTTTAAAACTTCTTTTTGCATTGATACATGTCCCCTGGGGCAGGACCCGGGTCCCCAAACACTTTTTAGGACAATAACTTGCATATAAGCCTTTATAATTAGCACTTTAGATTTCTCCCATAGATTTTTCGAATTTGCCGCGAACACCCCGATTTGTTCGCTGTTCGGCGAACGGGCGAACAGGCAATGTTCGAGTCGAACATGAGTTCGACTCGAACTCGAAGCTCATCCCTAGTCATCAGCACGTGGCCATGGGACACGCTTGTCCTTATTTTCGGCAGCTGGACGTGTTGAGCCGCATCATGCCGAAGACTTGGTAGAGTGGATGACCAAGCCCTCCTCATCCTCGTCATCCTCTCTCACTCAGGCTCAGGGTACTGGCAAAGCAGCTGCCAAAGCGTCCTTAACCACTTAAGCCCCGGACCATTTGGTAGCTAAAGGACCAGAGGTGAATTCAGAATTTTGCACTGCGCTGCTTTAGCTGTAAATTGTGCGGACATGCAATGTTGTACCCAAACGAAATTTGCGTCCTTTTCTTCCCACAAATAGAGCTTTCTTTTAATGGTATTTGATTGCCTCTGCGATTTTTATTTTTTGCGATATAAACGGAAAAAGACCGAAAATTTTGAAAAAAAATGATATTTTCTACTTTTTGTTATAAGAAAAATCGAATAAACTCAATTTTAGTCATACATTTAGGCCAAAATGTATTCAGCCACATGTCTTTAGTAAAAAAAATGTCAATAAGCGTATATTTATTGGTTTGCGCAAAAGTTATAGCGTTTACAAACTAGGGTACATTTTCTGGAATTTACACAGCTTTAAATTTATGACTGCCTATCTCATTTCTTGAGGTGCTAAAATGGCAGGGCAGAACAAAACCCCCCCAAATGACCCCATTTTAGAAAGTAGACACCCCAAGGAAATTGCTGAGAGGCATGTTGAGCCCATTGAATATTTTTTTTTTTTTTTGTCCCAAGTGATTGAATAATGACAAAAAAAAATAAAAAATTACAAAAAGTTGTCACTAAATGATATATTGCTCACACATGCCATGGTTATATGTGGAATTGCACCCCAAAATACATTCTGCTGCTTCTCCTGAGTACGGGGATACCACATGTGTGGGACTTTTTAGGAGCCTAGCCACGTACGGGACCCCGGAACCCAAGCACCGCCTTCAGGATTTCTAAGGGTGTAAATTTTTGATTTCACTCCTCACTACCTATCACAGTTTTGAAGGCCATAAAATGCCAAAATAGCACAAAACCCCCCCAAATGACCCCATTTTAGAAAGTAGACACCCCAAGGAAATTGCTGAGAGGCCTGTTGAGCCCATTGAATATTTTTTTTTTTTGTCCCAAGTGATTGAATAATGACAAAAAAAAATAAAAAATTACAAAAAGTTGTCACTAAATGATATATTGCTCACACATGCCATGGTTATATGTGGAATTGCACCCCAAAATAAATTTAGCTGCTTCTCCTGAGTACGGGGATACCACATGTGTGGGACTTTTTAGGAGCCTAGCCGCGTACGGGACCCCGGAATCCAAGCACCGCCTTCAGGATTTCTAGGCACAAATTTTTGATTTGACACCTCACTACCTATCACAGTTTCGAAGGCCATAAAATGCCAAAATAGCACAAACCCCCCCCAAATGACCCCATTTTGGAAAGTAGACACCCCAAGCTGTTTGCTGAGAGGCATGGTGAGTATTTTACAGCTCTCATTTGTTTTTGAAAATGAAGAAAGAACATTTTTTTTTTTTCTTTTTTTTTTTCAATTTTCAAAACTTTGTGACAAAAAGCGAGATCTGCAAAATACTCACAATACCTCTCAGCAAATAGCTTGGGGTGTCTACTTTCCAAAATGGGGTCATTTGGGGGGGTTTTGTGCCATCTGGGCATTCCATGGCCTCCGAAACTGTGATAGGCAGTGAGAAGTGAAATCAAAAATTTACACCCTTAGAAAGCCTGAAGGCGGTGATTGGTTTTTGGGGTCCCGTACGCGGCTAGGCTCCCAAAAAGTCTCACACGTGTGGTATCCCCGTACTCAGGAGAAGCAACAGAATGTATTTTGGGGTGTAATTCCACATATGCCCATGGCATGTTTGAGCAATATATCATTTAGTGACAACTTTGTGCAAAAAAAAAAAAAAAAAATTGTCTTTTTTCCGCAACTTGTGTCAACATATAAAATATTCCATGGACTCGACATGCCTCTCAGTATATAGCTTGGGGTGTCTACTTTCCAAAATGGGGTAATTTGGGGGGGTTTTGAACTGTCCTGGCATTTTATACACAACATTAGGAAGCTTACATCCACTCTTCTAACCACTTGAAGACAAAGACCTTTTTGACACTTTTTGTGTACATGAAAACATATTTTTTTGTGCAAGAAAATTATGTTGAACACCCAAACATTATATATATTTTTAAAGCAAAGGCCCTACAGAATAAAATAGTGGGTGTTGCATTTTTTTTTTCTACACAGTATTTGCGCAGCGATTTTTCAAACGCATTTTTTGGGGAAAAAATACACTTTTTTTAATTTTAATGCACTAAAACTCACCATATTGCCCAAATGTTTGATGAAATAAAAAAGATGATCTTAGGCCGAGTACATAGATACCAAACACGACATGCTTTAAAATTTCGCACAAACGCGCATTGGCGACAAACTACATACATTTTTAAAAGCCTTTAAAAGCCTTTACAGGTTACCCCGTTAGATTTACAGAGGAGGTCTACTGCTAAAATTACTGCCCTCGATCTGACCTTCGCGGTGATACCTCACATGCATGGTGCAATTGCTGTTTACATATGACGCCAGACCGACGCTTGCGTTCGCCATTGGGCAAGAGCAGGGCAGGACAGGGGTGCTTTTTTTTTTTTTTTTTTTTTATTATTAATTTTGCTTTTTTATTTTATTTTTAAACTGTTGCTTCCATATTTTTTATTTTTTATCATTTTTATTGTTATCTCAGGGAATGTAAATATCCCCTATGATAGCTATAGGTAATGACAGGTACTCTTTTTTGAAAAAACTGGGGTCTATTGGACCCTAGATCTTTCCTCTGCCCTCAAAGCATCTGACCACACCAAGATCGGTGTGATAAAATGCTTTCCCAATTTCCCAATGGCGCTTTTTATATCCGGGGGGGGGGGGACATTCCCTCCCACTGCTTGTAAAAGCAGTCCAGAGGCTAATTAGCCACTAGGATTGCTTTTACATGAAAGCCGGCCGCTGGCTGAAAAGAATGATACCAAGATGATACCTAAACCCGCAGGCATCATTCTGGTATAAACATTCAAAGTCCAGCAACATACCAGTACGTTGCTGGTCCTTGTTGGACATGTATTGTAATCTTTTTTTTTCATGCAGCCTGTTGGCTGAACGAAAAAAAAAGATTGATCGGTGGGTATGCCCACCATTAGAATACCGCCCTTCATCCACCCACTTCTAATGATGGGCATACATGCACCATTTATATATGCCGAAGCATGGGGCATCTTCCCGCAAAAGTTATGCCGCGTACACATGGTCAGACTTTTCCACGGGCAAGCCTCCGTCGGAATTTCGACCGTATGTACGCGGCATTAGGAGCAAAATTGCTCCTCCGCCCCTGCTGCCCCAATGCTTTTGCATATATGCTTTTTTTTTTTTAACTGTGGTGGCGAAATCACCTCCTACAGCACTGGAGTCGCAGGGATCAGGCCTGTCTCTGCGAACGCTGCAGTTATGTGTGTTGTGTTTTGCAAGTGACAGTGATCGATCGATACTGAACTTGGGTGGCCTGGGCTGGACGGAGGGGCAAAACGCAGGTGCTAGCAGGTATCTGGGCTGATCCCGCTAACACTGCGTTTTTGGGAACCCTAAACTGCTGGGGACGCTAGTATAGATCTGATCAGATCAGACATTGATCTGTTCAGATACTATACCACTAAGGGAGGTGTATGCTTCATGTGTGGGTGTTAGCGTTACTGGCACTAACCTGACGCTGCCTGGGGTGTGACGCAGACCCTCTCTGACGCTAAAACCTAATTGATATCACCCGCCGGGCGATCAGGGGGTTAAACCTTTATTGGGTTATATACGGTGGGTGCACTGACACTATAAAAAGCAAACTAACTAACCAGCGTCACCCGTAACACTTATATGATGATCACTGGTGAAAGGGTTAACTAGGGACAATTAGGGGGTTAAAACCTTTATTAGGTAATATATGGGGGTACCTGACGCTATATAAAAACCTGACGGCGAACCTAAAAAAAAATTACTGGCTACCGATCTGCATCACCGACACTAAGACAACGATCATAAAAACGATCGCTTAGCGACAGTGGTGATAGGGGGTGAAAGGGTTACCTGGGGGGCGATCAGGGGGTTAAACCTTTATTAGATAATATATGGGGGTACCTGACGCTATAAAAACCTGCGGCGAACCTAAAAAAAATTACTGGCTACCGATCTGCATCACCGACGGTAAGACAGCGATCAGAAAAATGATCGCTTAGCGACAGTGGTGATAGGGGGTGAAAGGGTTACCTGGGGGGCGATCAAGGGGGTTAAACCTTTATTAGGTAATATATTGGGGTACCTGACGCTATAAAAACCTGCGGCGAACCTAAAAAAAATTACTGGCTACCGATCTGCATTACCGACGCTAAGACAGCGATCAGAAAAATTATCGCTTAGTGACAGTGGTGATAGGGGGTGAAAGGGTTACCTGGTGGGCGATCAAGGGAGTTAAACCTTTATTATGTAATATATGGGGGTACCCGACGCTATAAAAACCTGCGGCGAACCTAAAAAAAATTACTGGCTACCGATCAGCATCACCGACGCTAAGACATCGATCAGAAAAATGATCGCTTAGTGACGGCGGTGCTAGGGGGTGAAAGGGTTACCTGGGGGGTGATCAAGGGGGTTAAACCTTTATTAGGTAATATATGGGGGTACCCGACGCTATAAAAACCTGCGGCGAACCTAAAAAAAATTACTGGCTACCGATCAGCATCGCCGACGCTAAAACATCGATCAGAAAAATTATCGCTTAGTGACAGTGGTGATAGGGGGTGAAAGGGTTACCTGGGGGGCGATCAAGGGGGTTAAACCTTTATTAGGTAATATATTGGGGTACCTGACGCTATAAAAACCTGCGGCGAACCTAAAAAAAATTACTGGCTACCGATCTGCATCACCGACGCTAAGACAGTGATCAGAAAAATTATCGCTTAGTGACAGTGGTGATAGGGGTGAAAGGGTTACCTGGTGGGCGATCAAGGGGGTTAAACCTTTATTAGGTAATATATGGGGGTACCCGACGCTATTAAAACCTGTGGCGAACCTAAAAAAAATTACTGGCTACCGATCAGCATCACCGACGCTAAGACATCGATCAGAAAAATGATCGCTTAGTGACGGCGGTGCTAGGGGGCGAAAGGGTTATCTGGGGGGTGATCAGGGGGTTAAACCTTTATTAGGGGGGGGGGTTAGGGGGCTACACTGGACCTAAAACTGAATGTACTGACACTTTTACAGTCACAAATGTCACTGATTGCAGTGATCACTAAATAAATGGTCACTGCAATCAGTGACACTGTGACTGGGGGCTGGGGGGTGATCTGGGGGTGTCTGGGGGGCCTGGGGGGGCGATTTATGTGCCTATGTGTCCTGGTGTCAGTGTAGTGTTGTGTGCACTAACCTGCATCTTCTCCTGTACGGCGCTCGGTATATGTGAGCGCCGCAGGAGAGATGACATCACTTCCTCCAGTCTGTGTAAACAGTACACAGGCAGGGGAAGCTCTCATTCGCCGGGAGCGATCGAGAGGGGGTGGCCGGAATCGAACGGCCGTCCCCTCATGCCGGGTCGCTCCCGAAGGTAAAACGACCGCTCACTGTAAAGAAGGGGGGTCCGATCGGACCCCCCAACTATACAAAGGCAATCACGTACATATACGTGATTCTGCCTGTCGGTGCCATTCTGCCGACGTATATTTACAGTGGGCGGTCGTTAAGTGGTTAATGTCATCATCAGTCACTCCTTCCCTAGACCCACCGTGTCCTCCTGAGGAGTCCCCCAAACTGTTTGAGCACAGTGTTGGGTACATGCTCCAGGAGGATACCCAGCGTTTCGAAGGGTCTGAAGATGATACCCAGCTAGAGGAAGGCAGTAGCGTGAGAGCAGAGAGAGGGGATGCTCAAGAAGGACACCAATCTGGCAGTCATGTTCCTGCAGCTGCAGCATGCTGCCAGATTGGTTCCAGTGATGAGGAGGGAGGGGATGATGAGGTCACTGACTCCACGTGGGTGCCTGATAGGAGAGAGGAGGAGGAGGAGGAGGATGAGGAGGAGGCACATCTCCAACGAGGCAGGATGCCCTCCAGGGGCCAGCGTAAGGGCAGCACACCGACTGAATCACACCGCAGAGCTCTGCCTGTGCAGGGCGCTGCCTCTGCCCGTTATTCCAAAAGTTCTTTGGTGTGGGCCTTTTTTGAGTCGAGTGCATCAGATCGCACCGCTGCTGTTTGCAACATATGTCTCAAGCGTATCTCGCGTGCCCAAAACATCAGCCGCTTGGGCACCACATGCTTGACCAGACATATGTTGACCTGCCATGCAGCTCGTTGGCAAGCCTACCTTAAAGACCCACACCAAAGAACAAAGCGGACCTCTCCTTGCTCCGCATCAGCTGGGATCTCCAACCCCACTATACCTTCAGTCCTCTCTGAAACCTGCACTGAGAGGAATGAAGGTGTAGAATTAGGTGTGTCACAGCCAAGTACTTGCAGGCACTCTGCTAGCAGTACACCGACGTCCGATTCTAGCAGGCAAATTTTCCTGCCCCAGCTGCTGGACCGTCAAAAGAAGTTCACTCCCAGCCATCCACATGCCCAGCGGTTGAATGCTAACTTCAACTGCTGTCCCCTTCCGTGAGTTTGTGCAATGTGCGGTTCCTCAGTGGCAGGTTCCCAAACGCCACTTTTTCTCACGGAAGGCGATTCCGGCTCTCTACCGACATGTGGAAGGCAATGTCCATGCCTCGCTGGACAGGGCGGTCAGCGGTAAGGTGCATATTACCGCTGACTCATGGTCCAGCAGGCATGGACAGGGACGTTACCTTTCTTTCACGGCCCATTGGGTCACTCTTTTGGCAGCTGGGAAGGATGCAGGACAAGGTGCAGTAGTGTTGGAGGTTGTTCCGCCGCCACGCCTCCAAAATGCTACTACTGGTTGTGACACACCTCTCTCCTCCACCCCCTCCTCTTCTTCTTCCTCCATGGCCTCTTCCTGTGCTTTGTCCTCGGAACCAGCGGTGCTCCGTAGGCGTTCAAGGGGCTACGCAAGTACGCAGGCAAAAAGATGCCATGCCGTGCTTGCGCTGGTGTGTTTGGGGGACAGGAGCCACACTGGGGCAGAGGTTCTGTCAGCTCTACAGGGGCAGGCCGAGAGGTGGTTGACACCACGCCAGCTTAAGCCAGGAATGGTGGTTTGCGACAATGGCACCAACCTCCTCTCCACCCTCCGACAGGGACAACTGACCCATGTGCCCTGTTTGGCTCACGTCCTTAACCTGGTGGTGCAGCGGTTCTTGGGCAGGTACCCGGGCTTACAGGATGTCCTGAGGCAGGCCACTAAAGTCTGTGTTCATTTCCGCAGATCATATAATGCCAGTGCTCGGCTGGCTGAGCTGCAAAAGGAGTTGAACCTGCCCAAGAACCGCCTTATATGTGACATGCCCACCAGGTGGAACTCAACGTTGGCCATGCTGCAGCGGCTGCACATGCAGCAGAGGGCGATCAATGAGTACCTGTGCGACTACGGCACCAGGACAGGATCAGGGGAGCTAGGGTTTTTTTCACCACGCCAGTGGGGCATGATCAGGGATGCATGCACTGTCCTGGCACCATTTGAGGAGGCCACGAGGATGGTAAGCAGTGACAGTGCATGCATCAATGACACTGTACCTCTTGTCCTCCTGTTGGAGCATACGCTGCGTGGAATAATGGACATGGCACTTGAGGCAGAACAGAGGCAGGAAGAGGAGGACTTCCTTGCCTCTCAAGGCCCCCTTTACCCAGACAGTGTTCATTCTGTCCCACCCATCGCACAGGAAGAAGAGGAGGAGGAGTAGGAGGATTGTGTCAGCATGGAGGTGGAGCCTGGCACTCAGCATCATCATCAGCAGTCTTTTAGGGATGATTTACAGTCCCAAGAAACCCGTGGACTTGTACGTGGCTGGGAGGAGGTGGCTGCGGATCATGTCGTCCTTAGTGACCCAGAGGACTCCGGACCGAATGCCTCAGCTAACCTACGCTGCATGGCCTCCCTGATCCTGCAAAGTCTGCGGAAGGATCCTCGTATTCTTCGGATCAAGGAGAGGGACCATTACTGGCTGGCCACTCTCCTTGATCCACGGTACAAGGGTAAGGTTGCAGACCTTATCTTACCGTCGCAGAGGGAGCAGAGAATGAGACAACTCCGGGAGGCCTTGCAGAAAGGTCTGTGCAACGCGATCCCAGAGACTGGGAGGTTACAAACTCCTGGTCCTGGACAACGAGTTGCTGAGGCTTCGGTCAGTCAACGAAGGGGCGGTGGGGAAGGTGGCCGTCTGACCGATGCGTTCAAACAATTCTTTAGTCCGCAGCCCCAAGGTATGATCGGTTCCAGCAACCATCACCAGCGTCTGATATACATGGTGCAGGAATACCTAGGGGCAAGGTCAGACTTGGACACTTTCCCCACCAAAAATCCTCTGGCTTACTGGGTCTTGAGGATGGATCACTGGCCAGAGCTTGCACAGTATGCAATTGAGCTACTGGCCTGTCCTGCATCCAGCGTTCTTTCAGAATGCACATTCAGTGCTGCTGGAGGATTTGTCACGGATCACAGGGTGCGCCTGTCCACCGACTCGGTTGATCGACTGACCTTCATAAAGATGAACCAGTCTTGGGTCACCACCAGCTACCAAGCACCTGAAGCTGATATAACAGAATAATTTATTTTCAAATGTCACATCCCTTCAAGACTGATGCTGATGCTGAGTGACTGTCCTGTTATGTTGACTGACTATCCTCCTCCTCCTCAATGATCAGATTCATGATGATAGCTTGGAAGAACATTTTTGTTTCTGGGTGCCGCCACCAGTGGCTAAGGCCCAATTTTTCAGCCCCTGTTTAACAGGGGCATGTAATTAAAAATTTTGATGCAATGCTTTGCAGCAGGGCTCATTCCTGCACTCCAACTAGAGTATCTGGGAGAGGTTGCAGTGTCGTGGCACCAGCACCAGTGCCTAAGGCCCAATTTTTCAGCACCTGTTTAACAGGGGCGTGTAATTACAATTTTTGATGCAATACTTTGCAACAGGGCTCATTACTGTGCTCCAAGTACAGTATCTGTGAGGGGTTGCAGTGTTGTGGCACCAGTGCCTAAGGCCCAATTTTTCAGCCCCTGTTTAACAGGGGCGTGTAATTAAAATTTTTGATGCAATACTTTGCAACAGGGCTCATTACTGTGCTCCAAGTACAGTATCTGTGAGGGGTTGCAGTGTTGTGGCACCAGTGGCTAAGGCCCAATTTTTCAGCCCCTGTTTAACAGGGGCGTGTAATTACAATTTTTGGTGCAATACTTTTCAACAGGGCTCATTGCTGTGCTCCAAGTACAGTATCTGTGAGGGGTTGCAGTGTTGTGGCACCAGTGGCTGAGGCCCAATTTTTCAGCCCCTGTTCAACAGGGGCATGCGATTACAATTCTTGATCTAATAATTCACAGCAGGGCCCATTCATGCGCCCACCAAGAGTAACTGTGAGGGCTTACAGTGTTGTGGCACCAGCACCACCACCAAAGGCCCAATTTTTCCTACCACTGGCATGTAAATGGCATGTAAATACAATTCCTGATATAATAGTTCACAGCAGGGCATTCCAGCGCCCACCAAGAGTAAATGTGAGGGCTCACAGTGTTGTGGCAACACCAACATGTAAGGGGCAAATTTCAGCAGAGTATATACGGCAGGCCCCTACTTTCAAACATCCAACTTACAAATGACTCCTACTTGCAAACGGAAGGATACAACAGGAAGTGAGAGGAAATCTAGCCCTAGGAAGGGAAATTCTCTCCTGTAAGAGTTAATATGGGAAAAAGGTGTCTCCTCTCTACTGATGCTTTATCACAAATCCTTGTTTCAATAAAAAACCCACTTTTCAAAAACAGTTGTCATTGGGACGGAAAGTGAGGTGAAATGTTCTGAACAGGGGCACAGACAGCAAAACAAATGTTACAGGGGTGATAACCCTTCCCTACGTTTTCCAAAAAGCTTAAAAATATATTTTTTGGCTGGAGCTACACTTAAACAATGTACCTGTTTAAAATTAAAAAACAGATTCTACTTAAGAACAAACCTACAGTCCCTGTCTTGTTTGCACCGCCTGTATACTGCTTTTCAGAGTATATAGGGTCTTTTTTATTTTGTGTGCGGGGTTCCCCTTAATATCCATACAAGACCCAAAGGGGCTGGTAATGGGCTGGGGTGGGGGGGGGGGGGGGTGATGGGGTAGCTATGCCATTTTTCTCAAAGATTTTCACCCATATTACCGGGACCAGACATTACATTAAAGCCGCAAGCAGTTTTAAATTGCTTTTATTCCTTTAGAAATGTCATTTTGTGCAGGGACAGTTCTAAACACGGGAAACACATGCCACTTCACAGGCATACTTTAGACTTTTTTCACTTTATGCATCATTAAAATGACTGCTCCCGAAAAACGGCCGTTTTTAAAACTTCGTTTTGCATTGATACATGTTCCCTGGGGCAGAACCCGGGTCCCCAAACCCTTTTTAGGACAATAACATGCATATTAGTCGTTATAACTAGCACTTTAGATTTTGAACGTTCGCGTCTATTGTATTTAATGGGGTTCTAACGTTCGCGCGAACTTTCGGTCCGTTCGAAGGTTCTGGTGCGAACCGAACGGGGGGGGTGTTCGGCTCATCCCTAGTAACCACATACTTACATCCCATATGGAGTAATTGTTGTACATACACCCACACTTGTCTATGCTCAGGACTAGGGATGAGCTCGGTGTTCGAGTCGAACATAGGTTCGACTCGAACATCGGCTGTTCGCGCGTTCGGCGAACAACGAACGATTTGGGTCGTTTGCGCCAAATTCGAGTGACGCGAACGGCCCACAATACACTGCGCCATCGCAGTGTAATCCCGGCGCTGTGATTGGCCAAGCATGCACTGTGACCCTGCATGCTTGGCCAATCACAGTGCCGGCAGCGAGGAGAGCAATGATTGGCCACAGGCAGGATGCCTGTGGCCAATTATAGCTGAGGGGGTTTAGTACACGCCCCACACTATAAAAGGCCGCCAGCGCGGCGGCCTTGTGTAGTGTGTTCCGGAGCAGGGAAAGTGAAGGATAGGCAGGGACAGTGTCAAATCTTGTCAAATCTATTCTTTGCTAAACCTTGTGTGTAGGGACAGAGAAGGATAGGCAGAGAGAGTGTCAGTGTCATATTCTTTGCTAAACCTTGTGTGTAGGGAGAGAGAAGGATAGGCAGGGAGAGTGTCAGTGTCATATACTTTGATAAACCTTGTGTGCAGGGAGAGAGAAGGATAGGCAGGGGACAGTGGCAGTGTCATATTCTTTGCTAAACCTTGTGTGCAGGGAGAGAGAAGGATAGGCAGGGAGAGTGTCAGTGTCATATACTTTGATAAACCTTGTGTGCAGGGAGAGAGAAGGATAGGTAGGGACAGTGTCAGTGTCATTGTTGCTATGCCTCCTGCACATTATACACCTGAAGTTAGCCCGTATTGCTGCTTTTTCCTGGTGTGTTACACCAACAGGATTTTGCGGCACTTACAGCGGGCGGAGTGTGCCTCCTGACCATATTACACCTTAACTTTGCCTGTATTGCTGCTTTTTCTTGGTGTGTTACACCAACAGGATTTTGCGGCACTTACAGCGGGCGGAGTGTGCCTCCTGACCATATTACACCTTAACTTAGCTTGTATTGCTGCTTTTTCCTGGTGTGTTACACCAACAGGATTTTGCGGCACTTACAGCGGGCGGAGTGTACCTCCTGACCATATTACACCTTAACTTAGCCTGTATTGCTGCTTTTTCCTGGTGTGTTACACCAACAGGATTTTGCGGCACTTACAGCGGGCGGAGTGTACCTCCTGACCATATTACACCTTAACATAGCCTGTATTGCTGCTTTTTCCTGGTGTGTTACACCAACAGGATTTTGTGGCACTTACAGCGGGCGGAGTGTGCCTCCTGACCATATTACACCTTAACTTAGCCTGTATTGCTGCTTTTTTCTGGTGTGTTACACCAACAGGATTTTGCGGCACTTACAGCGGGCGGAGTGTGCCTCCTGACCATATTACACCTTAACTTAGCCTGTATTGCTGCTTTTCCCATTTCCCTGCAGGCCATTTGAATGTCTGGAAGGCAAACAAGGAGAGGCAGACAGTCAGGAGCCAATAAAAGAGGGCAAGCAGGCTCTGTGTCTAGAGACAACAGTGCTGGTCGTGGACGCGGTGCATTGCCATCAGCACGTGGCCATGGGACACGCTTGTCCTTCTTTTCGGCAGCTGGACGTGTTGAGCCGCATCATGCCGAAGACTTGGTAGAGTGGATGACCAAGCCCTCCTCATCCTCCTCATCCTCTCTCACCCAGGCTCAGGGTACTGGCAAAGCAGCTGCCAAAGCGTCCTCTTCCCTGGTATCAATGTCATCATCAGTCACTCCTTCCATAGACCAACCATGTCCTCTTGAGGAGCCCCCCGAACTGTTTGAGCACAGTGTTGGGTACATGCTCCAGGAGGATGCCCAGCATTTCAAAGGGTCTGATGATGATACCCAGCTAGAGGAAGGCAGTAGCGTGAGAGCAGAGAGAGGGGATGCTCAAAAAGGACACCAATCTGGCAGTCATGTTCCAGCAGCTGCAGCATACTGCCAGATTGGCTCCAGTGATGAGGAGGGAGGGGATGATGAGGTCACTGACTCCACGTGGGTGCCTAATAGGAGAGAGGAGGAGGAGGAGGAGGAGGATGAGGAGGAGGCACATCTCCAACGAGGCAGGATGCCCTCGGGGGGCAGCGTAAGGGCAGCACACCGACGGAATCACACCGCAGAGCTCCGCCTGTGCAGGGCGCTGCCTCTGCCCGTTATTCAAAAAGTTCTTTGGTGTGGGCCTTTTTTGAGTCGAGTGCATCAGATCGCACAGCTGCTGTTTGCAACATATGTCTCAAGCGTATATCGCGTGGCCAAAACATCACCCGCTTGGGCACCACATGCTTGACCAGACATATGTTGACCTGCCATGCAGCTCGTTGGCAAGCGTACCTTAAAGACCCACACCAAAGAACAAAGCTGACCTCTTCTTGCACCGCATCAGCTGGGATCTCCAACCCCACTATACCTTCAGTCCTCTCTGAAACCTGCTCTGAGAGGAATGAAGGTGTAGAATTAGGTGTGTCACAGCCAAGTACTTGCGGGCACTCTGCTAGCAGTACACCAACGTCCGATTCTAGCAGGCAAATTTCCCTGCCCCAGCTGCTGGACCGTCGAAAGAAGTTCACTCCCAGCCATCCACATGCCCAGCGGTTGAATGCTAGCTTGGCTAAATTGCTAGCGCTTCAACTGCTGCCTTTTCAGTTGGTAGACTCCGCCCCCTTCCGTGAGTTTGTGCAATGTGCGGTTCCTCAGTGGCAGGTTCCCAAACGCCACTTTTTCTCACGGAAGGCGATTCCGGCTCTCTACCGGCATGTGGAAGGCAATGTCTTGGCCTCGCTGGACAGGGCGGTCAGCGGTAAGGTGCATATTACCGCTGACTCATGGTCCAGCAGGCATGGACAGGGACGTTACCTTTCTTTCACGGCCCATTGGGTCACTCTTTTGGCAGCTGGGAAGGATGCAGGACAAGGTGGAGTAGTGTTGGAGGTTGTTCCACCGCTACGCCTCCAAAATGCTACTACTGGTTGTGACACACCTCTCTCCTCCACCCCCTCCTCTTCTTCTTCCTCCGTGGCCTCTTCCTGTGCTTTGTCCTCGGAACCAGCGGTGCTCCGTAGGCGTTCAAGGGGCTACGCAAGTACGCAGGCAAAAAGATGCCATGCCGTGCTTGCGCTGGTGTGTTTGGGGGACAGGAGCCACACTGGGGCAGAGGTTCTGTCTGCTCTGCAGGGGCAGGCCGAGAGGTGGTTGACGCCATGCCAGCTTAAGCCAGGAATGGTAGTTTGCGACAATGGCACCAACCTCCTCTCCGCTCTCCGACAGGGACAACTGACCCATGTGCCCTGTGTGGCTCACGTCCTTAACCTGGTGGTGCAGCGGTTCTTGGGCAGGTACCCGGGCTTACAGGATGTCCTGAGGCAGGCCAGGAAAGTCTGTGTGCATTTCCGCAGATCTTATAATGCCAGTGCTCGCCTGGCTGAGCTGCAAAAGGAGTTGAACCTGCCCAAGAACCGCCTTATATGTAACATGCCCACCAGGTGGAACTCAACGTTGGCCATGCTGCAGCGGCTGCACATGCAGCAGAGGGCCATCAATGAGTACCTGTGCGACTACGGCACCAGGACAGGGTCAGGGGAGCTCGGGTTTTTTTCACCACGCCAGTGGGGCATGATCAGGGATGCATGCACTGTCCTGGCACCATTTGAGGAGGCCACGAGGATGGTGAGCAGTGACAGAGCATGCATCAGTGACACTGTACATCTTGTCCACCTGTTGGAACATACGCTGCGTGGAATAATGGACAGGGCACTTGAGGCAGAACAGAGGCAGGAAGAGGAGGACTTCCTTGCCTCTCAAGGCCCCCTTTACCCAGACAGTGTTCCTTCTGTCCCACCCATCGCACAGGAAGAAGAGGAGGAGGAGGAGGAGGATTGTGTCAGCATGGAGGTGGAGCCTGGCATTCAGCATCATCAGCAGCAGTCTTTTAGGGATGATTTACAGTCCCAAGAAACCAGTGGACTTGTACGTGGCTGGGAGGAGGTGGCTGCGGATCATGTCATCCTTAGTGACCCAGAGGACTCCGGACCGAATGCCTCAGCTAACCTACGCTGCATGGCCTCCCTGATCCTGCAAAGTCTGCGGAAGGATCCTCGTATTCTTCGGATCAAGGAGAGGGACCATTACTGGCTGGCCACTCTCCTTGATCCACGGTACAAGGGTAAGGTTGCGGACCTTATCTTACCGTCGCAGAGGAAGCAGAGGATGAGACAACTCCGGGAGGCCTTGCAGAAAGGTCTGTGCAACGCGTTCCCAGAGACTGGGAGGTTCCAAACTCCTGGTCCTGGACAACGAGTTGCTGAGGCTTCGGTCAGTCAAAGAAGGAGCGGTGGGGAAGGTGGCCGTCTAAACCGAAGCGTTCAGACAATTCTTTAGTCCGCAGCCCCAAGGTATGATCAGTCCCAGCAACCATCGCCAGTGTCTGATATACATGGTGCAGGAATACCTAGGGGCAAGGTCAGACTTGGACACCTTCCCCACCGAAAATCCTCTGGCTTACTGGGTCTTGAGGATGGATCACTGGCCAGAGCTTGCACAGTATGCAATTGAGCTACTGGCCTGTCCTGCATCCAGCGTTCTTTCAGAACGCACATTCAGTGCTGCAGGAGGATTTGTCACGGATCACAGGGTGCGCCTGTCCACCGACTCTGTTGATCGACTGACCTTCATAAAGATGAACCAGTCTTGGATCACCACCAGCTACCAAACACCTGAAGCTGATATAACAGACTAATTTATTTTCAAATATCACATCCCTTCAAGACTGATGCTGATGCTGAGAGACTGTCCTGTTATGTTGACTGACTATCCTCCTCCTCCTCAATGATCAGATTGACGATGATAGCTTGGAAGAACATTTTTGTTTCTGGGTGCCGCCACCAGTGGCTAAGGCCCAATTTTTCAGCCCCTGTTTAACAGGGGTGTGTTATTACAATTTTTTATGCAATGCTTTGCAGCAGGGCTCATTCCTGCACTCCAACTAGAGTATCTGGGAGTGGTTGCAGTGTCGTGGCACCAGCACCAGTGGCTAAGGCCCAATTTTTCAGCCCCTGTTTAACAGGGGCGTGTAATTACAATTTTTGATGCAATACTTTGCAACAGGGCTCATTGCTGTGCTCCAAGTACAGTATCTGTGAGGGGTTGCAGTGTTGTAGCACCAGTGCCTAAGGCCCAATTTGTATGCCCCTGTTTAACAGGGGTGTGTAATTACAATTTTTTATGCAATGCTTTGCAGCAGGGCTCATTCCTACACTCCAACTAGAGTATCTGGGAGAGGTTGCAGTGTCGTGGCACCAGCACCAGTGGCTAAGGCCCAATTTTTCAGCCCCTGTTTAACAGGGGCGTGTAATTACAATTTTTGATGCAATACTTTGCAACAGGGCTCATTGCTGTGCTCCAAGTACAGTATCTGTGAGGGGTTGCAGTGTTGTGGCACCAGTGCCTAAGGCCCAATTTTTCTGCCCCTGTTTAACAGGGGCATGTAATTACAATTCTTGATCTAATAATTCACAGCAGGGCCCATTCCTGCGCCCACCAAGACTAACTGTGAGGCCTTACAGTGTTGTGTCAACACCACCACCACCACCAAAGGCCCAATTTTTCAGCCCCTGTTTAACAGGGGCATGTAATTACAATTTTTGATGCAATACTTTGCAACAGGGCTCATTGCTGTGCTCCAAGTACAGTATCTGTGAGGGGTTGCAGTGTTGTGGCACCAGTGCCTAAGGCCCAATTTTTCTGCCCCTGTTTAACAGGGGCATGTAATTACAATTCTTGATCTAATAATTCACAGCAGGGACCATTCCTGCGCCCACCAAGACTAACTGTGAGGCCTTACAGTGTTGTGTCAACACCACCACCACCACCACCACCACCAAAGGCCCAATTTTTCAGCCCCTGTTCAACAGGGGCATGCAATTACAATTCTTGATCTAATAATTCACAGCAGGGCCCATTCAAGCGCCCACCAAGAGTAACTGTGAGGGCTCACAGTGTTGTGGCAACACCAACATGTAAGGGGCAAATTTCAGCTGAGTATATACGGCAGGCCCCTACTTTCAAACATCCAACTTACAAACGACTCCTCCTTGCAAACGGAAGGATACAACAGGAAGTGAGAGGAAATCTACCTCTAGGAAGGCAAATTCTCTCCTGTAAGAGTTAATATGGGAAAAAAAGTGTCTCCTCTCCACTGATGCTTTATCACCAATTCTTGTTTCAATTAAAACCCCACATTTTCAAAAAACATTTGTCATTAGGACGGAAAGTGAGGTGAACTGTTCTGAACAGGTGCACACTGCACAGACAGAAAAACAAATGTTACAGGGGTGATAACCATTCCCTATGTTTTCCAAAAAGCTTAAAAATAGATTTTTTGGCTGGAGCTACACTTAAACAATGTACCTGTTCAAAATTACAAACAGATTCTACATAAGAACAAACCTACAGTCCCTGTCTTGTATGCACCACCTGTATACGGCTGTTCAGAGTATATAGGGCCTTTTTTATTTTGTGTGCGGGGTTCCCCTTAATATCCATACAAGACCCAAACGGGCTGGTAATGGGCTGGGGTAGGGGGGGGGGGTGTGATGGGGTAGCTATGCCATTTTTCTTAAAGATTTTCATCCATATTAGCGGGACCAGAAATTACATTAAAGCCGCAAGCAGTTTTAAATGGCTTTTTTTCCTTTAGAAATGTAGTTTTGTGCAGGGACAGTTCTAAACACGGGAAACACGTGGCACTTCACAGGCATACTTTAGACACCCCCCAGGTACAATATTTAAAGGAATATTTGACTTTTTTTTTCACTTTATGCATCATTAAAATGACTGCTCCAGAAAAACGGCCGTTTTTAAAACTTATTTTTGCATTGATACATGTCCCCTGGTGCAGAACACGGGTTCCCAAACCCTTTTTAGGACAAAAACATGCATAATAGTCGTTATAATTAGCACTTTAGATTTCGAACGTTCGCATCCATTGTATTTAATAGGGTTCTAAAGTTCGTGCGAACTTTCGGTCCGTTCGCGGGTTCTGGTGCGAACCGAACCCGGGGGTGTTCAGCTCATCACTACTCAGGACAGAAGGGCAAGCCAGTTGCAGGGACCATCGAGGTGATATCTAACACCAGCCAAAATATGATGCATATAGGTATTTCAAATATGCAATGTCTCATATGGCATCGGAGAACTTGTAGTGTGCCAGGCGTGAGAAAGGGATTCTGTTGGAGTTGGACTCAAAGCAGCCCGCCAAAGCTCTCAGGGAAGCCCAAATTAGAGCTGCAAAGATTTTTATAAAAATAAGTAGAAGAAAAATGTCCATCTATATATATATATGTTTGCATGTAAATGCTGGATAATATAGTAAAAATAGTAAAAATAACATGCATGGTCCAGAGGGGTACAAAAATACCCACTGGATTGGATAATATAAGAAAAAATCAGCTAAAGACTATACCTTGGAGCTTGTAAACACGGCATACAACTGAATCCTAGCTGTGCAGCAATATAAATGAATTCAATTGAGCCTTATATATGGCCGCCAGTGTGTTTGGGGCCAATCAAAGAAGCTAATTAAAATTTGCGCCAGAAAAAAGGGTGGGCCGCTAGGCGGGGTTGAAAAGGATTCAGAATGCTGAGCTGAGACTGTCAAACGGTCATGGTGGTGTCCAGCGTCGCCGCATGATTGAGCAGTGACGCCAGACGTCGACTTGACCGCCAGCACAAGAAGGGTGGAAATGCTGAGATGCGGGACGCATGCGCGAAGCACAACACCGCAATCAGGACATGTCCACAGCTGCACCCATAATGGCGATGGGCGGCAAATCAGCTCCAGAAGGAGGAAAGACATAAGTGGTAGAGCCCGACTGCGCGCGTGGAGCGCGCTTGCGTTAGGAAACCCAATCATTAACCGTCCATTGCCCTCATAGACAGCACAGTCCACAGGCCACCAATAGGCGCCCGAGGGCTGTTAGTGCTGGGGAGTGTCGGCGGGCCACAAGAGCAAGTCCAAACAGAACATTACAGATAAAAATAAAAAGATGATAATAATAGTGGAACATATGGTAAATAGAGCATATATTATCTCCAATAGTGTAAATCAAAAAAACCCTGGTTTGTAAGACAAGGGATTAACAATTTGACATCAATTTCTGTCTGGGAGATAATCACAGAGAATAGAGTCCATCCTTACATCTGGATTGGATCTCATCTGTCCTCAGGAGATCTATAGAGGAGCAAAACAAAACATGATATACTTGTATTGCAAATAACATGGGGGATAAGTGTAGTAAGCCACACATAGGACAGTAAAGAAGTTAGCTATAATGAATCTGTCCCATACAAAAATATTAAACATTGAAGACAAAATAATAATGGAATGTTTTGAAGTCAAAACGGAGAGGGAGGGGAAAAAAGATATTAGTGATTAGAGACAAGGAAAGACATAAGTTAGTTCAAAAGGTCTGTGACAGGAGGGTCACTTTGGACACAGGGTGAGCCAGGAAATAATGGACATTAAGAAATATATCTTGGACTACCTAAAATGGGTCTGTAATATTTATCCACCATATTCCCAAGGATATCTGTAAAGGACTATTTACTGATTCTGAACTCAACAGGTTAATTGAGAGATACTAATGTGTTCAGCCTCAATCACCTGTCTGCCTAGTGTAATGCTAATGAATCCCAGCTTCTAAAAGACCTGTTCATTGTTTGTGGTGATGTGGATTGTGATAATTAAGTCTGTCCTTGTGTGTATTGTAAAGTAACAGACAGTCTGGTGAATATAAAGGTCATGCATAGTTATTTAAACATAAATGGATTAACTGTTGCCTTCTAAGAGATGGGTATTGGGAGACAAAAGCTAGCCTACTGTCAAATGTGTATTGGGTCTTGTTATGTTGTGGGTGGAGCTGGACCATTGTTCATTTTAGATTAATGCAGTATTGGATGTGTATAAAAGTTACAATGTTTTGGCAATAAAGTCAGTCTATCCTAGAAAGATACAGAGTGCGTCTCGTTCTTTCAGAAGGATTAATTTCTATGGGAAGTGGTCGTCTGGCTGTGGAGGATCGACAGTGAATTTGTGTCCAGGAGAGGGAAGATATCTAAACGGCGTTTACCCCCTTTCATATTTGGGGTGTCGTTACATTGGTTGGCAGCAGCGTGATTTTCCCTCCAGTTCCTGGGACACCCCAAACCACCACAGTGAATGACCAGCTATGCAGCCTGCAGGAAAGCCACGCTAAAAGACCTACTTGAGAGCCGTGAAGGGACCAGTGGGACAAAGAACAAGGCCACCTTGATCAGGGAGCTAGCCGAGATGGACCAGAGAGATGGTGATGCAAGACCCCGGTCAGTTGAAGATTTGTTTCAGCAATGAGTGCAACAGCGGTTGGCATTATATGGTGCTAACCCATCAGAGACCGCCATACAGGAAGCCATTAGAGGCATCCAGCTGCAGGATGCGCGACAAAAGAGAACTAGAGCGGCAACATGAGTGGAGAATGGCGGTAATACGACAATCGGAGATCGCCTACAGACAGCTGCTAGAACCTGCTCAGCAACAGGGTGGGGCTACCTTTGCCTGGGACTATCAGGAAATACCAGTGGACAACTCTGAAATCCTGGCTGAAGAATCGGCAGTGGAAAATCTGAAGATTGCCATCCCTAAAGCCGAAGTAGATGATATGGAGTTCCAGGGAGCTAGCCTGGCTGAAGAATCGGCAGTGGAAAATCTGAAGATTGCCATCCCTAAAGCCGAAGTGGATGATATGGAGTTCCAGGGAGCTAGCCTGGCTGAAGAATCGGCAGAGGAAAATCTAAAGATTGCCATCCCTAAAGCCGAAGTGGATGATATGGAGTTCCAGGGAGCTAGGGCAGTGGGCTCATCTCCCCAGTCACAGATTACAGAAGGTATGGACTTAAGGGACTGTTCAGAGGATGTTATGGATTATGCATCGCCTGCTCAAGTACTGGCAGCAGGACAGAGTGCTACAGACCCATGCTCTACACCCGTGGCAGTTTTGGAGGCCCGAGGTGAGAAGGTGATGGTTCCTCTTTCCCAGGGGATTTCAGAGATGCAGGGAGGAGAAGCAGCCCTTTTCCCTCCCCAACAGTTAGCCAGAGCAGATGGTGTGGAGTCCCCAGCAGAAGTGCTGGCAACAGGGCAGAGTGATAGCAACCTCTGCCCAGCAGCGGAAACAACTGTGGAATTTCAGGGAGCCGGGGCAGTTGCCCCCCCTCTCCAGCAACAAGCTGAGGTGGTAAAGCTTTTACCCCCAGCTGAATCACTGGCAGCAGGGCAGAATGCTACTGGCCTCTGCACACAACTGCAACTTGAGCTGATATCAGTGGATGGGACTGCGGTCTCCACTCACAGCAACCCAGCAGAAGAGCTGGCAACAGAGCAGAGTTGCCAGGGCCTCTGCTCTCAACTAACAGAAGAGGGAGTTCCTGTGATACCGGATGGGACTTCGGTCCTCACTGACACAACCCCAGAAAATGGTGTGACACTGGGACAGGAGAATGTCAGCCTTGCTTTGCAAGCACTGGGGGATTTTCACCTACCACAAGTGGATGGGACTTCAGTCTCCACTTGTATACCCCAGGGATGCTGGGCAGTCGGCCCAGATCCCCAACAGTATGACGGACTGAGCCCAGTCACCCTGTCTTCTCCCCAGCGGCGGGTATGTTCTCTGAGAGAGGCAGAGGTTGGCTGGGTAAGTAATGCTTTGTTTGGAGCAATTTATTTGGGGTACTGTGTGGATACCGGCATTAGAAGAATGGACCTATGGACTAACTTCGGAGTCAACCCGTCTGGGATCACCTCCTGTGTTAGTCTCCTGCCGAAAGGGGAGATGTGTGACAGGAGGGTCACTTTGGACACAGGGTGAGCCAGGAAATAATGGACATTAAGAAATATATCTTGGACTACCTAAAATGGGTCTGTAATATTTATCCACCATATTCCCAAGGATATCTGTAAAGGACTATTTACTGATTCTGAACTCAACAGGTTAATTGAGAGATACTGATGTGTTCAGCCTCAATCACCTGTCTGCCTAGTGTAATGCTAATGAATCCCAGCTTCTAAAAGACCTGTTCATTGTTTGTGGTGATGTGGATTGTGATAATTAAGTCTGTCCTTGTGTGTATTGTAAAGTAACAGACAGTCTGGTGAATATAAAGGTCATGCATAGTTATTTAAACATAAAGGGATTAGCTGTTGCCTTCTAAGAGATGGGTATTGGGAGACAAAAGCTAGCCTACTTTCAAATGTGTATTGGGTCTTGTTATGTTGTGGGTGGAGCTGGACCATTGTTCATTTTAGATTAATGCAGTATTGGATGTGTATAAAAGTTACAATGTTTTGGCAATAAAGTCAGTCTATCCTAGAAAGATACAGAGTGCGTCTCGTTCTTTCAGAAGGATTAATTCCTATGGGAAGTGGTCTTCTGGCTGTGGAGGATCAACAGTGAATTTGTGTCCAGGAGAGGGAAGATATCTAAACAGCGTTTACCCCCTTTCATATTTGGGGTGTCGTTACAAGGTCCCTATCAAATTTACCAGAGGAAAACCCAGGTAAAAAGGGTTTAAAATTAATAGCTTGGTTAAGGCCTGGAGGTGAGGTGGCGTTCAAGGTCGAGATCCATCTTAACTCCCTCTGGAGGAGAAATTTATCGAAAACGCCCTCGCGGGGGCTGCGGTGGACCCTGTCGAGAACTACCACCTTAATATTGGGTAATACACCACTATGGACTTGCAGAACTTGCCTACCTAGTGGTAGATCTGGATCTTTATCTTGCATGGCTTTGAGATGGCGATACAGTCTCTGCCATAATTTTTGTATTGCATTGCCAATGTAAAAGCAGTTGCAGTTGCAGCTGCAGGTCAAGAGATAAACAATTCCGATTGTTTGACAATTGGCATAGTGTTTGGGGAAAAATCTAAGACCATTTAGTAAAAATATATTTTATATTATATAGATACAAGGACATGACCATACCAAATGATAAAGGTGCCGTTGGTCTCAGCACATCTGGGGCACAAAGGGCTAACGTGTGGTCAGTATCTAGAGAGTTGAATGGGAGTTGGGTAAGTTCTATGGAGAATGAACAAGTGGGTAAGGTGGTCAGAGAGGTATGGGGGGACTACCTTATTGTTTTAAGCACATCATCCCATTCATCGTCCTCCAGCTCCCCCACATCCGCCACCCATCATTTTTTATGTTTGTAAGCTAGAGTTGTAGCCCCAGGGTGGAGGGGGCAATCGACGTTATATATGTTGGATGTCTTCATAGGTTTAGACTCCAAATGAGTGGCAGAGCTGGAGGAATCTGAAAAGCATAGAGTTGGGTAGGTCAAATTCAGTCTTGAGGTCTTGAATTGATTTAATACCTCTGCTGTAGGGAGGAGCCGAACACCCCTTGGTTCGGTTCACACCAAAACACCTTTGAACAGGCAAAAAGCTCTAGCGAACATGCAAAGCCTAATAAAGTCTTTGAGGTCACGAATATGAAAAATAAAAAGTCCAAATTTTAAAGGCTTATATGCACGTTATTGCCTTAAAAAAATAGGATTTTTATAACAGCTTACCTGTAAAATCCTTTTCTTGGAGTACATCACGGGACACAGAGCGACATAGTCATTACTAATGGGTTATATAGTTACCGTCAGGTGCTGGCACTGGCAACTTCCAAAACCGGAAGTACCCTCCCCTATATAAGCCCCTCCCATCCGGGAGCACCTCAGTTTTGTAGCAAAGCAATAAGTGTCCCCAAAGAGGGGTGGGAGCTCTGTGTCCCGTGATGTACTCCAAGAAAAGGATTTTACAGGTAAGCTGTTATAAAAATCCTATTTTCTTTCTCGTACATCACGGGACACAGAGCGACATAGTCATTACTAATGGGATGTCCTAAAGCAATGCCAAATGAGGGGGGGGATACACCATATATAAGCTGAGCGCTATCAGACATGAGGATCTTTTGCGGCCTGCAACACACTGCGCCCAAAGGCGACATCCTCCTGACTTCTAACGTCCACCTGGTAGAACCTAGTAAACGTGTGTACTGAAGACCATGTTGCGGCCTTACAGATTTGAACCAGGGAGGCCTGGTGATGCACTGCCCATGAAGTTCCAACTGCTCTCGTGGAGTGCGCCCTAACTTTGAACGGAGGCGGTCTACTTCTCAAGCCATAGGCTTGTATTATGACCTGTCGAATCCACTTGGCTAAAGTAGATTTTGACGCTGCCTGACCCTTTCTGGGGCCTTCCGGCAGAATAAACAAGGTATCCGTTCTGCGAATCTGAGCAGTGGCTTTTAGATAAGCTTTAACTGCTCTTACTACATCCAAAGAATGCAATAACTTTTCCTCTACCGAAGTAGGTTTGGGGAAAAAAGAAGGAAGAACCACATCTTGGTTCAAATGAAAACTCGATACCACCTTAGGAAGAAAGGCTGGATGAGGACGTAACACTACTCTGTCCTTATGGATAACCAGATATGGCTCCTTACAGGACATAGCTGCTAATTCCGATACTCTTTTAGCCGAACAAATGGCTACTAGAAAAATCAATTTCCTGGTGAGAAGCACCAAGGAAATATGCTGTAATGGTTCAAATGGTTGTTTCTGTAGAACCGACAGAACCAAGTTTAGATCCCATGGACATATGGGAATATTAACCGGAGGACTAATACGCATCACTCCTTGTATAAAGGCTTTGACTAGTGAATGCGAAGCCAAGGGCCTTTGAAAAAATATTGACAAGGCCGAAATCTGACCTTTGATAGTACTCAAGGCAAGCTTCCTATCTACAGCCCATTGTAGGAAGTCCAGAATTCTACCTATTACGTATTTACGTGGATGCCATTTCCTGGCCTCACACCAGGCGATGTACGCCTTCCAGATTCTATAGTAGATCTGCCTGGATACCGGTTTCCTGGCATTGATCATGGTAGACACCACAGCATTAGAGAGCCCTCTCTTTTTTAGAATGTGGGCTTCAATAGCCAGGCCGTCAAACCTAGGGCTGGTAAGGAAGGGTGGTATATTGGTCCCTGCGAAAGCAGGTCCGGACGATGTGGGAGGGTCCAAGGACTCCCCACAGACATTTTTACGATCTCCGCGTACCATGCTCTTCGGGGCCACGCTGGAGCCACCAGAATCACTGGTTTCTTTTCTACCCTGATTCTGCGGAGTAATCGAGGTAACAATTGTGGCGGTGGGAATGCATATATCAGCTTGAACTGATCCCAAGGGAACACTAGGGCATCCGAGCCGCACGCTAGGGGATCCCTTGTCCGAGAGACAAACCTGTCCACCTTTGTGTTGAATCTGGATGCTAGCAGATCTACATCCGGTGTTCCCCACCGCTGACATATTGTCCGGAAAACCTCGGGATGAAGGGACCATTCCCCTGGGCATAATTGTTGGCGACTTAGAAAGTCCGCCTTCCAATTCTCCACTCCTGGAATGAATACCGCAGATATGGCTGGGACATATTTTTCTGCCCATTTCAGGATGTAATTTACTTCCCTCTGGGCTGCACGACTCCTGGTGCCCCCCTGATGATTGATATATGCCACTGCTGTGGCATTGTCTGATTGAATTCTGACAGGGGACCCTTGGAGTTTGGATGTCCATGCTACTAGGGCATACCGGGCTGCTCGTATCTCTAAGAGATTGATGGGCAGGGCCTTTTCTGCATCCGACCATCTGCCCTGGAGAGACTATTGCTCCAGTACTGCTCCCCAGCCTATAAGGCTGGCATCTGTAGTGACCACCTTCCAAGAAATCGGACTGAAGGATTTCCTTTTTTCCAGATTCTGGGGAACCAACCACCAACGGAGGCTCTTGCGAACGGAAGGGGACAAGGACATTGTAAGTCTAGGGCCTGAACTTTTTTGTTCCAGGCTGACAGTATGGCCCCTTGCAAATTCCTTGAATGGAATTGACCGTAGGGTACTGCTTCGAATGATGCCACCATTTTTCCCAGCAGCCTCATATACAGGCGTATGGACGGCTGTCTTTTTTGTACCCACTAAGTGGATCAAATCTTTCAAAGACAACACCTTTCCTCGAGGCAAGAATATTTTTCTCTGGCCTGAATCCAACCTTAGCCCCAAGTATTCCAGACTTTTGACTGGTTTTTAGGGCTGACTTGTCTCGGTTGATAATCCAACCGTGAGATTCCAGATACTTGATTGTCTTGTGAACGACCACGTCTAGTTCTTTCACTGAGTGGTCTATCAGCAACAAGTCATCCAGATATGCCATTATCATTACACCTTGTGTTCTTAGATTGGCCAATAAAGGGCCAGAATTTTTGTAAACACTCGTGGTGCTGTGGCCAAACCGAAGGGTAAGGCTCTGAACTGAAAATGGCGCCCTTCTACTGCAAAGCGTAGAAATTTTTGGTGGACTGGAAAGATGGGAATGCGCAATAAGCATCTTTGATGTCGATCGCGGCTAACCAATCCTCCCCTTGTAGGGCAGTGGCCACCGATCGGATCGACTCCATCGGAAAGTCCTGATATACAGGAATTTGTATAGCCCTTTTAGAATTAATATGGGCCTCCCGTCCGCGTTTGCTTCGGGACTGTAAAGAGGTTTGAGTAAAACCCGAACCCTCATTCTTCCAGGGGAACCTCCATAATTACTCCTTGGAGCAATAGTTGTTCTAGTGCCAACAGGAGGGACTCTCTCTTCCGGGGATCCCTTGGCACGTTTGACCTCAAAAATGGGAAGGAGGAGAGTCTTTTAACTCCAAACTGTATCCCAAACCTACTGCGGAGAGCACCTATCTGTTTTGATCGTGTCCCGCCAGGTCTCTTGCGAACAACTGGAGCCCTCCCCCCACCCGACTGAGTGGGGCTTCAATGAATTTAACTTTGGGGGAGGTTTTGTACCTCCCCTGACCCAGGGTTTCTCATTACCCTGCTACTGTCCCTGTTTTTCACCCCCGGGATTTGACCGAGGAGGCCGTCGGAACTGTTACACAGCCGATGCCCCAGGGACTGGAGAAGCAGGCCTCTTAAAGAGGGACCTCTAACTCTGTTTTTAACCGGCAAGAGCGTATTTTTACCGCTGGAAATTTTCTGGATATATTTGTCCAGGTTTTCCCTGAATAAGCGTTCACCATGAAATGGGACGCTAACCAGCCATTCTTTACAGGGAGCTTCAGCAGACCAGTTTTTGAGCCATAGGAGCCTACGCATATGTACTATAGACAGCGTAAGGCGGGAGGCCTGATGGACTGAATCCTTTATGGCGTCAACCGCAAAGCCTAAGGCTCTAGGTAGATCAGCTAGGGCAAAGCCTGCTGATCTGTCAAGTCCCTCAAGACCTGTTTCAACTGATCCTTCACTGCTTAGCAGACCCCAATAGCTGCTACTGCTGGTTGTATCACCAAGCAGATTTTCATAAGGACTCCAATCTTTTATCTATTGGGTTCTTGAACATTTGGACATTATCCACTGGACATGTCAGTGATTTATACATACAAGAGATGGCTGCGTCCACTGTAGGGACCTTCCATTTTTTTTTTTTTTTGATGAACTTATCCTCCATGGGATAGACCATCGGAAATCTCTTGGGGGAATAAATATTTTCTCAGGACGTTCCCAATCCTGGTAAATGAACCCTTTCAGTAAAGGGTGAAGTGGAAAAGAACAGACAGTCTGGGGGCTTCTAGCGACCCCAACGAGGATACAGTAGTGGTTGATGGTTCCGCAAGGTGCATTTTTAAATGCTGATCGGACCACGTTAGTCAGAGACTGAACCCATAATCTTTCAGCTTGAGATGCTGAGAAAAGGTTCCCCCACTGTTGATTCCTCTATAACAGAATCAACCTCATCCTGATCCCCTTCAGGCAGGTCGATCCCTGTATGGGACTGTTGCTCTGCTAACAGGCACTCTGAAGGAGGAGACGGAGATCGGGCGTGCTTTCCCTGACAGGGAGGCAGCGATAAATGTTGACAATCTCTCTCTAATCCTCCCAGAGCTGAGGAAAAAACCTCCTCTGTTACATACACAGGAGCAGGTGAGCTGAGGACAGCCACAGTACCAAGTACCCCTGCGGGGTCTCTACGGTCACTTACCTCTGAACTTCAGGGAAGACTGGTGCAGCAGAAGTATGCCCAAGATCCTCCGAGCCCGATGAGACCCCCTTCGCTTCCTGGAAGATTCAGTTCCGGAGCTTCTGGACGGCATATTCCTAAGCCTAAAGCTGAGGTATTCCAGCCGTAATACACCAGTTACTGATAATAGTCTAGCATAAATGCTGCTATAATAAACAGTTGGTGTCTACTAATGTGCCTTTCTAGGGGATGCCTGTATCAACCGCTTGCTGTATGCCTTTAAATGTTGCCAGCTCTGTCTCTGTACTTCATAGCCAGCTTACTACAATAATGTGGCTTTTTAAAAACCTGCTGGGACGCCCGCACATGCGCAGAAGCGCTGCGGCGCGCACAGAGCGTCATCCCCCAGGCTCCGCCCCCTTTTCCGGCCACCTCTATATATAGAGGCGCGTGCACGCGCACGCGCGCGGCCACGTGCGCCCTCGGCGCTAATTTCAAACATGGAAACCAGGGACAGGAGCCAGGGCCCCTCTTTGCCGCAGGCCGGGGGATAGACGAACACTGCAACATGGCAGAGGAAACAGTTTCCTGTAGGAGAACTCACCAGCTGCCTGGACTTTGCTCTCTGAGAAGAAACTAGTCCACATGACAAGAAAAACATTCCACAGCGGCCTCTAGTGGACAAACACAGGTACCGCAGTCTAATATACTAAATATATATAATAATAAAAAAACACATTTTTTTTTTTTTTTTCTTGACCACCATTAAAAATTATTACATTTTTTTAGTAGTTACAGGCATGCACAGATATTAGCGGGAATACCGTTAGGTAACAGACAGAAAGACAAATTAGGCTTGGGGGTCCCCCAATAGAACCAAGTTCCTGGGGGCCCCCACTTACCTGTTCCCCGCCGCAGGACTTTGTTTGGTCCACAAAAGCCCAAACTTCACCTATCACGGCAGGCATTGTAATCAAACCTTCAGGGACCGGGTTCCCAAGGATTCCACTCCCCTGGACCTGTATAGCACCCTGCACAGAAAACATCTTGGTCGTGGGTATGACCAGAGCTCTGGATCCCAGGGTCCAGCTCTCCTAAGAGAAGCATTACAGGCAAAACCTTGCTCTTCTCTGCAAGGCCCGGGTACCGACCGTTTAGCTATGAAGCTTTTTTGGTCGGATCCGGAATAGCTTACTGAGGCCCAAAAGAACCTGTACGCAAGCTCAGTGAAAAACACATGTTTCTTCTTGGCCAACACCTTAGACACTGGCAAAAAACTGAGGTGCTCCCGGATGGGAGGGGCTTATATAGGGGAGGGTACTTCCGGTTTTGGAAGTTGCCAGTGCCAGCACCTGACGGTAACTATATAACCCATTAGTAATGACTATGTCGCTCTGTGTCCCGTGATGTACGAGAAAGAAAAGTGTATGGGGACCTCGGTACTGCCTTAGGGGACATGTATCAATGCAAAAATAAGTTTTTAAACAATCGTTTTTTTAGGAGCAGTGATTTTAATGATGCTTAAAGTGAAACAATAAAAAAATATTCCTTTAAATATCATGCCTGGGGGTACTCTTATGCTCTGTACACACAATAGGAATTTCCTATGGGCTAAAATCTGATGGAATTTTCTGTCAGAATTCCAGTCAAGCTGTCTTCCATCAGTCTTGCAATACACACTGTCAGACTATATTCCGACCTTCCAAAGTGCGGTGACGTAAAACACTACGATGAGCCGAGAAAAATTAAGTTCAATGCGTCCGAGCATGCGTCGACTTGATTCTGAGCATGCGTGGGTTTTTTCTCCGACGGAGTTCCACACAGACGATCGGAATTTCCCATAGGTATTTTTTCCATCAGAAAATTTTAAAACATGTTCTATTTCTAAAATCCTATGGAAAAAAGTCTGATGGGCCCACACACGATAGGAATTTCTGGTAAAAAAAGTCCATCTGACTTTTTTCATCAGAAATTCCTATCGTGTGTACAAGGCATTAGTCTGCCTGTAAAGTGACAGATCTGTGCGATGTGTAGAACATGCCGCAGCAATAATGACATTTCTAAAAGAACAAAAGTCATTTAAACTTGCTCGCGGCTGTAATGTATTGCCGGCTCAAAGCAATATAGATGAAATATCAATAAAAAAACAGCATGCCCCCCCCCCCTCCCAGCCCATGCCAGGCCCTTCAGGTCTGGTATTGATTTTAAGGGGAACTTTAAAAAAAATTGTTTGGATTCCCCCCAAAAATCCATACCACACCCTTATCCGAGCAGATCCCTGGCAAATTCAATCAGTTACATTAGCATCAGGGGCTTGATAGCTGCTGATCCAGGACTGATTCATTTTGATAAATGTCAGCCTATCAACGGAGTCTGTGGACAGGCACACTCTTTGATCTGTCACAAACCCACCAGCAGCACTGAATGTCCGTTCAGAAAGCACGCTGGATGCAGGACAGGCCAGTAGCTAGATTGCATATTGAGCAAGTTCTGGCCAGTGGTCCATCCTTAAGACCCAGTAACCCAATGGATGCTCAGTTGGAATGATCTCCAAGTCTGTTCTTGCACCTAGATATTCCTGCATTATATAATGCAGACGCTGCCGATGGTTGCTTAAATCTAACAGCCCTTGGCGCTGAGGACTAAAGATTCGTTTAAAGGCATCAGTCAGCCGGCTGCCTTCTCCACCGTTTTTCCTCTGACTGAACAAAGCCTCAGAAACACATTGTCCAAGAAATGGTAACCTCCCAGTGTCTGGAAAGGCATTACACAAATTTTCTTCAAGGCGTCCTAAAGATGTTTTATCCTCTGCTCCCTCTGGGAATGCAGGATAAGCTCTGCAACTTTACCCTAACGTGGATCAAGAAGGGTTGCCAGTCAGTAATGAACCCTCTCCTTGATACCATGAATCCTCGGGTCCTTTGCAAAATCAGGGAGCCCATGCAGCGTAAGTTTGAGGAGGCATGAGAGTCTGAGTTGTCTGGGTCACTAAGGATGACATTGTTAGGAACTAACTCCTCCCAGCCATGTACAACTCCTTGGGTTTTTGGGGACTGAAAACCATCCCTTGAAGCCTGCTGTTTGTTATTCTCTACATCCATGCTGACACAATCCTCCTCTTCCTCCTGCGTGTTTGGGGGCCCCCGCAGGAATGGTATCTTCATAAAGGGGGCCTTGAGAGGAAAGTAAATCCTCTTCCTCCCGCTGTTCTGCCTCAAGTGCCCTGTCCATGATTCCACGAAGCATGTGCTCCAGCAGGAATGCTAGAGGGACAGTGTCACTGATGAATGCATTGTTGTGGTTCACCATCCTTGTGGCCTCCTCAAATGGTGACAGGACAGTGCATGCATCCTCTATCGATAGCCACTGGTGTGGCGAAAAGAAGCCAAGTTCCCGAGCCTGTCCTTGCCTGTACTCGCACAGGTACTCATTGATGGCCCTCTGCTCCGTGTGCAGCCACTGCAGCATTGCCAATGTTGAGTTTCACCTGGTAGGCATGTCACAAATGAGGCAGTTGGTGGGCAGGTTGAATTCCCATTAAATGTCAGCCAGTCGAGCACTGGCATTGTACGACGGCTGGAAATGGGCACAGACTTTTCTGGCCTGCCTCAGACGATTTTGTAAGCCTGGGTACTTGTTGAAGAAATACTGCACCACCAAATTCAGGACATGTGGCAAGCATGGAATGTGTCAAGTGTCCCTGTCGGAGGGCGGAGAGAAAGTTGTTGCCCTTGTCGCATAGAACCATTCCTGAATCAAGCTGCCGTGGCATCAACCACCTGAGCCTGCCCCTGCAGAGCTGACAGAATCAGTTGGTCTGTTCCCTAGACAGACCAACTGAAGCACTGCATGGCATCTTTTAGCCTGACTGCTTGCGTAGCCCCTTGAACGCTTAGGGAGCACTGCTGGTTCAGAGGACAATTCATCAGAAGAGGCCATAGAGGAAGAAGAAGAGGAGGGAGTGGAGCAGACAGATGTGGCAGAATCACCACTAGCTTTTTGGAGGCGTGGTGGCGCAACAAGCTCCAGCACTGAACCCTGTCCTGCATCCTTCCCAGCTGCCAGCAGAGTTACCCAGTGCACCGTGAAGGAAATGTAACATCATGTGTGATTGATCCTTTTATATGTACCAATAAATATTTGTTTTTACTCAATTTTGGTAGTGTTGTTGCCGTTAAAATCCCACTTTAGGGGGTATCTTCTTTTTCTTCACTGCTGGTTCAGAGGACAATTCATCAGAAGAAGCAATAGAGGAAGAAGAAGAGGAGGGGGTAGAGCAGACAGATGTGGCAGAATCCTCACCAGCTTTTAGGAGGCTTGGTGGCGGAACAAGCTCCAGCACTAAACCCTGTCCTGTATCCTTCCCAGCTGCGAGCAGAGTTACCCAGTGTACCATGAAGGAAATGTAACGTCCCTGACCATGCCTGCTGGACCATGAGTCATGGATGAGCTTCGTGTTCAAGTCGAACAAACGTTCGACTCGAACATCGGCTGTTCGATCGTTCGACGAAGATCGAACGTTATGGGCCGTTCGCGCCATTTTCGAGTGACGCGAACGGCCCACAATACACTGCGCCATCCAGGCGCTGTGATTGGCCAAGCATGCACTGTGACCCCCGCATGCTTGGCCAATCACAGCGCCGGCAGTGAGGAGAGCCATAATTGGCCACAGGCAGGATGCCTGTGGCCAATCATAGCTCAGGGGGGTTTAGTACACGCCCCACACTATAAAAGGCCGCTAGCGCGGCGGCCTTGTGCAGTGTGTTCCGGCGTGCAGGGAAAGAGATACATAGGCAGGGACAGTGTGTTCTATGTTCTGTTCTTTTCTCAGCCATCTGCAGGAGTTGCTGTTCATTGCTGTTCTCTAAGCTAGATAGGCAGGCAGGGACAGTGTGTTCTTTTCTCAGGCATCTGCAGGAGTTGCTGTTCATTGCTGTTCTCTAAGCTAGATAGGCAGGCAGGGACAGTGTGTTCTTTTCTCAGGCATCTGCAGCAGTTAGTGGGTGTTGTGTGCCCCAGCACAGTATACACCTGTTTATACCCGTCATTGCTGTTCTCTAAGCTAGATAGGCAGGCAGGGACAGTGTGTTCTTTTCTCAGGCATTTGCAGCAGTTAGTGGGTGTTGTGTGCCCTAGTACAGTATACACCTGTATATACCCATCATTGCTGTTCTCTAATAAAGGCATCTGCTGGAGTTAATGGGTGTTGTGTGCCCTAGTACAGTATACAGCTGTATATACCCGTCATTTCTGTTCTCTAATACAGGCATCTGCAGGAGTTAGTGGGTGTTGTGTGCCCTAGTACAGTATACACCTGTATATACCCGTCATTGCTGTTCTCTAATACAGGCATCTGCAGGAGTTAGTGGGTGTTGTGTGCCCTAGTACAGTATACACCTGTATATACCCGTCATTGCTGTTCTCTAATACAGGCATCTGCAGGAGTTAGTGGGTGTTGTGTGCCCTAGTATAGTATACACCTGTATATACCCGTCATTGCTGTTCTCTAATAAAGGCATCTTCTGGAGTTAGTGGGTGTTGTGTGCCTCCAGCACAATATACACTACCCAATTGCTGGTTTTCCCATCTCCCTGCAGGCCATTACTATGTTTGGAAGGCCAACAAGGAGAGGCAGACAGTCACGAGCCAATAAAAGAGGGCAAGCAGGCTCTGTGTCTAGAGACAACAGTGCTGGTCGTGGACGTGGTGCATCGTCATCAGCACGTGGCCATGGGACACGCTTGTCCTTATTTTCGGCAGCTGGACGTGTTGAGCCGCATCATGCCGAAGACTTGGTAGAGTGGATGACCAAGCTCTCCTCATCCTCTCTCACCCAGGCTCAGGGTACTGGCAAAGCAGCTGCCAAAGCATCCTTTTCCCTCGTATCAATGTCATCATCAGTCACTCCTTCCCTAGACCCACCGTGTCCTCCTGAGGAGTCCCCCGAACTGTTTGTGCACAGTGTTGGGTACATGCTCCAGGAGGATGCCCAGCGTTTCGAAGGGTCTGAAGATGATACCCAGCTAGAGAGAGGGGATGCTCAAGAAGGACAGCAATCTGGCAGTCATGTTCCAGCAGCTGCAGAATACTGCCAGATTGGCTCCAGTGATGAGGAGGGAGGGGATGATGAGGTCACTGACTCCACGTGGGTGCCTGATAGGAGAGAGGAGGAGGCACATCTCCAACGAGGCAGGATGCACTCCGGGGGCCAGCGTAAGGGCAGCACACCGACTGAATCACACCACAGAGCTCCGCCTGTGCAGGGCGCTGCCTCTGCCCGTTATTCCAAAAGTTCTTTGGTGTGGGCCTTTTTTGAGTCGAGTGCATCAGATCGCACCGCTGCTGTGCTGCTGTTTGCAACATATGTCTCAAGCGTATCTCGCGTGGCCAAAACATCAGCCGCTTGGGCACCACATGCTTGACCAGACATATGTTGACCTGCCATGCAGATCATTGGCAAGCGTACCTTAAAGACCCACACCAAAGAACGAAGCGGACCTCCCCTTGCTCCTCATCAGCTGGGATCTCCAACCCCACTGTATCTTCAGTCCTCTCTGAAACCTGCACTGAGAATATTGAAGGTGTTGAATTAGGTGTGTCACAGCCAAGTACTTGCAGGGATTCTGCTAGCAGTACACCGACGTCCGATTATAGCAGGCAAATTTCCCTGCCCCAGCTGCTGGACCGTCGAAAGAAGTTCACTCCCAGCCATCCACATGCCCAGCGGTTGAATGTTAGCTTGGCTAAATTGCTAGCACTTCAACTGCTGCCTTTTCAGTTGGTAGACTCGGCCCCCTTCCGTGAGTTTGTGCAATGTGCGGTTCCTCAGTGGCAGGTTCCCAAACGCCACTTTTTCTCACGGAAGGCGATTCCGGCTCTCTACCGGCATGTGGAAGTCAATGTGTATGCCTCGCTGGACAGGGCGGTCAGCGGTAAGGTGCATATTACCACTGACTCATGGTCCAGCAGGCATGGACAGGGACGTTACCTTTCTTTCACGGCCCATTGGGTCACTCTTTTGGCAGCTGGGAAGGATGCAGGACAAGGTGCAGTAGTGTCGGAGGTTGTTCCGCCGCCACGCCTCCAAAATGCTACTACTGGTTGAGACACACCTCTCTCCTCCACCCCCTCCTCTTCTTCCTCCATGGCCTCTTCCTGTGCTTTGTCCTCAGAACCAGCGGTGCTCCGTAGGCGTTCAAGGGGCTACGCAAGTACGCAGGCAAAAAGATGCCATGCCATGCTTGCGCTGGTGTGTTTGGGGGACAGGAGCCACACTGGGGCAGAGGTTCTGTCAGCTCTGCAGGGCAGGCCGAGAGGTGGTTGACGCCACGCCAGCTTAAGCCAGGAATGGTGGTTTGCGACAATGGCACCAACCTCCTCTCCACCCTCCGACAGGGACAACTGACCCATGTGCCCTGTGTGGCTCACGTCCTTAACCTGGTGGTGCAGCGGTTCTTGGGCAGGTACCCGGGCTTACAGGATGTCCTGAGGCAGGCCAGGAAAGTCTGTGTGCATTTCCGCAGATCATATAATGCCAGTGCTCGGCTGGCTGAGCTGCAAAAGGAGTTGAACCTGCCCAAGAACCGCCTTATATGTGACATGCCCACCAGGTGGAACTCAATGTTGGCCATGCTGAAGCGGCTGCACACGCAGCAGAGGGCCATCAATGAGTACCTGTGCGACTACGGCACCAGGACAGGGTCAGGGGAGCTAGGTTTTTTTTCACCACGCCAGTGGGGCATGATCAGGGATGCATGCACTGTCCTGGCACCATTTGAGGAGGCCACGAGGATGGTGAGCAGTGACAGTGCATGCATCAGTGACACTGTACCTATGTCCTCCTGTTGGAGCATACGCTGCGTGGAATAATGGACATGGCACTTGAGGCAGAACAGAGGCAGGAAGAGGAGGACTTCCTTGCCTCTCAAGGCCCCCTTTACCCAGACAGTGTTCCTTGTGTCCCACCCATCACACAGGAGGAGGAGGAGGATTGTGCCAGCATGGAGGTGGAGCATGGCACTCAGCATCAACAGCAGCAGTCTTTTAGGGATGATTTATAGTCCCAACAAACCCGTGGACTTGTACGTGGCTGGGAGGAGGTGGCTGCGGATCATATCGTCCTTAGTGACCCAGAGGACTCCGGACCGAATGCCTCAGCTAATCTACGCTGCATGGCCTCCCTGATCCTGCAAAGTCTGGGGAAGGATCCTCGTATTCTTCGGATCAAGGAGAGGGACCATTACTGGCTGGCCACTCTCCTTGATCCATGGTACAAGGGTAAGGTTGTGGACCTTATCTTGCCGTCGCAGAGGGAGCAGAGGATGAGACAACTCCAGGAGGCCTTGCAGAAAGGTCTGTGCAACGCGTTCCCAGAGACTGGGAGGTTACAAACTCCTGGTCCTGGACAACGAGTTGCTGAGGCTTCGGTCAGTAGCAGAAGGAGCGGTGGAGAAGGTGGCCGTCTGACCGATGCGTTCAGACAATTTTTTAATCCGCAGCCCCAAGGTATGATCGGTTCCAGCAACCATCGCCAGCGTCTGATATACATGGTGCAGGAATACCTAGGGGCAAGGTCAGACTTGGACACCTTTACCACCGAAAATCCTCTGGCTTACTGGGTCTTGAGGATGGATCACTGGCCAGACCTTGCACAGTATGCAATTGAGCTACTGGCCTGTCCTGCATCCAGCGTTCTTTCGGAACGCACATTCAGTGCTGCTGGAGGCTTTGTCACGGATCACAGGGTGCGCCTGTCCACCGACTCGGTTGATCGACTTCATAAAGATGAACCAGTCTTGGATCACCACCAGCTACCAAGCACCTGAAGCTGATATAACAGAATAATTTATTTTGAAATGTCACATCCCTTCAAGACTGCCTATGCTGATGCTGAGTGACTGTCCTGCTATGTTGACTGACTATCCTCATCCTCCTCAATGATCCAATTCATGATGATAGCTTGGAAGAACATTTTTGTTTCTGGGTGCCGCCACCAGTGGCTAAGGCCCAATTTTTTAGCCCCTGTTTAACAGGGGCATGTAATTACAATTTTTTATGCAATGCTTTGCAGCAGGGCTCATTCCTGCACTCCAACTAGAGTATCTGGGAGAGGTTGCAGTGTCGTGGCACCAGCACCAATGCCTAAGGCCCAATTTTTCAGCCCCTGTTTAACAGGGGCGTGTAATTACAATTTTTGATGCAATACTTTGCAACAGGGCTCATTGCTGTGCTCCAAGTACAGTATCTGTGAGGGGTTGCAGTGTTGTGGCACCAGTGCCTAAGGCCCAATTTTTCAGCCCCTGTTTAACAGGGGCGTGTAATTACAATTTTTGATGCAATACTTTGCAACAGGGCTCATTGCTGTGCTCCAAGTACAGTATCTGTGAGGGGTTGCAGTGTTGTGGCACCAGTGCCTAAGGCCCAATTTTTCAGCCCCTGTTTAACAGAGGCGTGTAATTACAATTTTTGATGCAATACTTTTCAACAGGGCTCATTGCTGTGCTCCAAGTACAATATCTGTGAGGGGTTGCAGTGTTGTGGCACCAGTGCCTAAGGCCCAATTTTTCAGCCCCTGTTTAACAGGGGCGTGTAATTAAAATTTTTGATGCAATACTTTGCAACAGGGCTCAATGCTGTGCTCCAAGTACAGTATCGGTGAGGGGTTGCAGTGTTGTGGCACCAGTGCCTAAGGCCCAATTTTTCTGCCCCTGTTCAACAGGGGCATGTAATTACAATTCTTGACCTAATAATTCACAGCAGGGCCCATTCCTGCGCCCACCAAGAGTAACTGTGAGGGCTTACAGTGTTGTGGCAACACCACCACCACCACCACAGGCCCAATTTTTCTGCCCCTCTTCAACAGGGGCATGCAATTACAATTCTTGATCTAATAATTTACAGTAGTGCCCATTCATGCGCCCACCAAGAGTAACTGTGCGGGCTGACAGTGTTGTAGCACCAGCACCACCACCAAAGGCCCAATTTTTACTACCACTGTTCAACAATGGCATGTAATTACAATTCCTGATATAATAGTTCACAGCAGGGCTTTCCAGCACCCACCAAGAGTAACTGTGAGGGCTCACAGTGTTGTGGCAACACCAACATGTAAGGGGCAAATTTCAGCAGAGTATATACGGCAGGCCCCTACTTTCAAACATCCAACTTACAAACGACTCCTACTTGCAAACGGAAGTAGACAACAGGAAGTGAGAGGAAATCTACCCCTAGGAAGGAAAATTCTCTCCTGTAAGAGTTAATATGGGGAAAAGGTGTCTCCTCTCTACTGATGCTTTATCACCGATCCTTGTTTCAATAAAAACCCCACTTTTCAAGAACATTTGTCATTGGGACGGAAAGTGAGGTGAAATGTTCTGAACAGGTGCACAGACAGCAAAACAAATGTTACTTGTATGATAACCCTTCCCTATTTTTCCAAGAAGCTTGAAAATAGATTTTTTGGCTGGAGATACACTTAAACAATGTACCTGTTCAAAATTACAAACAGATTCTACTTAAGAACAAACCTACAGTCCCTGTCTTGTTTGCACCGCCTGTATACTGCTGTTCAGAGTATATAGGGCCTTTTTTATTTTGGGTGTGGGGTTCCCCTTAATATCCATACAAGACCCAAAGGGGCTGGTAATGGGCTGGGGTGGGGGTGGGGGGGGGGGTGATGGGGTAGCCATGCCATTTTTCTCAAAGATTTTCATCCATATTACCGGGACCAGGCTTTTTTTTCCTTTACAAATGTCATTTTGTGCAGGGACAGTTCTAAACACGGGAAACACATGCCACTTCACAGGCATACTTTAGACACCCCCCAGGTACGATATTTAAAGGAATATTTCACTTTATTTTTTTCACATTATGCATCATTAAAATGACTGCTCCCGAAAAATGGCAGTTTTTAAAACTTCGTTTTGCATTGATACATGTCGGATTTGGAAATTAAAGTGGTCGAGCAACAATTGGAGTTCTCCACTTTTTTCAAACCTACTGACCGGAATGGCTACATTCCGGTCGATAGTTGTCACCATACTCAATGGTTAAAATCTGTACCACGCAGTCAGTTTCTCCGTTTACGGAGAAACTGTACCAGAGTGGAGGACTTCATTGCACAGTCTTCGATTCTTAAGGGCAGATTTTTGGAAAAGGGATACCTGCCCACCGAACTTGATGGCGAGATCGATCGAATCCTGCGGATTGATCGAGATTCGCTATTACAAGTAAAACCCAAAAAGATCATGGACACCAAGTTTAGATGGTCTTTCTTTACTACCTACTCGGTGCAATCCAGACAGGTAAAAGAGATTTTGAAAAAACATTGGGGTGTCCTTCAAAATGATAGACTCCTGGGACCTGTCCTTCCTGAAAGGGCGGGTGTGATTTTCAGGGGTGCGAGATCCATCCAGGGACAGATAGCCCCTAATGTGATGGATCCCCCCAGCAAGCCCTCATTCTTTCCGGAATGTAAAGGCTTCTTCCCTTGCCGTAAATGTAAGGTGTGTTTACACAATACCAATAGGAAACGTAAGAGCGTCACCTTTCAATCATCTGTCACCTTGCGTATCTACCAGATGAAGCGTTTCACCACTTGCGCCAGTCAATATATTGTGCATCTTCTAACATGTCCTTGCAAACAACAATATGTAGGACGCACGATTAGAACTTTCTCCATTCGTGTGAACGAACATATTGCGAAGATTAAGAAAGGAAAAATTAATCACAGTGTCCCCAGACATTATTTGCAATATCACAATCGTGATCCTGCAGGGACACAATTCCTGGTTATAGATCAGTTTGTGCCGCACTGGAGAGGAGAATCCCGATTACGGGGTGTCTCCCGTTTGGAGACCTATTGGATTTTTGAGTTGCGTACCTACACGCCGTTCGGAATGAACGTAGAGTGGGACGTCAACTCGTTCATTAATTCAGCTTAAATGCTTGACTCGCTTTTCTAATATTCTCTCTCCTTTATTACTGCATTTTTTCTATTTTTGGCATCATTTTGTGGTTTTTAGAGGATGTATTATACATACTGTTCAGTATTGCAACTTAACATGTCTGTGTGTTTCATATTTCCTCTCCTTGAGGATATTGTGTGGCTTTTACTGCAATTCACATTGCCATCACTAGATGGCGATGTGTGTTTCAGATTCCCAGTCCTACTTATACTGACCCAGTTTATTCATTAGATCAATGGGATCCTATACCCGTGGCCTTTGGGATGTCCCCTCGCAGCCCTTTACGACTGGCGGTGACTCCCAGACCGTTTGGGAACATAGGTGTTTCCCCTCTGATAGATTTGTTGCCGTGGGAGTGGCGCCGGCGTGGCCTTCCTTCATGTCTTTTTGACATGATGGATGTGATGCCCGTTCACATGATCACCGGGCTCACTGCGCCACTCTCACTGCAGTATTGGTATGGTTTCTGTTCCCTCCCCCTCCTCTCATTGGCCTGCTCGCGGTGAGGGCGACGCCAGCGCAGCCTTCTTCCATGTCATTCAGACATGATGGGCGTGACGCTGGGTCACATGATCGCCGCGCTGATGGCGCCGCCCCCATTACGTGATCGCACATATTAAAGGCTGCGTGTCGTCTGTTTCCTTGACGACGCGCTCCTGTGTATATCCTATGATATCCCTCTATTTATTCAAATGACCTTCTGGGTCATGTGATGGTCTGAAGGAGAATGTGATTGGGCGCATTTTCGGTGTGCTCCCGGTCACATGAGACGGATGTTAGTCACAATCTCCTGCTCTAAGATCTATCTGGCTTTTGTTACTGGTTATTTCCAGCCTCCTGGACATAATGATTGGGTAATATCTTCATTTATTCCCCAGTCCAATCGTGTGTCCCTTTGCATTTTTATGTAATGTTAGTTTCCATTGGCTAGAGATCTCATTGTGTGTTTGTTGAGGCATTGATTGGACTGACACCATCGCACGGCTGATTGGTTGGAATTTGGCGGACTTTTTGATGGTATGTTTGCCATGTGCTACTACCTGACACTTCCTGGTTTTATTGATTTGAACCAGGAAGGGCTTGTTTCCTGTGCTAGGATTGGTCCCCCACGGGGAAGCACTATCATGATTTGGTCATGTGATTGTTGTTTGTCCAATCAGAATGCCCGCCTTTATGAAATGTTGTTCCATTGGTGGATCATTGATTATGACTCCCATAACTTTTACTATATATATATATGGCAATTTGGGGGAGCAGGTTAATGCCCCTGTAGACGTCCTGTTAGGAACGAAACGCGTCGGGCTATGCATTTTGCTTCCCATGTTGTCTTTTAATATATGAACTGTGATCACTTTTTATCTTTGTATGTTGGTGTTTTTCTGATTAAAAACCCAATTTTTTTTGACCTACACCATTGGAGCCCCCTATTTTTTTCTTCTCTTTGCATGAAATCGGTGAGGAAAAGTTTTTTCAGTTTTCTCCAGTTGGTCCTTCTACAATACCCTTGTCGGGGTATTTTCCATTTAAGTTTGATCGTATTCCATCGTCCGGTTGAATACCGGGATCCAGAGTGCCAGTCTTCTGGTGGGATTTCCAGCCTTGGGGGTATTGGAGACCCGAGAAGTACTGCATCCATCAGTTCCACCCAGGATTAAAGACATCCGATCGTCTAGCCGGTATACCTCTACATCCATCAGAGATCCGGGGACGTTCCTGTGGAGCAGCCGTTGGAGATACTCTCAAGCTCGATTGATCCGCTGTCCTATGACATTCGGGTCCAACGTTTCTGGTAAGCACACATGAATGTCACCATCCACGTGAAGAATTGTGCCAGAAGTTTTACATCCATTCCTTGTTATTTACCCACTGTTTTGGACACTCATAATTTTTTTGTTTTTGTTTATCATTGTGGACATTTTATATATATTGGGTAGGGCGTTCAGCCTGCCCCTTCTCACTTTTTTGTGTGTTTCCATTTATGGTCACATTTGAGTTACAGTCCAGTTTTTACTGGCCTATATGTAGCGCTGTACTATTACCTTCCATTTTGTTTGAATTTGTCACATTCCAGCACAGCTGCTTCACCTCCCTCTATAGAGTTGTTAATATTTATGTGTTTTTTGGGTAGCGCATTTAATTTTTTTTATCACTGTTTCTTTTTGACACTTTTTATTTGCTGCAACCCTTTCTTTTCTTGTGTTCTGTTTCACATCTTAATATGGATGTGTTTGAGTATAGAACATCCCCATCCTTCAACGTGGACGGTGTGTTTACTGTAACTACCCCTGACACTGAAATCAGTGGTATGTTCTTGAGACTAAAGAATTTGATGACAACAGAGATACATCTTCAGTGGGATACGGCCTTTCTGGAGCAATATATCAAGGAACAAATGGTTCCTAGGGGGCTCCGATGGGACGTATTCCCACAGCAGGGCGATCCTGATACTGAGTCATGGTTCAGATATTTCAATGAAGTTGGCATCAAACTCTTGGCTTTTTTGATCAGTAGGAAACAGCTCAAACTGTCTACTATTGACAAAGAGATAAAAGATCTAAAAGAAAAACGTATTCCTAATAAGAACTCTACTGAATACATTGCTCTTTCTACAAATCTCAAGAGCCATCTTGAGAAAGAAGAAAAAGACCAAAAAATTAAAAAACAAAAGAAGTATAACAGGGATGTTACGGACTACAAAAACAATCTCGTTTTCGGCTGGCAAAGAAAATTAATATATCGGTGCCAGGTGAGGACGATGTATTGGGGATGGAAGTCTCACAACCTGCAACTTCGATTGTTGATAGGAGGCTTACTTTTGAACCAAAAGAAACCTTGACACGACCTCAAAACTCCTTACAGCCACCTAGGGGTCCACCACCTAGGATTCCTGAGCCGCGAGGTAAACCTCAGGTACAGATGCCACACAAGGGTTATCCTCCTACTACTAGAGGTGGAGGCTTTAGAAATGGGGGAAAAGGTCCCTATCAGGGTCATTCAAATGGATATGGAAGTCCGAGGGGACCAGCCGGTGGCTGGCGTGACCATCGCGATTTTTATCGCGAGAGCTATGAGAATGGATACAGGACACCCACTCGTACTTCCAATAGATATCCCCCCCTACCAGATGGCCGTATGGGAGAGTTCTTTCGTGACCCCTATGGTTATCATGATAGAGATGAGGATCAATGTAACCAATCCCCATACAATTATAATTACGGACATCCAGGCGCCCCTTACCATCCGGGTTTTCACAGGGCCCCACCGGGATACCCAGAAAGCCAGGGAGGAAGAGAGGCACCAGAGGGGGTTGGAGGGTCCAGGGCAAAAAGGAAAATAGTTTAGTTGGCTCTGGGGTTTTCAATCTGAGCTCTGCTAGTCTATTGGATGAGGAGAAGTTGGTACTCGATAAGGGTCTGAAATATGTCCCTCCGAGACCTTTAAACAGGTTCTCCACATTTATAGACGTGCAGAAATTCATTAGAAAGCTGAATATCCAGAGGCATTTTCTGAACTTCCCCTCCAACAACACCTCCCCAGTGAACGATGGACATGTACATACTGGACTGTCCAATCCTTCACTATTTAATCCTCCAGGGACTGTGGCACCTTCGATTAGTGTTTTCCGTAGCCTTGTATTGCAGGATTTGGACAAACTACCGCCCAAAAAAATCCATACCAATCCAAAATTTAGAGCAGGTTTGAAACTTCTTTGTGAAAGAAAAAATCTTATCATCCGTCCGGCCGACAAGGGGGGTGCCATTGTCGTGCTGGACAAGGATGTTTACATTAAGGAGATGGATAGGATACTGGGAGACTCTAGCACATATAGTCGGATCCAGTCAGACCCCACTATGCAATATAAGAGAGCCTTGACCGCATTGGTTGATGAGGGCTTCTCTTTGGGCATATTGGACAAAAAGGAGAAAAGTTATCTTATCCCTATAGCACCTCGCATTCCAGCTATCTACTATCTTCCGAAGGTGCACAAAGACCCAGTCAATCCCCCCGGCCGGCCCATAGTCAGCGGAATTGACTCGGTCACAGCGCGCATCGGAAAATATGTAGATTTCCATTTACAACCTCTAGTGAGGCAGATGCCTTCCTATTTGAAGGACACCGGCGACACTATCAGACTTTTGGAGAACATTGTGTATGAGGACGGCATGATTCTAGTGACAGCAGATGTTGCCGCCCTGTACACATGTATTCCACACGATTTGGGCTTTGGGGCAGTGGAATATTACTTATCTCAGAGTACCACTCTTTCCTTAATCCAACGTAACTTTATCATGGATCTCCTCAGGTTTGCTGCACAACATAACTATTTCTGGTTTCAGAACCAGTTCTATGTGCAGACCAGGGGAGTTGCCATGGGGGCTAAATTTGCCCCAAGCTTGGCCAATCTTTTTATGGCCAAGTGGGAGGAGGATGTCGTCTATGCCTATAAGAGACCTGAATTGGTCCTTTGGGCTCGCTACATAGATGACATCCTCCTCCTATGGAAGGGCGACCAGCGATCTCTGGAGGATTTTATGTCCTTACTTAACTCCAACACCAGAGGTATACGTTTGACTTACGAAACAAGTTTGTCCTCCGTACACTTTCTGGATTTGGAAATTAAAGTGGTCGAGCAACAATTGGAGTTCTCCACTTTTTTCAAACTTACCGACTGGAATGGCTACATTCCGGTCGATAGTTGTCACCATACTCAATGGTTAAAATCTGTACCACGCAGTCAGTTTCTCCATTTACGGAGAAACTGTACCAGAGTGGAGGACTTCATTGCACAGTCTTCGATTCTTAAGGGCAGATTTTTGGAAAAGGGATACCTGCCCACCGAACTTGATGGCGAGATCGATCGAATCCTGTGGATTGATCGAGATTCGCTATTACAAGTAAAACCCAAAAAGATCATGGACACCAAGTTTAGATGGTCTTTCTTTACTACCTACACGGTGCAATCCAGACAGGTAAAAGAGATTTTGAAAAAACATTGGGGTGTCCTTCAAAATGATAGACTCCTGGGACCTGTCCTTCCTGAAAGGGCGGGTGTGATTTTCAGGGGAGCGAGATCCATCCAGGGACAGATAGCCCCTAATGTGATGGATCCCCCCAGCAAGCCCTCATTCTTTCCGGAATGTAAAGGCTTCTTCCTTTGCCGTAAATGTAAGGTGTGTTTACACAATACCAATGGGAAACGTAAGAGCATCACCTTTCAATCATCTGTCACCTTGCGTATCTACCAGATGAAGCGTTTCACCACTTGCGCCAGTCAATATATTGTGTATCTTCTAACATGTCCTTGCAAACAACAATATGTAGGACGCACGATTAGAACTTTCTCCATTCGTGTGAACGAACATATTGCGAAGATTAAGAAAGGAAAAATTAATCACAGTGTCCCCAGACATTATTTGCAATATCACAATCGTGATCCTGCAGGGACACAATTCCTGGTTAAAGATCAGTTTGTGCCGCACTGGAGAGGAGAATCCCGATTACGGGGTGTCTCCCGTTTGGAGACCTATTGGATTTTTGAGTTGCGTACCTACACGCCGTTCGGAATGAACGTAGAGTGGGACGTCAACTCGTTCATTAATTCAGCTTAAATGCTTGACTCGCTTTTCTAATATTCTCTCTCCTTTATTACTGCATTTGTTCTATTTTTGCCGTCATTTTGTGGTTTTTAGAGGATGTATTATACATACTGTTCAGTATTGCAACTTAACATGTCTGTGTGTTTCATATTTCCTCTCCTTGAGGATATTGTGTGGCTTTTACTGCAATTCACATTGCCATCACTAGATGGCGATGTGTGTTTCAGATTCCCAGTCCTACTTATACTGACCCAGTTTATTCATTAGATCAATGGGATCCTATACCCGTGGCCTTTGGGATGTCCCCTCGCAGCCCTTTACGACTGGGGGTGACTCCCAGACCGTTTGGGAACATAGGTGTTTCCCCTCTGATAGATTTGTTGCCGTGGGAGTGGCGCCGGCGTGGCCTTCCTTCATGTCTTTTTGACATGATGGATGTGATGCCCGGTCACATGATCACCGGGCTCACTGCGCCACTCCCACTGCAGTATTGGCATGGTTTCTGTTCCCTCCCCCTCCTCTCATTGGCCTGCTCGCGGTGAGGGCGATGCCAGTGCAGCCTTCTTCCATGTCATTCAGACATGATGGGCGTGATGCTGGGTCACATGATCGCCGCGCTGATGGCGCCGCCCCATTACGTGATCGCACATATTAAAGGCTGCGCGTCGTCTGTTTCCTTGACGACGCGCTCCTGTGTATATCCTATGATATCCCTCTATTTATTCAAATGACCTTCTGGGTCATGTGATGGTCTGAAGGAGAATGTGATTGGGCGCATTTTCGGTGTGCTCCCGGTCACATGAGCCGGATGTTAGTCACAATCTCCTGCTCTAAGATCTATCTGGCTTTTGTTACTGGTTATTTCCAGCCTCCTGGACATAATGATTGGGTAATATCTTCATTTATTCCCCAGTCCAATCGTGTGTCCCTTTGCACTTTTATGTAATGTTAGTTTCCATTGGCTAGAGATCTCATTGTGTGTTTGTTGAGGCATTGATTGGACTGACACCATCGCACGGCTGATTGGTTGGAATTTGGCGGACTTTTTGATGGTATGTTTGCCATGTGCTACTACCTGACACTTCCTGGTTTTATTGATTTGAACCAGGAAGGGCTTGTTCCCTGTGCTAGGATTGGTCCCCCACGGGGAAGCACTATCATGATTTGGTCATGTGATTGTTGTTTGTCCAATCAGAATGCCCGCCTTTATGAAATGTTGTTCCATTGGTGGGTCATTGATTATGACTCCCATAACTTTTACTATATATATATGGCAATTTGGGGGAGCAGGTTAATGCCCCTGTAGACGTCCTGTTAGGAACGAAACGCGTCGGGCTATAAATTTTGCTTCCCATGTTGTCTTTTAATATATGAACTGTGATCACTTTTTATCTTTGTATGTTGGTGTTTTTCTGATTAAAAACCCAATTTTTTTTGACCTACACCATTGGAGCCCCCTATTTTTTTCTTCTCTTTGCATGAAATCGGTGAGGAAAAGTTTTTTCAGTTTTCTCCAGTTGGTCCTTCTACAATACCCTTGTTGGGGTATTTTCCATTTAAGTTTGATCGTATTCCATCGTCCGGTTGAATACCGGGATCCAGAGTGCCAGTCTTCCGGTGGGATCTCCAGCCTTGGGGGTATTGGAGACCCAAGAAGTACTGCATCCATCAGTTCCACCCAGGATTGAAGACATCCATCTCCATTGTTGAGACCAGGCATCTTCTTCTTATGATGAGTGGCTTCTCCTCTCTTACAGCAACATGATGTGTGTCCTGTGTGTCCTAGCTTACTGCTTTTATGTGTGTCAGGCTGTTTACCATTATCAAAACTGTAACTGTATTTTAGGGATGAGCTCGGTGTTCGACTCGAACATCGGCTGTTCGCGCGTTCGGTGAACAACAAAAGATTTGGACCGTTTGCGTCAAATTCGAGTGACGCGAACGGCCCACAATACACTGCGCCATCGCAGTGTAATCCCGGCGCTGTGATTGGCCAAGCATGCACTGTGACCCTGCATGCTTGGCCAATCACAGCGCCGGCAGCGAGGAGAGCAATGATTGGCCACAGGCAGAATGCCTCTGGCCAATTATAGCTGAGGGGGTTTAGTACACGCCCCACACTATAAAAGGCCGCCAGCGCGGCGGCCTCGTGTAGTGTGTTCCGGAGCAGGGAAAGTGAAGGATAGGCAGGGACAGTGTCAAATCTTGTCAAATCTATTCTTTGCTAAACCTTGTGTGTAGGGACAGAGAAGGATAGGCAGGGAGAGTGTCAGTGTCATATTCTTTGCTAAACCTTGTGTGTAGGGAGAGAGAAGGATAGGCAGGGAGAGTGTCAGTGTCATATACTTTGATAAACCTTGTGTGCAGGGAGAGAGAAGGATAGGCAGGGGACAGTGTCAGTGTCATATTCTTTGCTAAACCTTGTGTGCAGGGAGAGAGAAGGATAGGCAGGGAGAGTGTCAGTGTCATATACTTTGATAAACCTTGTGTGCAGGGAGAGAGAAGGATAGGCAGGGGACAGTGTCAGTGTCATTGTTGCTAAGCCTCCTGCACATTATACACCTGAAGTTAGCCCGTATTGCTGCTTTTTCCTGGTGTGTTACACCAATAGGATTTTGCGGCACTTACAGCAGGCGGAGTGTGCCTCCTGACCATATTACACCTTAACTTAGCCTGTATTGCTGCTTTTTCCTGGTGTGTTACACCAACAGGATTTTGCGGCACTTACAGCGGGTAGAGTGTGCCTCCTGACCATATTACACCTGAACTTAGCCTGTATTGCTGCTTTTTCCTGGTGTGTTACACCAACAGGATTTTGCGGCACTTACAGCGGGCGGAGTGTGCCTCCTGACCATATTACACCTTAACTTAGCCTGTATTGCTGCTTTTTCCTGGTGTGTTACACCAACAAGATTTTGCGGCACTTACAGCGGGTAGAGTGTGCCTCGTGACCATATTACACCTGAACTTAGACTGTATTGCTGCTTTTCCTGGTGTGTTACACCAACAGGATTTTGCGGCACTTACAGCGGGTAGAGTGTGCCTCCTGACCATATTACACCTGAACTTAGCCTGTATTGCTGCTTTTTCCTGGTGTGTTACACCAACAGGATTTTGCGGCACTTACAGCGGGCGGAGTGTGCCTCCTGACCATATTACACCTTAACTTAGCCTGTATTGCTGCTTTTTCCTGGTGTGTTACACCAACAAGATTTTGCGGCACTTACAGCGGGTAGAGTGTGCCTCGTGACCATATTACACCTGAACTTAGCCTGTATTGCTGCTTTTTCCTTGTGTGTTACACCAACAGGATTTTGCGGCACTTACAGCGGGCGGAGTGTGCCTCCTGACCATATTACACCTTAACTTAGCCTGTATTGCTGCTTTTTCCTGGGGTGTTACACCAACAGGATTTTGCGGCACTTACAGCGGGCGGAGTGTGCCTCCTGACCATATTACACCGGAACTTAGCCTGTATTGCTGCTTTTTCCTGGTGTGTTACACCAACAGGATTTTGCGGCACTTTCAGCGGGTAGAGTGTGCCTCCTGACCATATTACACCTGAACTTAGCCTGTATTGCTGCTTTTTCCTGGTGTGTTACACCAACAGGATTTTGTGGCACTTACAGCGGGCGGAGTGTGCCTCCTGACCATATTACACCTTAACTTAGCCTGTATTGCTGCTTTTTCCTGGTGTGTTACACCAACAGGATTTTGCGGCACTTACAGCGGGCGGAGTGTGCCTCCTGACCATATTACACCTTAACTTAGCCTGTATTGCTGCTTTTTCCTGGTGTGTTACACCAACAGGATTTTGCGGCACTTACAGCGGGCGGAGTGTGCCTCCTGACCATATTACACCTTAACTTAGCCTGTATTGCTGCTTTTTCCTGGGGTGTTACACCAACAGGATTTTGCGGCACTTACAGCGGGCGGAGTGTGCCTCCTGACCATATTACACCGGAACTTAGCCTGTATTGCTGCTTTTTCCTGGTGTGTTACACCAACAGGATTTTGCGGCACTTACAGCGGGTAGAGTGTGCCTCCTGACCATATTACACCTGAACTTAGCCTGTATTGCTGCTTTTTCCTGGTGTGTTACACCAACAGGATTTTGTGGCACTTACAGCGGGCGGAGTGTGCCTCCTGACCATATTACACCTTAACTTAGCCTGTATTGCTGCTTTTTCCTGGTGTGTTACACCAACAGGATTTTGCGGCACTTACAGCGGGCGGAGTGTGCCTCCTGACCATATTACACCTTAACTTAGCCTGTATTGCTGCTTTTTCCTGGTGTGTTACACCAACAGGATTTTGCGGCACTTACAGCGGGCGGAGTGTGCCTCCTGACCATATTACACCTTAACTTAGCCTGTATTGCTGCTTTTCCTGGTGTGTTACACCAACAGGATTTTGCGGCACTTACAGCGGGCGGAGTGTGCCTCCTGACTATATTACACCTGAACTTAGCCTGTATTGCTGCTTTTCCCATTTCCCGGCAGGCCATTAGAATGTCTGGAAGGCAAACAAGGAGAGACAGACAGTCAGGAGCCAATAAAAGAGGGCAAGCAGGCTCTGTGTCTAGAGACAACAGTGCTGGTCGTGGACGCGGTGCATTGCCATCAGCACGTGGCCATGGGACACGCTTGTCCTTCTTTTCGGCAGCTGGACGTGTTGAGCCGCATCATGCCGAAGACTTGGTAGAGTGGATGACCAAGCCCTCCTCATCCTCCTCATCCTCTCTCACCCAGGCTCAGGGTACTGGCAAAGCAGCTGCCAAAGCGTCCTCTTCCCTGGTATCAATGTCATCATCAGTCACTCCTTCCCTAGACCAACCATGTCCTCCTGAGGAGTCCCCCGAACTGTTTGAGCACAGTGTTGGGTACATGCTCCAGGAGGATGCCCAGCGTTTCGAAGGGTCTGATGATGATACCCAGCTAGAGGAAGGCAGTAGCGTGAGAGCAGAGAGAGGGGATGCTCAAGAAGGACACCAATCTGGCAGTCATGTTCCAGCAGCTGCAGCATACTGCCAGATTGGCTCCAGTGATGAGGAGGGAGGGGATGATGAGGTCACTGCCTCCACGTGGGTGCCTAATAGGAGAGAGGAGGAGGAGGAGGAGGAGGAGGCACATCTCCAACGAGGCAGGATGCTCTCGGGTGGCCAGCGTAAGGGCAGCACACCGACGGAATCACACCGCAGAGCTCCGCCTGTGCAGGGCGCTGCCTCTGCCCGTTATTCAAAAAGTTCTTTGGTGTGGGCCTTTTTTGAGTCGAGTGCATCAGATCGCACAGCTGCTGTTTGCAACATATGTCTCAAGCGTATATCGCCTGGCCAAAACATCACCCGCTTGGGCACCACATGCTTGACCAGACATATGTTGACCTGCCATGCAGCTCGTTGGCAAGCCTACCTTAAAGACCCACACCAAAGAACAAAGCTGACCTCTTCTTGCACCGCATCAGCTGGGATCTCCAACCCCACTATACCTTCAGTCCTCTCTGAAACCTGCTCTGAGAGGAATGAAGGTGTAGAATTAGGTGTGTCACAGCCAAGTACTTGCGGGCACTCTGCTAGCAGTACACCGACGTCCGATTCTAGCAGGCAAATCTCCCTGCCCCAGCTGCTGGACCGTCGAAAGAAGTTCACTCCCAGCCATCCACATGCCCAGCGGTTGAATGCTAGCTTGGCTAAATTGCTAGCGCTTCAACTGCTGCCTTTTCAGTTGGTAGACTCGGCCCCCTTCCGTGAGTTTGTGCAATGTGCGGTTCCTCAGTGGCAGGTTCCCAAACGCCACTTTTTCTCATGGAAGGCGATTCCGGCTCTCTACCGGCATGTGGAAGGCAATGTCTTGGCCTCGCTGGACAGGGCGGTCAGCGGTAAGGTGCATATTACCGCTGACTCATGGTCCAGCAGGCATGGACAGGGAAGTTACCTTTCTTTCACGGCCCATTGGGTCACTCTTTTGGCAGCTGGGAAGGATGCAGGACAAGGTGCAGTAGTGTTGGAGGTTGTTCCACCGCCACGCCTCCAAAATGCTACTACTGGTTGTGACACACCTCTCTCCTCCACCCCCTCCTCTTCTTCTTCCTCCACGGCCTCTTCCTGTGATTTGTCCTTGGAACCAGCGGTGCTCCGTAGGCGTTCAAGGGGCTACGCAAGTACGCAGGCAAAAAGATGCCATGCCGTGCTTGCGCTGGTGTGTTTGGGGGACATGAGCCACACTGGCGCAGAGGTTCTGTCTGCTCTGCATGGGCAGGCCGAGAGGTGGTTGACGCCACGCCAGCTTAAGCCAGGAATGGTAGTTTGCGACAATGGCACCAACCTCCTCTCCGCTCTCCGACAGGGACAACTGACCCATGTGCCCTGTGTGGCTCACGTCCTTAACCTGGTGGTGCAGCGGTTCTTGGGCAGGTACTCGGGCTTACAGGATGTCCTGAGGCAGGCCAGGAAAGTCTGTGTGCATTTCCGCAGATCTTATAATGCCAGTGCTCGCCTGGCTGAGCTGCAAAAGGAGTTGAACCTGCCCAAGATCCGCCTTATATGTGACATGCCCACCAGGTGGAACTCAACGTTGGCCATGCTGCAGCGGCTGCACACGCAGCAGAGGGCCATCAATGAGTACCTGTGCGACTACGGCACCAGGACAGGGTCAGGGGAGCTCGGGTTTTTTTCACCACGCCAGTGGGGCATGATCAGGGATGCATGCACTGTCCTGGCACCATTTGAGGGGGCCACGAGGATGGTGAGCAGTGACAGTGCATGCATCAGTGACACTGTACCTCTTGTCCACCTGTTGGAACATACGCTGCGTGGAATAATGGACAGGGCACTTGAGGCAGAACAGAGGCAGGAAGAGGAGGACTTCCTTGCCTCTCAAGGCCCCCTTTACCCAGACAGTGTTCCTTCTGTCCCACCCATCGCACAGGAAGAAGAGGAGGAGGATTGTGTCAGCATGGAGGTGGAGCCTGGCACTCAGCATCATCAGCAGCAGTCTTTTAGGGATGATTTACAGTCCCAAGAAACCAGTGGACTTGTACGTGGCTGGGAGGAGGTGGCTGCGGATCATGTCGTCCTTAATGACCCAGAGGACTCCGGACCGAATGCCTCAGCTAACCTACGCTGCATGGCCTCCCTGATCCTGCAAAGTCTGCAGAAGGATCCTCGTATTCTTCGGATCAAGGAGAGGGACCATTACTGGCTGGCCACTCTCCTTGATCCACGGTACAAGGGTAAGGTTGCGGACCTTATCTTACCGTCGCAGAGGGAGCAGAGGCTGAGACAACTCCCGGAGGCCTTGCAGAAAGGTCTGTGCAATGCGTTCCCAGAGACTGGGAGGTTACAAACTCCTGGTCCTGGACAACGAGTTGCTGAGGCTTCGGTCAGTCAAAGAAGGAGCGGTGGGGAAGGTGGCCGTCTGACCGATGCGTTCAGACAATTCTTTAGATATACATGGTGCAGGAATACCTAGGGGCAAGGTCAGACTTGGACACCTTCCCCACCGAAAATCCTCTGGCTTACTGGGTCTTGAGGATGGATCACTGGCCAGAGCTTGCACAGTATGCAATTGAGCTACTGGCCTGTCCTGCATCTAGCGTTCTTTCAGAACGCACATTCAGTGCAGCTGGAGGATTTGTCACGGATCACAGGGTGCGCCTGTCCACCGACTCTGTTGATCGACTGACCTTCATAAAGATGAACCAGTCTTGGATCACCACCAGCTACCAAACACCTGAAGCTGATATAACAGACTAATTTATTTTCAAATGTCACATCCCTTCAAGACTGATGCTGATGCTGAGAGACTGTCCTGTAATGTTGACTGACTATCCTCCTCCTCCTCAATGATCCGATTGATGATGATAGCTTGGAAGAACATTTTTGTTTCTGGGTGCCGCCACCAGTGGCTAAGGCCCAATTTTTCAGCCCCTGTTTAACAGGGGCGTGTTATTACAATTTTTTATGCAATGCTTTGCAGCAGGGCTCATTCCTGCACTCCAACTAGAGTATCTGAGAGTGGTTGCAGTGTTGTGGCACCAGCACCAGTGGCTAAGGCCCAATTTTTCAGCCCCTGTTTAACAGGGGCGTGTTATTACAATTTTTTATGCAATGCTTTGCAGCAGGTCTCATTCCTGCACTCCAACTAGAGTATCTGAGAGTGGTTGTAGTGTCGTGGCACCAGCACCAGTGGCTAAGGCCCAATTTTTCTGCCCCTGTTTAACAGGGACATGTAATTACAATTCTTGATCTAATAATTCACAGCAGGGCCCATTCCTGCGCCCACCAAGACTAACTGTGAGGCCTTACAGTGTTGTGTCAACACCACCACCACCACCAAAGGCTCAATTTTTCAGCCCCTGCAATTACAATTCTTGATCTAATAATTCACAGCAGGGCCCATTCATGCGCCCACCAAGAGTAACTGTGAGGGCTCACAGTGTTGTGGCAACACCAACATGTAAGGGGCAAATTTCAGCTGAGTATATACGGCAGGCACCTACTTTCAAACATCCAACTTACAAACGACTCCTCCTTGCAAACGGAAGGATACAACAGGAAGTGAGAGGAAATCTACCCCTAGAAAGGCAAATTCTCTCCTGTAAGAGTTAATATGGGAAAAAAAGTGTCTCCTCTCCACTGATGCTTTATCACCAATTCTTGTTTCAATAAAAACCCCAAATTTTCAAAAAACATTTGTCATTAGGACGGAAATTGAGGTGAACTGTTCTGAACAGGTGCACACTGCACAGACAGCAAAACAAATTTTACAGGGGTGATAACCCTTCCCTATGTTTTCCAAAAAGCTTAAAAATAGATTTTTTGGCTGGAGCTACACTTAAACAATGTACCTGTTCAAAATTACAAACAGATTCTACATAAGAACAAACCTACAGTCCCTGTCTTGTATGCACCGCCTGTATACAGCTGTTCAGAGTATATAGGGCCTTTTTTATTTTGTGTGCGGGGTTCCCCTTAATATCCGTACAAGACCCAAAGGGGCTGGTATAGGGCTAGGGTAGGGGGGGGGGGTGTGATGGGGTAGCTATGCCATTTTTCTTAAAGAAAGATTTTCATCCATATTACCGGGACCAGACATTACATTAAAGCCGCAAGCAGTTTTAAATGGCTTTTTTTCCTTTAGAAATGTAATTTTGTGCAGGGACAGTTCTAAACACGGGAAACACGTGGCACTTCACAGGCATACTTTAGACACCCCCCAGGTATGATATTTAAAGGAATATTTGACTTTTTTTTTTTCACTTTATGCATCATTAAAATGACTGCTCCCGAAAAACGGCCGTTTTTAAAACTTCTTTTTGCATTGATACATGTCCCCTGGTGCAGAACCCGGGTTCCCAAACCCTTTTTAGGACAATAACATCCATAATAGTCGTTATAATTAGCACTTTAGATTTCGAACGTTCGCATCCATTGTATTTAATAGGGTTCTAAAGTTCGTGCGAACTTTCGGTCCGTTCGCGGGTTCTGGTGCGAACCGAACACGGGGGTGTTCGGCTCATCACTACTGTATTTCAACAAAAGCATTGAATACAACAATGCTATCTACCTATTGTCTACTCAAAACAAACCTGTAATCTAAACTGTGATTTCTTTCAGTTTGAGAGCTGAAAGAAATCTCAAACAGATAATGTTTACTTGTTTACTGTGGCTATAGAGACATTAGCATATTGGATACAACAATGGTATCTAATCTATTGTCTACGCAAAACGAAACCTGTAATCTAAACTGTAATTCTTTTCAGTTTGAGAGCTGAAAGAAATCTCAAACAGGTAATGTACTAAAATACAACAATGGTATCTAATCCCATTGTCATTTGTTTGAGAAATCTACTCAAACCAAATGCTGACAGGTAATCTGACCAACTCACTATTGTAAAATTGTCCCATGTATCCTATGTCTGATTAATATAATAAAAATCATATTTTTAACAAACGCAATACAACAACCAATGTAGCAGTTTAGGATAGTAGAGGGCCACTTTGTATTAAGCAGTTATCTTTCAGATCAAGATCTGCTTTAAGTAAGTTTTTCCACTTAGTCATAACCAATCACAAAAGAGAATGGGGTTAATAATGTGGTCTTCATGGATAAACATTTTACTTTATTACGGAACCATTAAAAAGAACTGACTGCAAATTCTTCCCAACAGACATTTAAAAATGTCAGTGTTGCCATTACTACAGCCACGGGTCTCCCATCCTTGACGGCTTTTTACTATTACCGATACCATATAATCAGTGAATGGATTTCTAACCAGTGTTCTATCCTGATCCATTTGATTCTTATTCAAAAATACACACACATAAAGAATAAAACCTAGTTTATGTCAAAGTGTTTTTTTAACCAAAAGTTCAATAGGCTGGTCCAGGTTAACAGTAATTTCTGTACTGCACAAATCCAAGGCCAAGTAAAGTGCCTGAACGAACAGCTAATAATTTATCCATAGCAACATTGGGATAAGTTCTCATTAGTTTGTAGAAATGATAAATAAATGGTCTAATTACTTTATGCAGTGCAACTGAATAACCAAGCTCTTATAAAGCCAAGGGAACATACATAGTTATCAAAAATATGTTTACTTTAGTTGGAAGTGTATAAAATCAAAAGCAGTATTTTCATTTAAAAGTCATAAATTACAATGATTGCCTTGTCCCATTTTATAACCCCTTTGCGCCGAGCGCAAGCATATATGCGTCCTCGACTTTAGGGGGTTATCCCGGTACCGTTTAGAGCGGGCGGCTTTCGAGGGATAACCGATGTGGCTAAAAGCCGCTCAGTTATCCCGGAGTGGGAAGGGACATCCCCTACTGCTACCTTCCGCTGCTCTTACCGGGCCTGCCGTCCCATCGGGAGACCCGATCCGCCACTTCTGGCAGCTAGAGAGACTGGCACGAAGCCAGAATCAGCTTGCTTTTAGTCTTCTCTGTAAACATGGAAGCGACGTCACTTCACTTCCAGTTTACTCGGCTGTTAATAGCGCTGGATTTTAAAAAATACAGTATTCAGAATCGCCGTTTGACGATCTGAATACTTTGAAGTGCAAAAGTAACTGTCACCATCTATTAAGCCCCGTACACACGATCAGTTTGACTGATGAAAACCGTCCGATGGATGGTTTTCATCAGACCAACCGATCGTGTATGGTACCCATCAGTCTTTTTTCCATCGGTTGGAAAAAATAGAACTTGTTTTAAAATTTTCCGATGGATAAAAAACCGATGGGAATTTCCGATCGTCTATGGGCAAGTCCATCGGTTAAAAAACCCACGCATGCTCAGACTGAATTAGGAGACGGGAGCGCTCGTTCTGGTAAAACTAGCGTTCCTAATGGAGAGAGCACATTCGTCATTCTGCAAGTTATTGCTTCGTTTAATGCAGCGCATGTTTTTTTGCTTTAGAACGGTCTTTAAAATGTCATTTTGGCAGCAGATCTTTCTCATGAGTTCTGAGAAACTTATGTCTTTCTTCTTTCTTGTGATCTTAGGAATAATTAGTTTAATTCTTCAAGGCCGACCTCACAAATTACACCTTTTTTTTGTTTTTGTCTTAAAATTTGTTGTGCATTTTTTGGTGTGTCAATTTCTCCGAACAACATATTTTTTTTATTTTTTACTCATGGAGGTTGGTGTCCCTTGTTATTAATTACACATTGTATTTATGAAATCTTATTGCTACTTCAAAAAAAAAAACACATCAGGCATGTATGTTGGCTGAAATCAAATTTCCCTTTATTTTGGAAAAAAACAAACAAAAACCGAAGGGCAACTATTCAGAAATTAGCAGAGAATATCAAGTCATTAGATCCCAAATGCAGACCTGACTATGATCAATAATAAAATCAACAACAGCATGAAATCAGGAGCAGCAGCCAAAGACATACATCATCCCAAGCTGTGGTACTCCATCAACCTTCAATTTCTGGATGAGCAGCTCGAGGCCAGGGAATCACCTCCTGCTCTTCCCTGTAGCCTTCCTTCCACGCCTCTCTGCAGCGTTCTCTCCACGGCCCCGTCCACGCACCCTTGCAGGCTGGGCCACTGTGGGTGGTGATGTGGCAGGAGGAGGAGGAGAAGGAGGAGAGGGATTGGCCTGCTGCGAGATATGGTTGGCCTCAGTCAGCAGCCCCCTCGCCCCCATGTGTACGGCCATATATATGAGGTGCTCACAAAGGGCCCGTTGTCCCGCCTCCATTCTGAGCAACTTATCCGCCAGATAGGTGCTAAAGCCCTCCGTAGGGTTGAGGGGGCCCTCATAATGGCAGCAGCCTCCTGAATCATCTTTAGTGACTCCTCCTCCACTTGTGTCATCCGCCGTTGTTTTGGCGGTCTGACGTGGAGGGGAGCCACTTGGGAGACGGTGCTGCCACTAGGCCTGGGGACCTGCTGAGTCCCACTTGGCCCTGCCTCCTCCTGCCTGCCACACTCCTGACCCTCTTCCTCCTGGCTTGCCTCATCCTGTTTTTAAAATAAAATGAAAAATTGGATTATTTGGGGAATCTATCACACACAATTTTGATCTCATTACTGTTTTTTTTGGGGGGGGGTGATATCATTTATGGCTAATCCAAACAGTTCAACACAATATTACTTAGTGGACAATAATTATGATCAAAAATACTATACCTGGCTGAAGATGCGAAGATCTGGCTCTTCTAGCTCGGGAGGCTCCTCCTCCGCCTCTGCAGGGGTGGAGGGAAGGGTGGAAGGAAAGCTGGAGGGAAGGGTGGAAGGAAGGGTTGAGGGAAGGCTGGAAATAGATTCCCTGGCCTTGATCTGGTCATCCAGAAATTGAAGATGTCTGTAGTACCACAGCTTGGGCTTTACTACATCGTCGGCTGCTGCTCCTGATCTCTTTGACTGGCGCACTTCCTTGTATTTTTTTTTATAGGAATTACGCAGGTTGTTGATTTTATTATTGATCATAGTGTAGTCTGCATCTGGGATCCATGGCTTCATATCCTCTGCTAATTTGATAATAGTTGTCCGACGTACATCACTCTTGTGGTACGCAGGGTGTTTCAGTTCCCACAGGTTGCGCTGTTCCTTATATTTTTCAATAAAAGTCAGCATCACCTCCGGCTCTCGTAGTTTATGCATCTTTTTGGATCAGCAAGTTAAAAAAAAAAAGTAAAAAAAAGAAAAGGATCAGAATTGATTCTCCTCAACTTATCACAATATTGCCCTTTACAATCATGAACCATTATAGGCCACTGCAGGCCCGAGTTCCCTTCTTACCTTAGTTCACTTCGTTGGTTCACTTCCGGTTGTCCTTACTCCGCGCATCCCTAATAACTTCTTTCCCCTTTTTATACCCTGCGCATGCGTGTAACTCCGCCCTCGTCACCCGCCCATGACGGACTTTTTCAGCATTTCCCCGCCCCTTAACGATCGGCGCACAGTGTGAGACGGCGACATGTCGCAGACACAGGTGGCTTCTTTAGTTGAAATTACAGACGAGGAAAGCCCGGAGGCGAAAACGTCCCGATCCAGTAAAAAAAGATACAAGGCGACTAATATGTATTTTTCTGAGATGGCGGAGATGGTGGACATTCTGCGGAGGAAGGATTACGACGGCAAGCATGGCCCATACGACACCCCTAATCTCCGGAAGTCACAAATTATGGACAAAGTGGCGAAGACTCTCTATAAAAAATATGGGGTCAGGAGATCCAAGGAACAACTCCGTAAAAGGTGGTCAGACCTGAAGCTCAGGGAGCCGGAGCAGTATAGGAAGCTTTTAAAAAGCATTGAAAAAAGTAAGTATATTTTACTGTGTTCTTTCACATTGTAATATGTATTCTTCCATGTTTTGCAACATGTTCTTGGCTTGACTGGTTTCACATTTTAAAATCTCAACTTTTATGTTAAGTGGAGAGTCCACTTATTTGCTAAATGTGTGGAAAAAATAATTGCTGCTCTTCCCCCAAACATGTTTGGCACATATCCACGTAAACTACATGTGGGCATGCCACATTTTACTTCAACAATGTTTATCTACACATTGTTGGCTAGATGATGTGTTGTAAGGAAATGTAGAATGTGAATGAAAGGATAAACTGTATTCTGGGTAAAGGAGATGACACTCCAGCAGTTGTGTACTCTTTTTTGTTCTTCATCAAGATACTATACTCTGGGCCACATGACCAAATTTCTTAACGGTGTCACACACAGGTGGTCCAGTGGATACCTTGGTGGTTATCCAAGTGTATTTGTGAGTGTCCTCCAAAATAACATGTTGCTTTGTTGAGTTTGCAAGATCTCATATGTTCATCTTGAAACTCAGGGCCAAATATCAATTGGACCCCACTTTAAAACATTGAGAATCCATTTTCAGGCCTAAAAAGTCTGTGTGCTAAAGGATACATTTTTTTTCTATTCCCATAGGGGAGAGGAGAGTGGGAGGACACCATGCTCAGGAGACGAGGAACCCAACACCACAGAAACTCCCCGAAGATCCCAAAGCAGACCAAGTTCAGCAGGTTCAGGAAGCGGAGGGGGAGAAAGTGGAGGTGGAGGAAGGGGAGGTGGAGGAAGGGGAGGTGGAGCTTATCAGCACAACAGGTCAGTGTCTGTCACCACAACTTCAAGGTAAATCCTGATGTAGGCCTGCATAGTTTAAAAATATTTGTTTCTTTTTAGGGACTGAACGTGGGGGTGTGTCAGGAAGTCCAAATCCTCCATTCTCGAGTGCCAGCGCCAAAATAATCATTCAGGAAATCATGGAATGCAGTAGCGAAATGGACATTATGAGAAAGAGAATGATTGTGATTGAGCAAAAATATAAAAACATGATAGATATTTTGGGGAGAATAGTGTGAACCCCCCCCCTTTTTGGGTGTTTTGTTATGCGTCGGAAATTTTCTATGGGATTTCCACCAGCCCAAATGTGAAGATGCCCACACTGAAGACTCAACATGTGCTATCTGCCATCACAGGATATTTATGTCCCTGTTTGGGGGTGCAACCTCTTCCTCCCTCCTCAAGTAGGGGAGAGGAAGGGTTTTCACCCCCAAAGCACGTCCATTGATCCCCCATGATGGCAGATAGCACATGTTTACCCTAGCCATGGGATCATGTTGAAGATACCCATTTGAGCCCCAAAAATAAAGTGTGGTTCTTCACATTTGGGATAGATCAGGGGTAACATCACCCCATCTCCTGTTTGTATTTTTCACTGTGTTATTTTATTACTTTTTCAGAAAAAAAAATTGGCTTTTGACCCATGCATGTTTCTGCAAAAAAAGCCGCACAAAAAAAAAAAATTTTTTTTGAAAAACAACCAAAACTATGGTGCAATCAATAAAAACATTCCGGAAGTCTAAAAAAGGTGTGCCTTGTTCTTTCTATGCTCAATAGCAGTTCTGAAGATGCAAAAAGAGTGTTTTTACTTCTGAGATTGGAGGCTATTTACTAAGGACAAATACACTTGGCACTACTAGAACCTGGGAGACACATAAACCACAAATACAAGAATGACAACACAAGTTTGTAGTAAATCAAATATTTTTGTTTATTTTAAAAAGGGACAATCAAAGGTCAGATGTGGTCTGGCATTGCGATGGCCCCCCTACCCGTGAAGTACTCTACGTATTTCTGACGTACTTCACGGGCACTTTGGGGGGCCAAGCCAGTACGGGCAGTGCTGAGGCCGGTCAGATTTATCAGTTCAGAGGGACCGGCCTCAGGCCCAACTGATGACACATAATTTGTGGAGAATTTCCGTAAAAAATTGTGCAACAATCAGCAGCAGTAGACAATGTTGTTGAGTTTATAATCCGCCAAATTTATAGCTGTCTGGAACAGGCGGAACCGGCTGGCCATTATCCCGAAGGCATTCTCCACAACTCTCCGGGCTCTGGCCAGCCGGTAATTAAAAACCCTCCTCTCCGGGGTGAGGGTGCGTTGGGGAAACGGCCGCATGAGGTGTGGTCCTAGTCCAAAAGCTTCATCTGCAATGAAAATGAACGGTAGCCCTTCCACGTTCTCTGCATCTGGAGGCAGTGCAAGACCCCCAGCCTGCAGATGGTGAGCGAACTCCATCTCTGTGAATGCTCCGCCATCGGACATCCGGCCATTCTTCCCCACGTCCACATATAGAAACTCGTACCGTACCGACACCACCGCCATTAACACAATACTATTGAAACCTTTATAGTTAAAATAGTATGACCCCGAACGGGGGTGGCGGCACTATGTGGACGTGCTTCCCATCAATTGCCCCTCCGCAGTTGGGGAAATCCCACCGCTGGGCAAATTGGGAGGCCACAGTCAGCCATTCCTGTGGTGTGCTAGGGAACTGTGGAGTCAAACAAAAAGAAGACATTAGTACGGTTTATGTTTACAGTGCAAGCAGATTACACACAAAAACATTGTTGACCAACATCAGTCTAACATTATTATTTAAGGGAGTATTTCCTACCAATAAACAAAGGCCCACTTAGCAGATGCCTCACCCCCACTGAGTGGACGTTCTAAAATAATCTAAGGGGGGGGGGGCTAAGGTGATTGTGGGGGATCCAAAAAAAGGCTCAACCACTCTGCTGAGCTTGATTGAGAACTAACAATTTTTTTACATCTTTAGGGGGGGGGAGGGAGGGTTGTCAAACTACGCGGGCAATAACCCCAAAAACATGAAAAGGAAAATAGAAGGCTAGCTGGGTTTGCGCCCACGATAGCATGCTGGAGAGGTTAGTGAAGGGAAATAGGCATGTAGGGCCCAAAAAGGCCTTTACAGGTAAAAACATGCATGGGGAAAATGGGGACATTACCAGGATATTACAAACAGGCAAATTTGGGTTAGGAGGGAAAAAATAAGAAGATTCTAAAACAATCAAAACATATAATGTGAGGTTAAAGGAGCAAAATTACCTTCATATAGTCCTTCTGCAGGACCTGAATGATGGCCGAACACGTCTCAGGGATAATGATCCCGAGAGCCTGGGGGGAGATGCCTGTTGAGAACTTGAGGTCCTGCAAGCTTCTCCCAGTCGCCAGGTATCTCAGCGTGGCAATAAGCCTCTACTCGGCAGTGATGGCCTGGCGCATCACAGTGTCCTGCCTAGTTATATAGGGGGACAGCAAATCCAACAGACGGTGAAATACAGGGTCCGTCATCCTGAGATAATTCCTGAAATCATCAGGATTATTCTCATGGATTTCCCGCAGCAGAGGCATATGAGAGAATTGGTCCCGCTGGAGCAACCAATTCTTAGTCCATGAACTCCTCCTCACCCTGTTCACGGACTGAACCTCGGGTTACAGTGTTAACTGCAACACCAAGCCCAAAGCCAGCACGAGCTCGAGAACGAGAACGCACTTCAAACATGGTTTTAAACCGGTCGGCTGGTCAGAACGCACTCAAACAGAACGCACCGTGGAACAGCAAGGCCTGAGAAGAACGACCTAAAAAACAGTAAACGAACAGCCAAGAAGGCACTGCAAGGCAGTAACGACCTGACTGCACGCACTGAATCACAAATACAAACCCACAAGCACAAACTGAACACCAGGAAACGATCTGCAAAGCACGGAGACTGAAAAGCGCGAATCGGCTCTCACCAAAATTTTACTAACACGCGGTAACACGAAATCAGCAAAAGCAGCCCAAGGGGTGGCGCCATTAGATTTGTTCGGCCCTTTTATAGCGCGTCGTACGTTTTGTACGTGCCGTCGTTTTCTTGCCGTCGGTTTTTTAACTGATGGTGTGTGGCCAAGACTGATGAAAAACAGTTTCATCGGATTTCCGATGGTCAAATCCATCGGACGAAAATCCATAGGTTATCCGATCGTGTGTACAGGGCTTTACTGTCACAAGGGTCGTTTATATTTTTTGTGACAGCAATAAAAGTGATCAAATTTTTTTTTGATAAACACAATTTAAAAAAATTATATAACGCCCCCGCTAGCTTGCACAGCAAAGAAAACGCATACTGAAGTTGCACTTGCATATGTAAACTGTTCAAATCACACATGTGAGGTATCGACGCGATCAGAGCAAGAGCAATAATTCTAGCACTACACCTCTAAATCTAACCTGTTACCATTATTTTTTTTAAAGCATCACCTATGGAGATTTTTAGGTACCGTAGTTTGTCACCATTCCACGAGTATGCGCAATTTTAAAGCGTGATGTTTGGTATTCATTTATTAAACGCAACATCCTTCACATGATACAAAAAAAAAAAATAAGGCTAACTTTACCATTTTGTTTTTTAAAAATTCATGAAAGTGTTTATCCACAAAAAGTTGAGTATAAGAAAAGACCGCTGTACAAATACTGTGCGACAAAATATTGCAACAATCTTTATTTTATTCTCTAGTCTCTGCTAAATATATATAATGTTTGTGGGTTCTAAGCAATTTTCTAGCAAAAAATTGATTTTAATTGTAAACACCAAATGTCAGAAATAGGCTAAGGCCCAGTTCACACAGGGGCGACTCGTCAGGCGACTCGGTCGCGTCCTGCTCTGTGCTATGGAACCGTTCTAATGGGAGCGACTCAGGTCGCTCCGACTTAGAAAAAGGTTCCTGTACTACTTTTGGGGGCGACGCAGGGCGACTTGCATTGACTTCTATACAGAAGTCATTATGCAAATAGCCTCGGCAGGCGTCTCAAGTCGTCTTGAGATCGCGCCGCCGAGGTCGCCCCCCGAAGTCGTGCAGCTCCTGTGTGAACTGGGCGTTAGTCATGAAAGGGTTAATGTTTGTAGGAAGAAATGTAAAATCATAGCAATTACATTTTTCTGATCACATAGTAAAAACTTTATACAAAATGAATGCAAATTACTGTCCTTTTTTTAAACGGAGACAATTGTGGCGCCGTTTATATATTCCCCAAAATGGCACCCATAGGGAGGTCGTTTTGTCCCAGTTTACATGGCACTCTAAAGTTTCCTTCATTTGGTCTGCAGCAAACATGGCACTGCTATGCACTTTACATTTGGCCTCTACCAATATGATGGCACTGGTTTGAGCGCCCCAAAAATGGTGCCCGGAGTGTAAGTCTGTAAGTGTTAGGCCCCTTTCACACGGACGGATAGAATGGTGCTTTTAGCTGCGGATTTTCTATTTTTCTACCGCAGCTAAAAGCACACAATGCTTTCCTATGGCCCCATTCACACACAGCGTTTAGCTGCGATTTCGTTACATGCGGTTCCGTGCGAATAGAAAAAATAGAATTGAATGCGTCTAGGTGCGATGTAGCGCAGCTATCTGCAAACAACCGCATGTAATCGCAGTCTTTTGAGTCAGCTGCGTATAGCAGCGTGAGAAAAAAAAACACCCGGAAGCGCATCATAACCAGTAGGTGTACCTGGGAAATGACACAGGAAGTTCAGAGGGATATTGGAAAGAGGAGAAGGCAGCATGGCGGCGCAAGATATATCACATGAGGCCATAATATCCCTTGTGCATTCCCGACCAGAGTTATGGGACTCAGAATGCCCAGGATATGCCGATCGAGTGTTGAAGAGATCCAAGTGGGAGGAAGTATACAAATTTGTCACACCGAACTGGGACAATATGTCTGCCACTGAGCAGGATAACCGAGGTGAGTGCAATGTTTGTTGTGTCTATGAAGCAGGGTACACATGCATCATAGCTGTTTCTCATAATAACCACAAACAGAAGATTTACCCCCTAAATGACCAGGCCATTTTTTAGCGATCCAGCACTGCGTCACTGACAATTGTGCAATGCTGCAAACAAACCTAATTGGAAAATGGGAAATCAAATGGTTGGTGTCTTCCCTTAAGTTTTTTCTTGGGTGGGGGGGGGGGTGAGCAGATCTCTCTCGACTTTTGTTCCTAACATGCGTTATGTTTGATATATATATTGCAGGAAAAGAGGTTTATACACGTTGGAGGTTCCTACGTGACCGGTACAAGAAAGAAGTTAATGAAGAGAAGTCTGCGGAGAGAAGCGGAGCACCCTCAACTCGTCGCAGGGCTAACCCCCATGCAGAGGCTTTGTCTTTTTTGAGGCGCACCACCGAGATGCGCTCGTAAGTATATATATTATATATTTTACTTTTAACAAATTTGTGGGCAGTATAGCCGCACTGTCCTAATGATTTGAGTGGGCTGGAGAGGTGTAGGAGCGGTATACACACCGCTCCTTCACCACTCCAAGGATGCTGCTATCAAGATTTTTGGTTGCGTCACCGCTCCAGTGTGAAAGGTGTCTAAACCCACCCTGCTCTATATAGAGGGCTATTCTGTAGTGTACACATGACAGTATTCATGTTATTTTTAAACTTGTAATTTTGTTATTATTAGAACTGTGTCAAGTGTTCCTGCGAGAGCAAGCGCAAGACGTGAAAGTTCGTCACCAGATGACGCAGACACCAGTCAAGAAACCAATTCAGAGTCACTTTCATCCCAATAATATCAACCATCCACTCAAGAACCTGTGGTATGTACTTTCAAAACGTCACAATGATGGTTTTTACAAAAAAATTTTTTTACAATGCTTTCATTTTTTAATGGGGGGGGGGGGGGGGGGACAGTGTCAGTGTGTGTTTTCTTTTAGTTTTTGTATTTTTTTACAATTAATTTTTATTTTATTCTTTTTTTTTATCAGCCCTCTCTTTGGTGAGATATCAGGGGTCTTAACAGACCTCTGACATCTCCCCTTTGAGACAGGGAATGGGACTAGGGACACAGATTCCCCAGTCCCTTTCTCAGCAGCCTCCGCTGCGCTGAAAATGAATGGAGAGAAGACAGCGGCTTCTCTTCATTCATAAACTGAAACATTGTAAAAACAGTTGAGCATTTGCCCGACTAGAAGTACTCAGGCAAATGCTCGTTATCTGTACTGATACTAATATTGGGACAACCCTAGTCACAATCTCCGTCCACAAAATACGTATTACTTACATATTGTAATGGCAGCTGGTGTTGGTACATAGATGTTCTTAAGGAGAAACAACAACGGCTTACTTTTTGGGCAAAGTACCACTTCAGTACTTCTGGTTTTGGAGGTCTGGCTGCTAATACAGTGACAACAGGTTTTCGGGGCTAAAACAAGTGCCTGTGTCTGATCTATTGAAAACAAGTGTTGCAAGCTCGGACACGACTTTAATAATTGTGCAAGCATCATGTTTATTAGTGTGATCTCAACATCAGAAGCATAATCTATATATTTGATCTATTTGCAGGCAAATGTAGGTAGGAGAGGACAGTCTACTTCCACCAGCCGTCAAAAACGTACTCAACAAGAGACACCTTTTGAGGAATATTTTAACCGTATTATAGCAGAAATGAGAAACCAATCACAAAACCAGGCTAAAGATGATGAATTTCTCAATATCTCAGACCCAGATGTTATGTTTTTGAGAATGTTGCTTTGTGTAGTCAGGGAGATTCCTCCTGATAAGCGCACTGAGGTCAGGGGTGATATACATGCCTATTTAACGTATATTGTGTCCGCTTGTAAAGAGCAACGCCCATATCCAAAATTTCAGCCATGGGCTATGGGTTTTAATTCACCCAGTGGCTCTTTGAGTCGACCAATGGCCAATCAGCAGTTCCATGACAACACCTGCCATTAATCCTTATGCAGGACCCCCACCGATGTATACACCTTACCCACCTAATCCTGGTTCTCAAAGGATGCACGTGCAGCCACACCCAGTTACTTCACCCTCATCTTCCCAATCAGGATCAGGATCACCCATAGATGTTGGCAGTGAACCAAGCCACTCTTCCCTGCGTCCCCCTTATCCGGTGTATGAAAACTTGTAGTTTTGACCTTCTAATTTGTTATATTACTGTTTAATTTTTTATGTTTTGTTACTTGAATTTTATTGATACCTGCCTCAATCTCCGCTGAACTGTATGGATGTAAGAATCTCACACTGTTCCAAGCTTCCATATCTTGCTACTCGGCCACGCTGGCTCTCACAGTACCAAAGCATTGTTTAGGTTGAGAGCCAGCATGGCCGACTAGAAAGATACTGAAGCTTGGCCCAGTGGGAGATCCCCCAATCCCCCAATCTACACAGTGCAGCATACATGGCGAAATCTAAATTAAGGAGACGAAGGTTAGGTTTTTGACACTTTCTCTATGGGGCCATGCCTCAGCAGACTGGCCATACACCTATAGATTATCTTCTGTTTTTCTATGTTCAGATGGAAAAAGTGCAACAGATTCCTCCATCTCCGCTAAACTGTGCGGATGTAAGAATCTCCCACTGTTCCAAGCTTCCATATCTTGCTACGTTGACGACTAGAAAGATACTGAAGCTTGGCCCAGTGGGAGATCCCCCCCCCCCCATCTACACAGTGCAATGTACATGGACAAATATTATTCCATCTAATCATAGACATTATGCAGATAATCTATAGGTGTATGGTCAGCTTTAAGCACTAAAAAACCTTTTTAAATTCTTTGCTTACATTTGGACATTGTTATCAAACAGCCGCTACACAACAGTTCGTAAAGTTGTGAAAAAATGTTTCAAAGCTGTTTACTGCACTCACAGTGTCCACATATAGTCAAACATATGGTTAACAGCACTTTAGAAATACTCAATATTTTAGGGGGGGGAGGGGGGGGTACAGTGTCAATTTATACTTGAAAATAGAAGAAAATTTTCTATATTCCTAAGGAATTGAAAACATAGTTTTCTATACATGCAAGCATTCAATGTTTTGTAAGGTTGGTCTATTTTTTCTACCTTTTTGTTATTTAACATGGCAAAGATATAAAAATAAAAACAATTTAATTGTAAAAAATTGTCAACTACTTTATTTCAAGAACAAATTTAAACTGTAATATAAGGTTGATATAACATGGGTAACAAAGATCTCTTTACACATGGTCATATTGCCATGGGAGCTGTCCATCCTCTGTCAAAAAAAAAATCTGTGAAATCCTCACGCACTTGTAGAGCTTGATTCGTGGGACGAGTGGCAGTAACACGACCTCTGTGTTCTGCGGAAACAGGTAATGCTAACGGGGATTCGGTGGGCACGATCTCCTTACCCCTCAAATAGTTGTGGAGAACACAACATGCCAAAACAACATTGACCGCATGATCCACTTCTAGGTGCATGGCTGTCATCAAAACACGCCATTTGGCAGTGCAAATGCCAAATGCGCACTCCACCATTCTCCGGGCTCTACTGAGATGGTAATTAAAAATGTGCCTCCTGTCAGTGAGACCATGCCTCGTATAGGGCCTGAGAAGGTGGGTGGATAAGGCAAATGTTTCATTTCCCAGCACAACAAAAGGAAGGTCCGGCACAGCAGTACCAGGAAGAGGCCTTGACTGTGGCACATTGAATTCACTATTTTCCAATCGCTGGCCCATCATAGAATTACGGAAAATTCTGGAATCTCCAGAACTCCCGTAAGCTCCCACATCCACAGCAATGAACCGCATGTTGGCATCACTGAGCCCCAGGAGGACAATGGAGAAATATTTTTTATAGTTGAAATAACGGGAACCAGAGTTTGGTGGCTTGATGAGACGGATATGTTTCCCGTCTAAAGCCCCAATGCAATTTGGGAAGTTGGTCTTCTCCCAAAACTCCTCAGATATTTCCTCCCACAGACTGGATGTTGGTTCCGGCATGACACTGCTTTTCAGCTCTTCCCATATAACTTGACATGTATCATGGACTATTGTCGATACAGTAGAAATTCCCATTAGGAACTGATGATGAAGGGAGGTGAAGCTGGCACCAGTGGCAAGGTATCTGCAATACAAAAAAGACACATATATATATATATATATCTATATATTATGCAAGAACATACATACACACTATTGTCAATAATATTGGTACACCTGCATGTACATGAATTTTAAGCATCTGTTCAAGATATGGAAAACCTACCTTAAAGTAAGTAGCAGCCGCTCTTCTGCACTAATGCTTCTTCTCATGTTGGTCCTGGTTCTGCTCAGGCGTGTTCTACAGCGTTCCAACAGGTCATCGAAGCTTGCCACGGACATCCGAGTATAATTGTAGAACTTGTCCCCATGGGTCCACAGCTCACCGAACATGAGGGCAAAGTAGCCAATTGATAGACGCTGTGAGGTTAGGGGATGGACCCAGTAACGGCGGGGACGTCGCCTAGACTGGATCTGTCTTCTCCACTTCATCCTCATCATCAGCAACATGAGCATCGCCAGCAAACTCATCATATTTGCATTCATTTTTGCAAATCTCAGGCACAACACACCGATCACTCCTCTCACCTCTAAACTCCAACACACACTCAGCAAGTGAACAAAGAAACAGGAAATAGATGGCAGAGGACCGAAATGCATCATGGGTAGATCCAAGGGACAAAAAAAATAAAATAAACAGGTTGCTATGGGAATAACTAACCGCAGCTAAACGCAACCGCAAATAAACGCACGTAAACGCAGGTAATCGCAATGTACAAATGCAGCTAATCGCATTGCCTGAAGCCTTGAATTTCACAGAACAAAAAACATGCTTTTTACTGCGGCAATTTTGCCGTCCATGTGAAAGGGGCCTTAGGCAGGCTTGTGTGACATCACCACACAATGCTGACTCCCCGCTTCCGCCCTGACAATCTCCATGTGGTCCACTGTGGCCTTTCATGGTTTCAGGCAAGAGGAAGTGCCTGGGCTGGGAAATGCCATCTAGTGGGATGGCATTACATGCTGCTTTTTGGAACACACACACACAGTGCATATTATTTTTGATTTATTACGAGAGCCAACTACTGCTCTTAAGCCAGGTACACATGGGGCCATAATGTCAGGAGACAACAGCAGGTTCAAAAAAAGTAAACATTTTTAAAATGGTGCGCTGGTTCTACATAGTGTAAACCATTCTCATACATGAATCTCAATAGATAAACATAAACCTATTGTAATATAAACAAATACATTGATCAAAAATTCATATAGTGGCCACATCCACTGCAATCAGTGTTAAATCCAACAACAAGGAATAGGCCACACGCAGATAATTGTAACGGTGCATACAAAAAGGTAAAATCCACAACGATCTTTTAGTATTAGCTGCGTCGGTGTGTTTTTTTTTAAAACTGCACAGGGAAACCACCAACAGCCACCACTGAGTGAATTGACTCACCTTGGGATATGACCATATGGTCACTAAGCTCCTTTTAAATAGGTCAGTAAAGGGTTTACAGATCCGTGTGGTGCGATGTAATCAGCCAAAGAATCCCCTCCTGGGTTTATCTGGGTCTGCCCCACAGTATTTGGGCTTCATTATTATATAGAAATACTGTAAACATTTATCAAAACTGGAGCAGCTGTGCAAGGCAATCAGTTTTATTTTAGCTTGTTCAGTAAGGCCTCACACAAGAGGAAAACTCCAAACCAAGAAAGCTGCTTCAGCAAAAATATAGACAGAGGAGCGGACCCATATAAACCCAGGAGGGGATTCTTTGTCAGATTACATCGCACCACAGGGATCTGAAGACCCATTACAGACCTATTTAAAAGACGCTTAGTGACCGTATGGTCATATCCCAAGGTGAGCAGCCAATTCACTCAGTGGTGGCTGTTGGTGGTTTCCCTGTGTAGTATAAAAAGATCACACGGACGCAGCTAATACTAGAAGATCATTGCTTGTGGATTTTATCTTTTGTATTCACTGTTACAATTATCTGTGTGTGGATTGCATGTTGAATTTAACACTGATGGCAGAGGTTATGGAATTTTAGATCAATCTGTGTATTTATTTTTATTACAATGGGTTCAAGTTCATGTATTTAGATGTACGAGTATGATATACACTGATAATACTAAGTAGAACCAGTGCACCATTTTTTTAATTTTTTGATTTACCGATAGTGGGCGAGTTCACCGTTTCAAGGTTGCACTGGGGTGTGGCCAACAACCGGGATGTGAGGAAGTGCTTAGCCAGAGCTCCGTCCATGCCACTTGCATCCTGACTGAATCCTGCTGATCCGTTCGCCATCCGAGGATCCCGTTTGTCCCCACAGCATCCAGGGAACCTTGTGCCCACTGGGAGATGGTGAAATACGGCCCACTGATGGAGGAAGCCTCAGGACTCGGCCCGCAGCCCCCATCATGCAAACAGAGGCAAGATGGCACCAGTCACTATGCTGCAGACACATGCAGCCAGCCATCCTCATGCTCCTCAGCGCTGACAAAGAAGCCTGCAGGGAAGGGTGAGTCACACTGTTCCCCCCCTGTTCTAAGCCCGGAAGATCCTTTCCTGTTCTCTCCAGCTGAGGACATTGCCCCTGATACTCCCAGCAGGGACACTGCTTATTCAGGCCCTGCAGAGCCATCACTGTCTCAGATCATGGAGGCCATCCAGCACAGCCATGCTTCCCTGACCACCCAAATGGACTCCATAAAAACAGACTTATCCTTCCTAAAACAGGATGTCCATAACCTCCACCACAGGGTGTCTAATGCTGAGCAGCGCATTAGCATGCTGGAGGATGAGACCCGTCCATTACTGGGCTCTGTTAGGGAGCTACGCCAGGCCCAAAACTACACAGCAGATAAGCTCACTAAAATGGAGGACCGTTTACGGAGGGAGCAATTTACGTTTCCTGGGGTTCCCAGAGGCGGCTGAGGGTAGAATCCCGGAGGTTTTTATGGAAATATGGCTAATCACCACATTCGGCACTTCAACCTTTTCACCGTTATTCACCATTGAACGAGCACACAGGGTTCCTATGCGCCCCCTCCCACTTGGGGCCCAGCCATGTGCCATGATCATCAAACTCCTGCACTTCAGGGACAGGGAGGCAATTCTTGGTGCTGCCAGAGAAAAGGGAAGGGTGTCCTTTAATGGGAGTGGAATTACTATTTTCCCTGACTTCTCTGTAGCTACACAAAAGCAGAGGGCCACTTTCCTGGCTATTAAACGCAGGCTCCGTGAGCATCATCTCCCCTATGGCATGCTATATCCTGCTCGATTGAGGATTGTCTACCAGGGCAAGGCCTACTTCTTCACGGATCCTAAGGAGGCATCTCACTGGGTGGATACCCTCCGCGGTGACATCGCACCTAACCTGCACTTTTTGATAGCTATACCTTGTGCCTTATGTGGCCTACGTTACCCCTTTCCAGCAAAGGACAGCTGAGGGGGGGTAGGAGTGGGCCTGGAAATCCTTACGCTTGTGATCATCTCACTCCCCTCTTTACAGTTATATGAAAGTGGCGAACTACATTCTACTAACTCTGTTTCTTACTTGTTTGATCTGGATGACTGCTGCATTTTTTCCTTCAGACTCAGGGTCAACTAGCATACTTGTCCTGTGCGGTCACGGACGGTAGCCCGCGTCTAAGGGACTTTAACGCTCCTCAGGGTTGGTTAGCTTGGGGTCTGTGTCATGACCCCCCTGCTTTGCAGTTTTGGTTTTAGGAACAAAGCTCTCATATGTTTGGGAGTCGGGAGGGTTAGGGTGGGTGGGGATGTTTGTTTGAAATTTTTATTTTTATGTGTTTTGTTCTGCAGTGCTGGTATCCATTTGTGCATGTCCATTTACAGGCTGGTATAACTGACCCTTATGATATGCATCTGATCACTTTATTTCCTATGCTCTTGCCTTATCTTTTTGACCTGTTTTATACCTTGCGCACTTCCCCTGGTTCGTGGACTTCGGGCCTTGCTTGTGTCCGGCGGGCCATGGGAAGTGGGTACGGTTAATCATGTGCTTTACGCCTCCCTATGTCTAAGCTACGTTTAGTGTCTTGGAATGTACGGGGGCTGAATTCCAAGGTGAAAAGATCTCTGATGTTTGACTACTTGGCACGCCACAATCCGCATGTAATCCTACTTCAGGAAACCCACCTCCAGGGCCCTAGAGTCATGGCCCTCAAACGGGCAAAAATTGCCTATGCCCTCCACATGCTACATACTCCACATATGCCAGGGGGACCTCCATCCTAATAGCCAAATCAGCCCCGGTTAGTATTAAGCATGTTAAACTGGACCCGCAAGGGTGTTTTGTAGTTGTTGTACTCGTGCCAGTCTCTCTAGCTGCCAGAAGTGGCAGATCGGGTCTCCCGATGGGACGGCAGGCCCGGTAAGAGCAGCGTAAGGTGGCAGTAGGGGATGTCCCTTCCCACTCCGGGATAACTGAGCGGCTTTTAGCCACATCGGTTATCCCTCGAAAGCCGCCCGCTCTAAACGGTACCGGGATAGCTGCGGGCATTATCCCGGTATAACCCCCTAAAGTCGAGGACGCATATATGCTTGCGCTCGGCGCGAAGGGGTTTTAAAATGGGACAAGGCAATCATTGTAATTTATGACTTTTAAATGAAAATACTGCTTTTGATTTTATACACTTCCAACTAAAGTAAACATATTTTTGATAACTATGTATGTTTCCTTGGCTTTATAAGAGCTTGGTTATTCAGTTGCACTGCATAAAGTAATTAGAACATTTATTTATCATTTCTACAAACTAATGAGAACTTATCCCCATGTTGCTATGGATAAATTATTAGCTGTTCGTTCAGGCACTTTACTTGGCCTTGGATTTGTGCAGTACAGAAATTACTGTTAACCTGGACCAGCCTATTGAACTTTTGGTTAAAAAAAACACTTTGACATAAAGTAGGTTTTATTCTTTATGTATGTGTATTTTTGAATAAGAATCAAATGAATCAGGATAGAACACTGGTTAGAAATCCATTCACTGATTATATGGTATCGGTAATAGTAAAAACCTGTCAAGGATGGGAGACCCGTGGCTGTAGTAATGGCAACACTGACATTTTTAAATGTCTGTTGGGAAGAATTTGCAGTCAGTTCTTTTTAATGGTTCCGTAATAAAAGTAAAATGTTTATCCATGAAGACCACATTATTAACGCCATTCTCTTTGTGCTTGGTTATGACTAGCTGGAAAAACTTACTTAAAGCAGATCTTGATCTGAAAGATTACTGCTTATTACAAAGTGGCCCTCTACTATCCTAAACTGCTACATTGGTTGTGTAAAAACAAAACCTCTCTTAAAAGGGTTGGAAAACAAATTTCCCTTCCACATGACTTTAACAATAGAGATGGTAATGATGTCATTATAGCGAGATCCTGACATTGCTGAGTGTCCCGGATCGCACGAGAAGATGCTCCAGCTCAGTGGTGTCTTGAAGAATTTTGGATGCTTGTTCTGAGAATTTTGCCAGAAGGATCAGGTAGTCACTCACCTAAGTGACCCAGGTGGAAGCCAGGGTGAAGAAAATAGAATTTTTTACTAACCGTAAAATCCTTTTCTGAGTCCATGGACCGACACAGCTTCTCTATTGACAAAGTGGGTATTATCCGTTAATTAGGAGGGACTAGGCAGAAAACTTGTAAAAAGTGTTGCATCACACCTTCTACAGTACCGCCCAGGGGGCGGACCCTCTGGGTATATCCCCTCAGTCTGCATCTCGCAGATCAGTTCGTCAAAAAGCAGTACAAACTTAAAAGGAGGGGTGGGTGCTGTGTCGGTCCATGGACTCAGAGAAAGGGATTTTACGGTGAGTAAAAAATCCTATTTACTCTTTCGTCCATGGACCGGCACAGCTTCTCTATTGACAAAGTGGGACGTCCCAAAGCAGTGTCAGAGAAAAAACGAGGGGTGGTAACAGCATAAAAATAAACTTCACCCCAAACACAAAACAGCACTCCTCCAACGGAGAAGCTGCAACTCTAAACAGCCGCTTGCAAAACCTTGCGGCCGAAAGAGGCATCCGAAGATGCACCTACATCAACGTTGTAGAATTTTGTGAAAGTGTGAGCGGATGACAAAGTCGCCGCTTTACATAATTGGGAAACAGACGCTTGATGTCGGAAAGCCCAAGAGGCACCTATTGCCCTGTTCAAATGCGCCGTGACCGGGAAGGGGGGGCGCTTGACCCTTTAAGGCAGGGATATGCAATTAGCGGACCTCCAGTTGTTGCAGAACTACAAGTCCTACAAGGCATAGCAAGACTCTGACAGCCACAAGCATGACACCCAGAGACAGAAGCACGATGGGACTTGTAGTTTTGCAACAGCTGGAGGTCCGCTAATTGCAGATCCCTGCTTTAAGGCGTAAGCCGGGATTACTATCTGTCGGATCCACCTAGAGATGGTGGCCGACGAGACTGCTTGGCCCTTCTTGGGACCAGCCACCGAAACAGTGAGTCTGACTTCAGGAACAGGGAAGTAGCAGATAGGTATACTCTCAAAGCTCGGACAACGTCCAAGGAATGCAACGCAGACTCCTTAGGATTCGACGGATGAGGACACAAGGATGGAAGTACAATGTCTTCTTTGAGATGAAAAGCCAAAACGACCTTCGGAAGAAAGGAAGGCTGCGGCCGCAGCACCACCTTATCCTTGTGGAAAATCAAATAGGGAGCCTTGCAGGACAAGGCTACCAGCTCAGAGACTCGTCTAACTGACGTAACAGCCACCAAAAAGACCACCTTCTGAGAAAGTGTCAACAGGGGAATATCTCTAATATTCTCAAACGGTGCCTTCTGAAGCACCGAGAGGACCAGGTTCAAGTCCCACGGAGGTAGCGGGGGATGGACCGGAGGGGCCACATGTCGAACCCCCTGCACAAATGTACTCACGAGAGAGTGAGCCGCCAGGGGTCGCTGAAAAGACAGCCAGGGCAGATATCTGTCCCTTAATCGTACTTAAGGCAAGCCTTTGGTCCACCCCATGCTGTAAAAAAAGCAGGATTCTGGAAACCAAATAAGTACGCGAATGCCATTTCATTTCCTCACACATGGAGATGTAGTCCTTCCAAGTGCGGTGATAAACCTTCCTAGAGGATGGTTTCCGAGCACTTCTCATAGAGATTACTGAATCTGACAGGCCCCGGTCTCTCAGTACCTGGTTCTCAACAGCCATGCCGTTAAAGCCAGTGACCGTAAAGCAGGATGGAGTATGGGACCTTGTGATAGCAGGTCCTTCCGTAGTGGTAGGCGCCAGGGGACGTCTGCTACCAGACGTACTAGATCGGCGTACCAAGGATGCTGAGGCCAATCTGGAGCAATTAGGATCATTGGAATTCCCTCTGCCTCCACTCTGCGGAGCAGAAGAAGAAGAAGCCTTAAAGGAGGGAAGGCATAGATTAGCCGATACTGACCCCACGATGCCACCAACGCATCCGTTGCGTCTGCCCATGGGTCTCTTGACGGGCCAAAAACCTCAATACACAAAATACTGTCACTGCCCCCACCTATGACAGGTCTTCACAGCAAGGAGCACTGGATGGGTGGATGCATGTAGACAAAAAACACAAAATATCCAAGCTCAACTTACCAACCAATCAGCAACCAAACGAATTCACCTGTCTAACAGTGCGTTTAAAAACAGGGGTTTAGTTGCACGCATTTGCAAATACATGTGTAAGCTGCAGGCCCCGTCAAGGCTCCCTGTGTACTGCAGTCCTAACTCTAAAATGTAAGGTCTCCTCAGTGGAAGCACATGTATGCTGATGGATAGATGAAGGGCAGATGACTGGAGGGAGCCCCACCCTCCTTAAAGGGGCAGGAGCACACTAGACACCCAGCTTACACATGTATTTGCAAATGCGTGCAACTAAACCCCTGTTTTTAAACGCACTGTTAGACAGGTGAATTTGTTTGGTTGCTGATTGGTTGGTAAGTTGAGCTTGGATATTTTGTGTTTTTTGTCTACATGCATCCGCCCATCCAGTGCTCCTTGCTGTGAAGACCTGTCATAGGTGGGGGCAGTGACAGTATTTTGTGTATTGATGTCATTGTGGTCAGGCAACGCACTAGCACCTTTGCTTCTATGTGCTGGGTGTCTAGTGTGCTCCTGCCCCTTTAAGGAGGGTGGGGCTCCCTCCAGTCATCTGCCCTTCATCTATCCATCAGCATACATGTGCTTCCACTGAGGAGACCTTAAATTTTAGAGTTAGGACTGCAGTACACAGGGAGCCTTGACGGGGCCTGCAGCTTACACATGTATTTGCAAATGCGTGCAACTAAACCCCTGTTTTTAAACGCACTGTTAGACAGGTGAATTCGTTTGGTTGCTGATTGGTTGGTAAGTTGAGCTTGGATATTTGGTGTTTTTTGTCTACATGCATCCGCCCATCCAGTGCTCCTTGCTGTGAAGACCTGTCATAGGTGGGGGCAGTGACAGTATTTTGTGTATTGATGTCATTGTGGTCAGGCAACGCACTAGCACCTTTGCTTCTATGTGCTGGGGGTCTAGTGTGCTCCTGCCCCTTTAAGGAGGGTGGGGCTCCCTCCAGTCATCTGCCCTTCATCTATCCATCAGCATACATGTGCTTCCACTGAGGAGACCTTAAATTTTAGAGTTAGGACTGCAGTACACAGGGAGCCTTGACGGGGCCTGCAGCTTACACATGTATTTGCAAATGCGTGCAACTAAACCCCTGTTTTTAAACGCACTGTTAGACAGGTGAATTCGTTTGGTTGCTGATTGGTTGGTAAGTTGAGCTTGGATATTTTGTGTTTTTTGTCTACAAAAACCTCAATACCTTCCGATTGAGTCAGGAAGCCAGAAGATCTACGTCTGGTGTGCCCCATCTTTGGCAGAGGAGTTGGAACACCTCCGGGTGTAAGGACCATTCTCCCTGGTCCAGCATCTGGCGGCTCAGGTAGTCCGCCTGCCAGTTTTCCACACCCGGAATGTACACGGCCGACAGTGCCGGTACGCTCCTCTCTGCCCACTTCAGGATGCGAGCAACCTCCGATGCTGCAGCTGAGCTTCTTGTTCCTCGATGATTGACATATGCCACTGCTGTGGTGTTGTCTGACTGGATTCTGACTGTAGGTGCTGCCGGGCCCGTTATCTATAACAGGCCGCTGGCAGCCGCACCTATTTGCTGCTCTCTGCACAGTCAGCGATTACCTGGAGGTAATCCCTGCTGGATGCAGACAAAGTGTATCCAGCAGTGATCATCGCAGGCTGTGTAGAGAGCCGCAAATGAGTGCTGCTGTTGGCAAACGCTCATAGTGAACGAGGCCGGTACCCACTGAGAGCCACTGGAGGAACTGCTGCTACAATTTGCATTTACCCTAATCGCTGGTGTGAATGTAGCCTATGTATGGGGAGGGGGCGCAATTTAAATCTGGGGGACCCAGCCCACTCCAGCACCCCCCTGATTCGGCCATGCATTATTTACTTGGCACCCCTGCTTCCTTTGCTGGTGCTAATGCAAACATGGCAGTCCTGGCGTCCCTCCAGACATGCTTTTGACTGGCTTGTCAATGTAGGCTGCCACAGCTGCTATGTTTCCCTGGCATCCCTACATAAGGGCATTGGCATGGCCTTGTCTGTGTTGACTGCTTTGGTATGCTTGCCCAGGCTGCATGCTAAACTCGCTGTGGGTTTGACACTCCTGCTTTCGTTTATAACCACTTTAATTTACAATATGGCTTGTGTAGCAATTGTATATGGTGTATTTGCTATATTTTTTTGAGTTGCCCTTTAAATATAGTAATGGACCATTTCTGCATTTAAATATTGCATGTTCCTTTTATTGTATATTTTTATTTTTTACTATGATTTTTTAGCTCGGGGCATAGTTTGAAACAACAAGCTATTGTTTGGCTTGGTAATATGTACTGATAAGATGTGTACACACGAATATATGGATACATGATTGCACGTTATCTATTTCTGCTCGGTGAAAAGCTACTCAGAGAGCAGCAGTGGCATTGCTTTCACGGGGGATTTTTAGCAGCCTCAGTGTTGTATTTCAGCTGATATTTTCAATACATGCATTTATAATTGCAGGATGGGATGGGGGGTGGATGGGGAGATCACAAGATGGCTGGGATGGGGAGATTGCAGGATGGGATGGGGGGTGGATGGGGAGATCACAAGATGGCTGGGATGGGGAGATTGCAGGATGGGATGGGGGGTGGATGGGGAGATCGCAGGATGGCTGGGATGGGGAGATTGCAGGATGGGATGGGGGATGGATGGATGGATGGGAAGATGGATGGGGAGATTGCAGAGTCCAGGATGAATGGGGTGGACAGAGAGCTCAGGAGAGAAACAGAAAAGCATAAACAGTGCAATTCAGATTGAGACACAGAACACTTCCCCTGTTCTCAGCACACACTCTCCTTATCTCCTGCAGAGTCCTGTACAGATGAAGCAGACAGAACGAGTGGTGCTCTGTGTCTGCAGCCTGAGCCCAGCTTCTGTCTTCCAATAATCTGATAAGACTCTGGGCACAGGCTTCACCAGAAATCCGTCTCATATGTCAGGACACTGCAACAGCTTAACTGCAGCAACTTTTCTATCAGGCGCACACTGACCTGCCCTCCTTTACAAAGCACCTCCTCGTCTTCAGTACAGATCGGAAACTGACCCCGCCCCCACCCACAGAGTGAGTCACGGTGTGAGTACAGGGTGATTGCTATGAGCTGCAGCCAATCACCATGAGGACAAGTAGCCGGAAGGTCCAATCAAAGAAGATTTTCACAAGCACAGTGAGAAAACCAGCCTCAAGCTGCGGGATTTTGTGTGCACGGGCGGGACAGCGGGAATGCCCTCCCTTTGTGGGAAAAACCCGCCCATTCAGGGACGGTTGGGAGCAGGGTTGCCAACTTTCAGTAAATTTACGAACAGTTTGTAAAATCTGTACTTTTTGCATCTGTCCTTGAATTTCCATTTCGGACATGTAGGCTGCGTGTCCGTAACTGACATACATGGACAGATGCAACAATTATGGATTTTACAAACTGTTCGTAAATTTACTGAAAGTTGGCAACCCTGGTTGGGAGGTATGCATTTCTGAGAGTTAGTCTGCCACAGGGGGAAGAGATTGTAAAAGGGCAGCGCTAGAGCCGCATCGCATTACTTGAGTAGTCTGATTGTTCTATTCATTTTAAATACTGTTTATTGCAGGGATCTGCAACTTGTTATACTGTTATTTAATTACTTGCCCATTAGCATCAGTAAAATATCTAGGTAAAGTACATTTGGTGTCAGTTTTGCTTACTTTAATAGGAGTTTTAAAGTATATTCTGTGTATGTTTGCTATAGGACTGCATCACCAACAGTTGCGGTCACGCGGTCCTATCCCACTATCACTAGCTGTGCCACGGGAGGTTGGAGCCGATTGCCAGGGGTTGACAGCGGTGCACTACAGGGCCCAAATTAATACCAGCAGCCCTCTTAACTGGGGGTATCGCTATAGATACAATCTACCTTGGAGTTAGTACTTAGGTCTGAGTGTCTGGATAAGCCTGCCTCCAGACTCTATTCTCATCTTACTCCAATCTCTATCCTGCCATTAGTCTTTGAGTTAGGTGGATGCAAGATATACCAGATCTGAATATGAAGGACTGGAGTTGTGTGTGGGATTTCCCTTTTAAGATCTTTCCGTGAGGGATCGTGTTATCCAATTTAAACTGGTACGAAGAGCATATATTACGCCTTATAGACTTTAAAAGATAAATCCTGCTTGTTGCTCTAAGTGTTGGAGGTGCGGAGCATCTCGAGGGGATTTCACACACATCTTCTGGTCCTGCCCATATATAGTTAAATTCTGGGTACAGCTAGTGAATCAAATGCCATCAACTCTGCTCTTTTGCTGGTTTCAATGTTGGTTTGTTTGCTGGGCTTGGTAGCAGATATTACCACATAGTGACCGAGCAAATATTTATTAATACAAAGTTATTCTACGTGTAGCACTTACCCCAATTAAGGGACCGGCTGGTTTTGTTTTGGCTCATGCAAACTACCTCCAAGGCTTCTGTTGTCGGGTATAGAAAGTCTCTAGAAAAAGTCAATGTCCACATAAATGTAAAACCTAAACAGAGGTTTTATTTTCCTTTTTGCTGTGGGAACTTGTAGAGAAAGCAGGAAACGAGAGGTATAGAGGAAGGTTTAGGCACGCAGCACTAAAGGCACACAGAATTTTGTCAACGTCGCCACTTAAGCCTGAGTGGGTATTGCTCACCCGGGTAGTCCCCTTTTCTGTTCCTAGCAGCCGGAATGATGCACGGATCTATTTCTAATGGTCTGTCACAGACCCTGAGGATGCGTTCAGGAATCCTCTGCCACAGGATTATAAAAGTCCCAAACCTCCTAGCCAAGCAATACGAGAGAGCTACTGTGCCAGATTGGCGTATTGCCAGGGCCTTTAAGTTCTTGGATCCCTCCTTGAGTAGGTTGCGAGGCCTCTCCTGAGACAGCAGTATCCTTGCTAGTCTCGGATGGTCCTCCCCGGCTTTCTCTCAAGAGCAGATTTCCCGAAGATGGGTAGCATGGAATACTCTTCAAAGGTGTAAGCCCCAGACAGCAGAGCTGGGCCTACCAGGCAGCGATGCAGCCTCAAGCTGAAAATGCCCGGGGCTGGAACACACACCCCGTGCCATGCGGGCCACGAGGCGTGCACACCAACCACCCCAATCAATTGCATCTGCTTTTATGTACCCCCTCCCAGCATGCACAGCGGGTTAACCACACCCAATGTGGTGTGATACCCCTTATTTCAACCTGGGCCGGTGGTGGCAGTGCCACCTACAGACGAACAGGGAACACAACTGCCAGGCAGTATCACACCCAGAGCAGAAGCAAAATTTAGAACAATCAGTTGGTCTGAGCCTAACTACTGGCTCAGACTACCCCTAAATTTAACATATCGTCCCACTATTTGGGAGGGGCGCTACATAAGCAAGAAAAGCTATTGCACTACATTGGAAGAAACCTCATCCTCCTACGCTTATATATTGGAAACAAATGATAAATAACTATCTTCAATTGTAGAGATATCTAAAGAAATAGGGGTCGTCCTAGTAAATATGATAAAAATTGGGCAAAGTGGTTGGACAAATTGTACACGGCATCTAATATAGATGGAGGTAATGAGTCATAGAAGGGATGTTCCTTATATGGGAAACCTGGGCTAAGAAATTATGATAAATAATTGGGACAACCATTATAATTTTTCTTTATTTCTTGTATTTGTTATGCAAGGTGATGGGATTGTGCTATTTTACTAAGAGGTTAAGCCAGGGAGTGAATGTATGCTGAATACACCTATGCCTGATCTGGGTCCAGGTATCCATCTACCTGCAAGCTAAAGGCCGCGGCTGGGTCACAGCCGACTGCACATCCTTGCTTTCTGGTAAGCAGCCATTTGGTTTGCGGTGGTGGGCACTCTAATACTATTGTCAAGCAAGGTGGTGTCATCATACCAAGCACTGCTGGTGATAATACATGCTTTTGGACTGTTTTAACCTTGGACCAATTCTATTTGTGGACTGTTTTTTACTGGTTTGCTGCTATATGGGTTATTCCGTGTGACCTACCTGTATTAGTGGTCACTATATTTCGTTTTGAGGACTGATATAATATAATATCATGTCTTCTGTTTTTTTTGTTTAAGAAATGCAATAAAAATATTTATCAAGTTCCCACGACTCGTGGGGAGTCTCCCGCCTTTCACTCCGGGCTCCTTGACACCCGCGAGGATGGTACAATCTCCTGGCTGAGCCTGCAGTGTCACTCAGCCACAGCAGCCTGAGCTGTACCATTCACTTGGCGGGTGGTGGATCAGATCCCATCATGTGAGTGATTGCCGGTGGGGTGTGACATAACAGTGTCACCAAGACTGTAAACTGGCAGACTGTGCAACAGTCTGCAACTGCCAGCAGTGCGAACACGACATCTTGATGTCGTTGAGACTTCCTCCCCTTGCTAGCAAGACCAGTCTGTGAGGTGGAGTCACATTGACTCTGGTACACACAGGCTTGTCCTCCCTAGAGTGTGAGTTCTGTATAGTGTGGAAAGAGTGACACACAGTGGCGGCCCGTCCATAGGGGGCACCCGGGCGCTACCCCCCCCCCCTCCTGTAGTCACCAGAGACATTTTTTTTTTAAATGTCTTTTTTTTTTACTCCAGCGGTGCGTCCATAGTGGGCGCAGAAGCGCCGCCCCCGCTCGCTCCTGCGCCCGTCACTCAAAACAATACATAGGTTCATGCATTGCATGAACCTATGTATTGTCGCTGCCGCCCACTATTCAGATGGCCGGCCCCTTGAGCGCCGGCCATCTGAATTACAGCGTCTGGTTGGTCTGTAGAAGTGTTTATCAGAGCCAGCGGCTCTGATAGGCTTCCCGACTACAGCCTGAGGGCTGTAATCGGCTACTAAATAGCTAACCAGAGGACGCACGGGGGTGCGTTCCCTGGCCAATCAGGTTCACCGGGTCTGGTTACCGGTAACCTGATTGGCTGAAGCGACATCGAGGGCGGGAGAAGACATCAAGGACGGAAGGATGGCGCTGACCCGAGGAAGGTAAGTGCAGGGCTGGGGGGGACAAACTGGCTGCATTATGAGGACAAACTGGCTGTACTATAGGGGACAAACTGGCTGTATTATGGGGGACAAACTGGCTGCATTATGGGGGACAAACTGGCTGCATTATGGGGGACAAACTGGCTGCATTATGGGGGACAAACTGGCTGCATTTGGGGGACAAACTAGCGGCAATTGATTTTTTTTCAGTTTGTTTGCGCCCCCCAAAAGCATCACTTTGTCACTCTCTCACCACATCTCTCAGCTCACTCATCACTGATAAGTAACTCAGGATGATCCGATGATTCCATGGGCACTGATTAGGCTGCATTTAATTGGCACTGGTAAAGCTGCATTTGGCACTGGTAAAGCTGCATTTCATTGGGGGGTCGGTGCGTGCTCGAAGCGTCATCTCCCTGAAATGACTTTACCGCCTCCCTGAAATGAGCTTTTGCAGGTTGGGATGTCTGATATTTGGCAAATACAGTATCGCAGTATACAGTATCTAAAATATGCCATTTTGAAGCTTCCCTCCAACCACTTTGCAAAGATGTTTTTATTACAAATTATGTGAGCAGACTACAGTTGCACTTTAAGTATAGCTGTCAAGGTTTGCTCCTTTGTGAAGCAGAAAAAAATAACATTGTGAATAAAACAATTATATTTTAAAACAGAATTGATTTTTGAGTTCACCCAATGTAAATGTACGTACATATACTAAAACTTTTTAACAACTCGCCCACTGGGCAGTTATACCGCCTTCATAACCAAGCCAATTTTCAGCTTTCAGTTCTCACATTTTGAATGAGACTTACTCAGTCATGAAACACTGTACCCATATGAAATTTGGGCCCCATTAAATCACTACTGTTTTTTTTTGTGCTCTAAAAAGACTGAAAGTTTTGTAAGAAAAATGCATTTTTATTCGTCTGTTTTAAATTTAGAATTTTTCTAAATAAATTTTGGCCAAAAGTTATACTGCTACATTCCTTTGGTAAAAATAATCCATCAATGTATATTGGCCCAGGTTTACACTGGACTGCGGGAGTGAAGCTGTGCGAGTTCAGCTGAACTCTCATGCCGCGTACACACGATTGATTTTTTCGACGGTGAAAACACCGTCGAGAAAATCGACGTGAAAAACGAGGAACAGCTTGTTCCCCCCACACACGGCCGTTTTAAATGACATTTTTTTTGGTCGAAAAAAACTACCGTGTGTGGGCTCCGCGGCAGTGTTTCCCTATGGGAAAACTGCCGCCGAAAAAAACGACGGGAATCACGACGAGAAAAATTAGAGCATGTTCTAATTTTTCTCGTCGTGATTAATGCCGTTTTTCCCGTCGAGAAAAACGACATAAAGCCCACAGACGATCGTTTTTCTCATCCAAAGGAAAAAATGAAATTTTTCTCGACGGGAAAAACGGTCGTGTGTACACGGCATCATGATTTCACTCCTGATTTTGGCCACAATTGGAGAAATCTGTGAAGGTTTCAGCCCAGATGTCAAGGTAAATTGCGGCCGAAATCGTAAAAAGCAGTCCAGAAACGACTTTTTAAAATCGATGCAGCGTTGCAAAGATTAGGACGGTGCAAATGACACCGATTTGACATGTCAAATCGCACGAGTGTGAACCAGGTATAATGTTGTCTTTGGCACCATAGCTTGTTGACTCCAACCTTCACAATCTTTGAAAATTGATTACACCTGATGTACTGACGGCCTTTCTAATTTCTTGAGACACTAAGCCCTGGTTCACACTGGTGCGATTTGATATGCGTTTTGACATGTCAAATTGGCGATATTTGCCGCAAATTGCCGGCAATGGCACTGTCCTAATCATCCGCTCACACTTTCACAAAATTCTACAAAGTTGATGTAGGTGCATCTTCAGATGCCTCTTTTGGCCGCAAGGTTTTGCAAGTGGCTGTTTAGAGTTGCAGCTTCTAGGACCAATCTCCCCATAGGGTCTTCCTGTTGGTCGGATCTCAACTCCTTTTTGGTCAGTCTGGGTAGGTTGTCTTCCCCCAGTAAGGTTGCTCCACAGTACTGCTTGGGGACTCCTACGATAGTGACCCCTATCTCTTCTGCTCTTGAGCCTCCCTTGGCTTGGAGTTCAGCCCCTTGGCAAAGGGCCCACACCCCGTCAGGTGCCACTTGGGTCCAGTCTTCAATACTGTGGGTGTGAACATGAGACCTTCTGGACAGGGCGTCCGCATCTCGGTTTCCCGCCCCAGGTCTATATTTCAAGCTGAAATTGAAGGCAGACAACGCCGCCAGCCATCTATGTCCTGTGGCATCCAGCTTCGCTGTGGTAAACAGGTAGGTAAGGGGGTTGTTATCCGTTTTGACAGTGAAATCTGCCCCATATAGGTAATCTCAAAGTTTGTCTACTACGGCCCACTTGAGGGCCAGGAACGCCAACTTATGGGTGGGATAGTTCTTTTCAGAGGGGGTCAAGCTTCTGCTCACATACGCAACAGGTCTCTGTTGCCCTTCGTGCTCCGATAGAGTACTCCTCCCAGACCATCATGACTGGCATCCACATGGAGTTCGTAAGGCTTCTTTGGGTCTGCATAGGCCAGAACAGGGGCGGTGGTCAAACTCTTTTTCAGCATCTGAAAAGGTGCCTTCACACCTCTCAGTCCACTGGTCCTTGATTGACTCCCCTGGCTTCCTGGGGCCCGAGTTATCCTCTTCCCCCTCCGTCTTCAGCAACTCATTCAAGGGTCTCGCTATTCGAGCAAACCCCTCCACGAACCTCCTGTAATAGGAACAGAATCCTAGAAAGGACCTGAGTTCTGTTACGGTAGTAGGTCTTGGCCAGGAGGTGACAGCCTCCAGTTTTTCAGGGTCTGTGGAAACCCCATTTTCAGACACTACGTGTCCCAGATAGTTGACTGAAGACTGATAAAATTGGAATTTCTCAGGTGAGAGCTTGAGTCCTTCTTCACTCAGTCTCTTCAAGACCTTCTCCAGCCTTTCTTCATGTTCCTCCAAAGTTCTGCCAAAGACTATGATGTCATCCAAGTATACAAGGACCTCGATGAGGTTCATGTCTCCCACAGTCTTCTCCATGAGTCTTTGGAATGTGGCTGGAGCTCCAGACAGACCTTGAGGCATCCGATTGAATTCAAAGAATCCCACCGGGGTTATGAAAGCCATCTTTTCTTTGTCTTCCGGGTGCATCGGGATCTGATAATACCCACTCTTTAAGTCCATAACACTGAACCACTTGGCTCCGGACAAGCTCTGCAAGGCATTTTCTATCCTTGGAGTGGTATACTGATCCGGAGTGGTCCTCCTGTTGAGGGTCCTATAGTCAATACACAACCTTAGTGACCCGTTCTTCTTCCGGACCACTACGATGGGGGAGGCATACGGACTTCTAGATTCTTGGATCACACCTGTTCGCTTGAGCTCAGCAAGCTGTTCCCTCAAATCTTCGAGGTCTGCCAATGGAACTCGCCTAACCCTTTCTCTGAAGGGCTTGTCTTCCTGGAGGCGGATTCGATGGGTGGCACTCCTAGCACACCCCACATCAAACTCATCATGTGAGATGATCCTCTCCCACCGAGTCAACTGGTTCCGGGCTCTCTCTCTCCAAGCCCTGGGCAGGTTTGGATTCTCCATGGAAAGCTTTTCCCACACTGTACTCTCTCCATCTGTCTTCCCCACATCTGATGAGGCAACTGGTGTGGCTGGGCTCACCCGGCCCAATAACAGCCTGGCTGGGACTTCCATGGGGCCATCCGTGGTGTTTCTGACACTCACAGGCACCTTGCAGTGGGCCTTCTTCAGGACCCTCACCGGGACCATTTCCGGGACTACCTCCAAGCCCGAAGGTTCTTCTCTTGGGTCGGGTTCCAACATCACAAAAGGGCCCGGCTGCTCCCAAGTGAGTTTCACTGTGGCCTTTAAGCAGGTTACTTCACCGGGTTGCAGCCCTATCCCTTTTTTTCCCGAGTCTCCAGACCTTCCCCACCCCCTCTTCCGGGGCCTTTTGTTCTAAGATCAGTCGTTGGAAGGCGGTCTTCAACATTGGATGAATCTCCGTGACTGGGAGGTTCTTCCTTCTTGTTAGCGGGACCAAAAGTCTTCGGACCAGATCCGTGTTAGTTCATATTATCAAGGAACTCCGGTTAGCTCCAGGTGGTCGGGGACACACCACAGCCAAGGTGTCGAACACTTCCCCCTTCCCTGCTATGGATGGGTCAAACGTCAGTCTTATAGGTAGATAGCCATCATAAGGAAACTTTTCTGTTCCAATTCCCCATATCTCCAAGTCTTCAATCTTCTGAATGGGTAGGTGACTTAGGTGCCTGTCGTAGAAGTCTCGGTACAACAGGGTCACCTGCGCTCCAGTATCCAACAGGGCTCTTGTGTAGATCCCCTCTACTTGAATGGATACGATTGGAGAGGGACCCACCAGTTTCTCTGGGTACTGCTTCAAAGGGGTCTCTGTCCTTGGATCTTTGCATTTCCCTGCTTGACTTTCCTTGCTCTTTTTGTCTTTGGACCTAAGTCTCTCCTGAGCCTGGTATGCATTGATCTCTCTCCTCTGTATGGGTGTAACTACCCGCTGAGGGACTTTATTGTGTTTCTTTGGAGTACGTTCCTTCTGAGGAACCCTTGGTTTCTTCTGTGGGGCCCTGGCCCCTTCTCTCATGTGCTTCTTATTCAGTATGGAGTTCCTTGATGATGATGGGCACCCGGTTGACTCCTTCACAGGGGCCCGTTGAAGTTTTCCGGCGGCTTGCGGTTATTCAGTCTCTTCTTCTTGGGACTGGCACACACTTTGGCCAGATGGCCAGCTCGCCCACAATTGAAACAGATCACATTTCCCCAATTTTCCAGGGATGCGGGTGCTGAGGTATTCGGGAACAATTCCTTCCTCGGACTTTCCCTCTCTGGTACCCTTGACTCCTTTTCCATCAAGGAGGTCAACATTACCAGCACCTGGGACATCTGCGACTTCAAGGTATCCACCTCTGCGTCTCTCTCTAAGGTCATGGACCATCACCGGAGGAGGGTTCACCGTCAACTGGTTGGCTCCTCTTTTTCACCTCCAGCATAGCTTCTTCCTCTCTGACTACTCGGATCAAGTCAGGGTACTCCAGGCTCGCAGTACCGCCAACTCCCGGCAATCTTACTCAACCCACTCTGGCACAGTCAGTCTAGGGTTAATATCCTATCACTCTCAGGTGTATTATACTTGATAATCTCTAAACAGTCAGACAACACACTGAGGCAAGAATATAGAATATATATATCAGTTTTACTGGTAATGAAGGATTCAAGGTATAACATGCAACATATACATGGGCCTGCAGAGCCCTGCATCAATCAATGTACTAGGTGCAGCACAGTAATATGGCGCCGCGCAGTGTCCACCACGCAGAGCTATTATGGCGTGCGTTCGCCTATGGCGCAGTAACACAAACTTTCTAAACTCCCCCCTAAGTCAGGCCTGACATGGAATGGAACTGAGTCTCTATCCCCTAGGAAAGGAAGGTTTCTTCACCGATCCCAGCCTAGGACTTCAACCTCCTGTGTGTCGCACACAGCGTCTCCTCCGATCGAGTCCTCGAACCAATTCACGTCCTATCACGACGGGTAAGGATCCACCCAGACTCCGCAGTATGGTGGAAGGCTCTTCGGACTTCAAGCAAGGCCTTAGGCTTCAGGCCTTGCTTCACAGCCGATCCGCACAGGATGACTTGTCACTTGACGCGCCGTGTCCCAAGAGAGCGAGCTCCGCCTCCCACTTAAGTAACCCCTCCCATGAGTCTCTGCGGTGGAACCTCCGCCCTCAGCCCGAATGGGGATCTGGGTAACGTAGTCCTGGGCCTTAGAAGAGACCCCGCTACATATGTATGGGGGTAGAACTGTATATATGTATGGTGTATGGGGGGGGGGAGAACTGTATATATGTATGGTGTATGGGGGGAGAACTGTATATATGTATGGTGTATGGGGGGGAACTGTATATATGTATGGTGTATGGGGGGAGAACTGTATATATGTAAGGGGGGGGGAGAACTGTATATATGTATGGTGTATGGGGGGGAGAACTGTATATATGTATGGTGTATGGGGGGAGAACTGTATATATGTATGGTGTATGGGGGGGAGAACTGTATATATGTATGGGGGGAGAACTGTATATATGTATGGTGTATGGGGGGGAGAACTGTATATATGTATGGTGTATGGGGGGGAGAACTGTATATATGTATGCGGGGGAGAACTGTATATATGTATGGTGTATGGGGGGGGAGAACTGTATATATGTATGGTGTATGGGGGGGAGAACTGTATATATGTATGGTGTATGGGGGGGAGAACTGTATATATGTATGGTGTATGGGGGGGGGGGGAGAACTGTATATATGCATGGGGGGAGAACTGTATATGTTGTGAACTTTTGGGGATTATAGCTCCACGGGACTAAGTGCATAAACCGTTGACTTTTAAACAAAAAGGCTTTTATTTGTGAATAAAGCAAAAATAACGCTTAATTCAGCACACAGAAAAGTATAAACTAAAGTCCACTTATCTTCCAGCATAAATCAAAAGTCCTGCTTGTCTTCAGCACAAAAATAAACCAAAGGAAAGACACATACAGTTTTGTAGGGGAAATTCCAGAGCCCTTGCTGAATCTTTCCAAGCTCCCAGCAAACAGACAGCTCCTCTCCACAGGTGCAATCCTCATACTCCTTCCCCACACCTCTAGCATCACTTCCTGTTTTATGAGCTGTCTTCCTGGAAGCCCTTAACCCCCTGTGTGCTGACTCCCAGTGGTCAGGAGTGGAGGCTCTATCCCACCCGAATGTCACTTTAGAGCCTCCGAAATTCCGGGCCCCAAATACCTCTCTATTAAGACAAAGAGCCAGTCCTCTCTGGACTATTTATTTTGCCAGAAATTCCTCACCCATTGGGTGACCTCCTGAACACTATTACCACTCGTTAAAGGGACCATAACCCAAATATTGGTGCTACATAGCACCCGTCCAGGACCCAACCTTGGCGTCCTGTACATTTCCCCCCCCCTCTGCCTCAACGCGGAGGTGTTGGAGGCACCACTCGACACCATACAAGGGACTCGGGAGAGGGCATCGGCATTCTGATGTTGTCTCCCGGGTCTGTGTTCTACCACGAAATTGAACTCCTGGAGAGAAAGGAACCACCTTGTCACCCTGGCATTGGTGTGCTTGTTTTGCCTCATCCAGGTAAGGGGAGCGTGGTCCGACATCAAGCGAAACTTCCTACCTAGGAGGAAATATCGTAGGGAGTCCAAAGCCCACTTGATGGCGAGACACTCCCGCTCTACCACAGCGTAGTTTTTCTCAGCTGCTGTCAGCTTCCTACTAAGAAAAACTACGGGATGCTCTTCTCCATTGCTTTCCTGCGACAGGACTGCTCCCAATCCCTCACTTGAAGCATCTGTCTGCACTACAAAATCTTTTGCGAAATCCGGAGCTACAAGCACCGGATCCTGGCACAATGCCGTCTTAAGCTTTTGAAAAGCTTTCTCGGCCTCGGCATTCCACTTTATCATCACTAACTTTCTGCCCTTGGTCAAGTCCGTCAGCGGTGCAGCAATGGTGGCGAAGTTGGGGACAAACCTCCTATAATAGCCAACTATGCCCAGAAACGCTCTGACCTGCTTCTTGGTTAGGGGACGGGGCCAGTCCTGTATGGCTTCCACCTTACTCATTTGGGGCTTCACCAACCCCCTACCCACAATATACCCTAGGTACTTGGCTTCCTCCATCCCAATGGCACACTTCTCCGGATTGATGGTGAACCCTGCTCTTCTCAAGGAGTCTACCACTGCCTGAACCCGGGGAAGATGGGACTCCCAATCAGTGCTGAAGATGACTATGTCATCTAAGTAGACGGAAGCGTACTGTTGATGTGGGCACAGAGTTTTGTCCATGGCCCTTTGGAACGTGGCAGGGGCAGAGTGTAGACCAAATGGCATCCTTTTGTATTGGAAGTGGCCTTCTGGGGTAGAGAAGGCCGTTTTCTCCCTGGCTTCCTTGGTCAGGGGAATCTGCCAGTACCCTTTTGTGAGGTCCAGCGTGGTGATGTACCTGGCAGGACCTAACCTCTCAATTAGCTCATCTACTCGTGGCATGGGATACGCATCAAACTTGGAGACTTCATTAAGTTTTCTGAAGTTGTTACAGAAGCGGAGGGGGCCGTTGGGTTTGGGTACCAACACGATTGGACTTGACCACTCGCTTTGTGACTCTTCAATGATTTCAAGTTCGAGCATTCTTTTAACCTCGTCAGATACCGCCACCCTATGAGCTTCTGGGATACGGTAAGGCTTTAACCGGATTTTTACATTGGGTTCGGTTACGATGTCATGCTTGATGACATTGGTGAGACCAGGCAATTCTGAAAACATAACCCTATTTCTTTGCAGAAACTCTTTTGCTTGCTGGGTTTGGGGTCTAGTCAGGGTGGCAGCAACCTGCATCAGGTCGATCCCTGCATGGTCCCCTGACTGTACCCCTACCACCGCAGATACCTGTTCCCTGTCTCTCCAGGGTTTCAATAAATTCACGTGATAGATTTGGTAGGGTTTTCTTTTCCCTGGCTGGTGTATCTTGTAGTTCACCTCACCTACTTTCTCTACTACCTCAAATGGGCCTTGCCACTTGGCCAAGAATTTGCTCTCCACCGTGGGTATTAGAACAGCCACCCGGTCTCCTACTTGAAACTGTCTAATTTTAGCCGACCGGTTATACACTCTTCTTCTCTCCCTCACCAGCGGCATCACCTTAGCCACCCTCTCTCGCATTTGAGAGATATGTTCTACCACAGTTTTATGTGGTGAGGACTCACTTTCCCATGTTTCTTTTACTAGGTCGAGCAACCACCGGGGCCTTCGTCCATACACTAGCTCAAACGGCGAGAAGCCCGTGGATGCTTGTGGAACCTCCCGGATGGCAAACAGCAAGGCAGGGATATCCCAATCCTTCCCGTCTTTCTGGACCACTCTTTTCAACATGGACTTTAGAGTTTTATTAAATCTCTCGACTAGGCCATCGGTCTGTGGATGATAAACGGACGTCCGCAACTCCTTAATCTGAAACAGTTTGCATAAGTCCGCCATCACCTTTGACATAAAAGGGGTGCCCTGGTCCGTCAGTATCTGTTTGGGGAACCCAGTCCGTGAGAACATTTGAAACAACTCCTGGGAAATGGCCTTAGAGGAAGCTTTCCTCAAAGGGATTGCTTCTGGATACCTAGTTGCGTAATCTAGTATGACCAATATGTATTGTGCCCCCTTGCCGACTTTACCAGGGGTCCCACCAGATCCATAGCGATCCGCTCGAATGGGACCTCAATAATTGGCAAGGGTACTAGAGGGTTTCTATAGTGGGGCATCGGGGCAGTTAACTGGCAAATGGGACAAGATGCACAATATTTTTAACCTCGGCCTTCACTCCTGGCCATAAAACCGGTCGGTTATCCTGGCCTCTGTTTTCTCTGCCCCCAGGTGTCCTCCTAGTGCGTCGTTGTGGCCTAGATCAAGGAGCATCCGCCGATATGGTTGGGGAACCAGCAACTGCTCTACAGTTTCCCCTCGGCTCTCAGCTACTCTATATACCAAGTCCCCCTTCAATGCAAAATGAGGAAACCTCTGATCTGCCCCTGGCATTTGTAAGACCCCATCAATAACAGAAACCTGCTCTCGAGCATTGATCAAGGTAGGATCCTGTAATTGGGCGGTGCCGAATGCACCCCTGGATACATCCAGGTCTGGATGCACTGGCCTCGAGGATGTTTCCCCCTCATCCTCCTCAGCCGGAGAGAGCTCCTCATCTTCCTCCCCCAGCATGACTTGTAATGGGAAAACTTCCCCCCCCTCAGAGATCAACTCGGTTTTAAGACCTGGAACAGAAACATTATCACCCACATTAGTATTCTCTGTAACTTCACTATCAGTGACGGGTATCTCCATATTAGAGGGGTGTGTTGTGGGGGTTTCAGGCCCGGATCCCTCAGACTCTGTCCCTTCCAGGCCCTGTGTCCCCAGTACTCCGGGCAGCCCCATCTGTACCTGGTTCCATAGTTCAAGAAATAGTGGACAGTCCCGCCCCACTATGATGTCATGTATTAAGCTTTTCACCACCCCAACCTCTTGTGTAACTGAAATATGGCCATAGGAAACCGTTACTGGGACCAGGGGGTACTCCCTGGTGTCCCCATGGATACACACTACCCGTAGAGTCTTATTCACTGGGCCGAGTCTCCCGAGCACCCTGGCATGTACCAGTGTTATCATGCTGCCGGAGTCCAGGAGCGCCTTGGCAGGAAGGTGGTTCACCCACACTTCACACTCGAACCGTCCTTCAGCCAGATCAAGATGAGTGGCACACACTCTTTGCACATAGAAGGAGCTTCTCCGACCGGTCCCACAGTCCATAGGCTCCTCCTGCAGCGGGCACTGTGCCCGGGTATGCCCCCAGGACCGACATCGCCAACACTGTAGGTCCCCCATCCGTGGGACAGGAACCAACCTTTGTGGTTCTGCGGAGGATGATGCAGGTTTGCGGGTTCCAACGTCAGGCAGGGCTTCTCTCCTCTGTGCTGTGGCTGGTCTGGTTGCCCTTGGTGTGGGTTCCCGACGCTTGGCAGGCCCAAGCAGGTCCTCTACCACGGTGTACCTTTCGACCAACTCAACCAGCTGGTCAGCAGTTGCAGGGTCTCCGTGGCTTACCCAGCGCTGTAGGTCATCTGGCAGGGACCGCAGGTACCAATCCATCACCACCCGTTCCACCATTTGTGGGCCTGACAATTTTTCGGGCTGCAGCCATTTTTTCACCAGCTGCACTAGTTCGTGCATTTGGGACCTAGGTGGTCGGTCAGGTTTGTACCGCCAGCGATGCACTCTCTGAGCCCGGACGGCTGTGGTCACTCCCAGGCGGGCCAGGATCTCTGCCTTCAGCCGTTCATAGTCGCTGATGTGCTCAGATGGGAGATCAAAATAGGCCTTTTGCGGGTCACCGGTGAGGAAAGGGGAGATAATGCCAGCCCATTGGTCACGGGGCCACCCCTCTCTCTCCGCTATTCTTTCAAAGGTGGTGAGAAAGGCCTCTACATCATCGCTGGGTGTTAGTTTTTGTAAGAAATGGGTGGCTCTCACGGACACTTGGTTGCCAGCGGCAACGACCGCTTGCTCTCGTCCCTGAGCCAGCCGCTGTACTGCCTCCTGCAAGGCAGCCACCTGTGCTCGAGTGGACTCCTGCTGGGCCGTAAACTGGGTAGTTAGCAGCAGTGTGCTTTCCTTATGGCGACGGTTTGCCTCTGCTAAAGCTTGCTGTTGGGTCGCAATGGGTTGTTGCTGGGTCGCAGTGGCTTGCTGCTGGGTCGCAGTGACTTGTGCCAAAGCCTTGATGACCTCCTCCATGCCTTTGTCTGCTGTTTGCAATGTCTGAGCTGACTTCACCCAAGACATGCCATAAGCCCACTGTTTCTTTAAATGTCAGTTTGTTTTTTAAACGGTTTTTGCAGCTGCAAATGTACTTTGCACGCATCCAAGGCACCAGTTGTGAACTTTTGGGGATTATAGCTCCACGGGACTAAGTGCATAAACCGTTGACTTTTAAACAAAAAGGCTTTTATTTGTGAATAAAGCAAAAATAACGCTTAATTCAGCACACAGAAAAGTATAAACTAAAGTCCACTTATCTTCCAGCATAAATCAAAAGTCCTGCTTGTCTTCAGCACAAAAATAAACCAAAGGAAAGACACATACAGTTTTGTAGGGGAACTTCCAGAGCCCTTGCTGAATCCTTCCAAGCTCCCAGCAAACAGACAGCTCCTCTCCACAGGTGCAATCCTCATACTCCTTCCCCACACCTCTAGCATCACTTCCTGTTTTATGAGCTGTCTTCCTGCAAGCCCTTAACCCCCTGTGTGCTGACTCCCAGTGGTCAGGAGTGGAGGCTCTATCCCACCCGAATGTCACTTTAGAGCCTCCGAAATTCCGGGCCCCAAATACCTCTCTATCAAGACAAAGAGGACTGCGAGCCAGTCCTCTCTGGACTATTTATTTTGCCAGAAATTCCTCACCCATTGGGTGACCACCTGAAAACTATTACCACTCGTTAAAGGGACCATAATCCAAATATTGGTGCTACATAGCACCCGTCCAGGACCCAACCTTGGCGTCCTGTACAATATGTATGGTGTATGGGGGGGGAGAACTGTATATATGTATGGTGTATGGGGGGGAGAACTGTATATATGTATGGTGTATGGGGGGAGAACTGTATATATGTATGGGGGGGAGAACTGTATATGTATGGTGTATGGGGGGAACTGTATATATATATATATATATATATATGGTGTATGGGGGGAGAACTGTATATATGTATGGTGTATGGGGGGAGAACTGTATATATGTATGGTGTATGGGGGGGAGAACTGTATATATGTATATGGGGGGAACTGTATATATGTATGGGGGGGGGAAACTGTATATATGTATGGTGTATGGGGGGGAGAACTGTATATATATGGTGTATGGGGGGAGAACTGTATATATGTATGGTGTATGGGGGGGAGAACTGTATATATGTATGGTGTATGGGGGGGGAGAACTGTATATATGTATGGTGTATGTGGGAGAACTGTATATATGTATGGTGTATGGGGGGGAGAACTGTATATATGTATGGGGGAGAACTGTATATATGTATGGTGTATGGGGGGGGGGAGAACTGTATATATGTATGGTGTATGGGGGGAGAACTGTATATATGTATGGTGTATGGGGGGAAAACTGTATATATGTATGGTGTATGGGGGGGAGAACTGTATATACGTATGGGGGAAGAACTGTATATATGTATGGTGTATGGGGGGGGGAGAACTGTATATATGTATGGTGTATGGGGGGGAGAACTGTATATATGTATGGGGGGGAGAACTGTATATTTGTATGGTGTATGTGGGGAGAACTGTATGTATATGGTGTATAGGGGGAGAACTGTATATATGTATGGTGTATGGGGGAAAACTGTATATATGTATGGTGTATGGGGGGGAGAACTGTATATATGTATGGGCGGGGGGAGAACTGTATATATGTATGGGGGGGGGGAGAACTGTATATATGTATGGTGTATGGGGGGAGAACTGTATATATATGGTGTATGGGGGGAGAACTGTATATATGTATGGTATATGGGGGGGGAGAACTGTATATATGTATGGTGTATGGGGGGGAGAACTGTATATATGTATGGTGTATGGGGGGGAGAACTGTATATATGTATGGTGTATGGGGGGGGGGGGGGAACTGTATATATGTATGGTGTATGGGGGGACTGTATATATGTATGGTGTATGGGGAGGGAGAACTGTATATATGTATGGTGTATGGGGGGAGAACTGTAAATATGTATGATGTATGGGGGGGGGGCTGTATATATGTATGGTGTATGGGGGGGACTGTATTTATGTATGGCAGGGTGGGGGAGAACTGTATATATGTATGGTGGGGTGGGGGAGAACTGTATATATGTATGGTGGGGGAGAACTGTATATATGTATGTTGTATGGGGGGAGAACTGTATATATGGGGGGCTGTATATATGTATGGTTGGGGGGGGAGAACTGTATATACATGGATGGTGTATGGGGGGAGAACTGTATATATGGGGGGGCTGTATATATGTATGGTGGGGTGGGGGAGAACTGTATATATGTATGGTGTATGGGGGGGAGAACTGTATATATGGGGGGCTGTATATATGTATGGTGGGGGGGTAGAACTGTATATATATGGATGGTGTATGGGGGGAGAACTGTATATATGGGGGGGCTGTATATATGTATGGTGGGGTGGGGGAGAACTGTATATATGTATGGTGTATGGGGGGGGGAGATTTGTATATATGGGGGCGGTATATATGTATGGTGTATGGGGGGGGGAACTGTATATATGGGGGTTGTATATATGTATGGTGGGGGGGGAGAACTGTATATATATATGGATGGTGTATGGGGGGGAGAACTGTATATATGTATGGGCGGGGGGAGAACTGTATATATGTATGGGGGGGAACTGTATATATGTATGGTGTATGGGGGGGAGAACTGTATATATATGGTGTATGGGGGGAGAACTGTATATATGTATGGTGTATGGGGGGGAGAACTGTATATATGTATGGTGTATGGGGGGGAGAACTGTATATATGTATGGTGTATGGGGGGGGAGAACTGTATATATGTATGGTGTATGGGGGGGAGAGCTGTATATATGTATGGTGTATGGGGGGGGGAGAACTGTATATATGTATGGTGTATGGGGGGGGAGAACTGTATATATGTATGGTGTATGGGGGGGAGAACTGTATATATGTATGGTGTATGGGGGGGGACTGTATATATGTATAGTGTATGGGGAGGGAGAACTGTATATATGTATGGTGTATGGGGGGGACTGTATATATGTATGGTGTATGGGGGGGACTGTATATATGTATGGTGTATGGGGGGGCTGTATATATGTATGGTGTATGGGGGGGACTGTATTTATGTATGGCGGGGTGGGGGAGAACTGTATATATGTATGGTGGGGTGGGGGAGAACTGTATATATGTATGGTGGGGGAGAACTGTATATATGTATGTTGTATGGGGGGGAGAACTGTATATATGGGGGGCTGTATATATGTATGGTGGGGGGGGGGAGAACTGTATATACATGGATGGTGTATGGGGGGAGAATTGTATATATGGGGGGGCTGTATATATGTATGGTGGGGTGGGGGAGAACTGTATATATGTATGGTGTATGGGGGGGGAGAACTGTACATATGGGGGGCTGTATATATGTATGGTGGGGTGGGGGAGAACTGTATATATGTATGGTGTATGGGGGGAACTGTATATATGGGGGGTTGTATATATGTATGGTGGGGGGGGGAGAACTGTATATATATGGATGGTGTATGGGGGGGAGAACTGTATATATGTATGGGCGGGGGGAGAACTGTATATATGTATGGGGGGGAGAACTGTATATATGTATGGTGTATGGGGGAGAACTGTATATATATGGTGTATGGGGGGAGAACTGTATATATGTATGGTGTATGGGGGGAAAACTGTATATATGTATGGTGTATGGGGGGGAGAACTGTATATATGTATGGTGTATGGGGGGGAGAACTGTATATATGTATGGTGTATGGGGGGGGGGAGAACTGTATATATGTATGGTGTATGGGGGGGGGAGAACTGTATATATGTATGGTGTATGGGGGGGGGAGAACTGTATATATTGTGAGGGGGTTAGCTCGGCAGCGGGTGTGTGTGACCCCTGAGATGGGCTCCCCACACAAAAACAGGCCCAGCAAACGGAGGTTGTGGTTTTCAAAATCAAAAAGGTGCGGTTTATTTTCTATTTACAGTGACAAAACACAGCAAAGCAAAAGAAACATAAACAAAATAAATCCTGGTCAACTTGACCTCTGACTAAACATACAGGTTTCCTAACTAACAACTGGGATCAGCCTAGTGCTGTCCTAGTCCCTAAGTCCCTGGTTTTAAATGTCCAAGCAAATAGCCACACAGGCTTTGTCTCACCGCACAGGGGTTCACTCTCCCTAGACAGTCCACACAGGTCTGGGTCCAGGCATGAGCTAACATCTAATGAAGCTGGGAGTTTTTATAGAGGCCTTGAACGAGCTGACAAGCTTCAGCTGGTCTCATCAACTCCCTGTCTGCACGACGCCCCACACTCTCCCTAGAGTATGAGTCATCCATGAGCCCACTAGCCTCAGCTGGGCTTATACAACTCTCCACCTAGTTGTATAAGTCGGCGTAAAGCCTGAATCTGGGCGAAATATATCTACCCCCCTGGATGCAACCAGGTGACTTTACCTTCCTGCTGTCACATACCCCCCCCCCTCTTGTTTTAACCTCGGGGTTGGAACACCAGCAATCAGGCATTCATGTACTCGAGACAAAGCATCCACATTCCCCCATTTGAACGCCAGGGCGATGCTTTACTGTGAAGTTGAATTCCTGGAGGGCCAGGAACCACCTATTCACTCTTCTATTTGTTTCCTTGTTTTGAGCCATCTACTTTAACGGAGCGTGATCCGTAACCATGTCAAAGTGCCTACCTAGCAGGTAGTACCGAAGGGAATCTAGAGCCCACTTCACCGCTAAACACTCCTTTTCAACTGGTGGCGTAATTTACCTCATGGGACTTCAACTTCCTGCTGAGGTAAATGACTGGGTGCTCTTCCCCGTTCCAGACCTGGGACAATACTGCTCCTAACCCCACATCTGACGCATCACTTTGTACGACAAAGTCTTTTAGAGAAGTCGGGTGAGTACAACACTGGCCTGGCTACATAAGGCTTGTTTCAAGAATTGGAATGCTGCCTCAGCCTCGGGGGTCCATTTAATCATGACCGACCCTTTCCCCTTCGTCAGGTTGGTTAGGGGCACAGCCTTAGAAGCAAAGTGGGGAATGAATCGCCGATAATACCCAGCGATTCCCAGAAAGGCTCGTACCTGCTTCTTGCTGTTGGGACGTGGCCAACTCTGGATGGCCTCGACTTTGTTGAGTTGGGGTTTTATTACTCCCCTCCCAATGGTGTACCCAAGATATTTGGCCTCCTCCTGCCCAATGGTACACTTCTTGGGGTTAGCCGTAAACCCCGCTTCCCGAACAGAGTCCAGGACTGCTTGCACTTTTGGCAGATGTGAGGCCCAATCTGTGCTATGGACAATTACGTCATCCAGGTAAGCCGCAGCATACTTCCGATGGGGCCTCAGCATCTGGTCATTTTCCGCTGGAATGTGGCCGGCGCATTCTGTAACTCGAACGGCATTCTTTTATATTGGAACGCCCCGTCTGGGGTTACAAATGCAGTTTTCTCTTTGGCCGACTTGGCCAGGGGGATTTGCCAATACCCTTTTGTGAGGTCAAGAGTCGTCATGTATCGGGCTGTTCCCAGCCGGTCGATCAACTCATCTATACGTGGCATGGGGTAGGTGTCAAATTTTGTAACTTTGTTTAACTGACGAAAATCGTTACAAAATCGCCAGCTCCCATCCGGTTTAGGCACCAACACAATGGGACTAGACCAATCACTTTGGGACTCCTCTATCACCCCTAAGTTCAGCATTTTCTGTACTTCCTCCCGTATTGCCTCCCGTCGGGCCTCTGGGATCCGATAGGGTTTTAACTTCACCCTTTCACCGGGCGGGGTAATGATGTCATGCTCTACCCCAGATGTTTGTCCCGGCAGCTCAGAGAATACCTCCTTGTTGCGAAGCACAAACTCCTTAACCTCCTGTTGTTGGGGTTGTGACAAGGTGGCTGCTATTCCAACCTCAGGAATCACGCAACCAGTTTGAGCTGGTGACCAAGTGTCTGCGACTAGGGGACTCTCTATCCCTCCAGGCTTTCAACAGATTAACGTGATAGATCTGTTCGGGCTTTCACCTTCCTGGTTGTCTGACCTTGTAATTCACTTCGCTCACTTTTTCCATTATCTCGTAGGGGCCTTGCCATTTGGCAAGGAATTTACTTTCAACCGTAGGGACAAGTACCAGTATCCTATCCCCCGGGGAAAAGGTACGGGTCTTGGCTCCACGGTTGTACACTCTCTGCTGTGCTAACTGTGCTTGGGCCAAATGTTCCTTCACGATGGGCATTACCTGTGCAATTCGGTTCTTGCATCAGGGCGACATGCTCAATCACACTCCTGTGGGGAGAACTCTCACTTTCCCAAGTTTCCTTGGCAATATCCAACAGCCCTCTTGGGTGTCTCCCATACAGTAACTCAAAGGGGGAGAATCCCGTAGAGGATTGGGGCACCTCCCTAATAGCAAACATCAGATAAGGAATTAGACAGTCCCAATCCTTTCCATCTCTATCCACCACTTTCTTCAACATTTTGTTTTAGGGTTTTGTTGAATCTTTTAACCAGCCCATCGGTTTGGGGGTGATACACAGATGTACGTAATTGCGTCACTTTGAACAATTTACACAGCTCCTTCATAACCCGGGACATAAAGGGTGTACCTTGGTCCGTAAGCAGTTCTTTACAAATACCCACCCGGCTAAACACAAGAGATAGCTCTTGGCTATGGTTTTGGCCGAGGTATTTCGGAGAGGGATCGCTTCTGGATAACGGGGTGGCATAGTCCATTATAACTAATATGTACTGGTGCCCCCTAGCGGACTTGATTATAGGACCTACCAAATCCATGGCGATCCTCTCAAACGGGACCTCAATGATGGGTAGAGGGACCAGCGGGCTACGGAAATGTGGCATCGGGGCCGACCTCTGACACACAGGGCAGGAGGAACAATAATTTTCTATATCCTTCATCACCCCCGGCCAATAGAATCTCTGTAATACCCTCTCTCGGGTTTTCTCTGTCCCCAGATGACCTCCAAGAATGTGCCCATGGGCCAACTCCAACACCAACTTCCTGTAAGGTTTGGGCACCACCAGCTGCTCAACGGTTTCTTCTGCCCTTTTTGCCACCCGATACAGTAGGTCCTTCTCTACGCTGAAGTATGGGCAAGTGCAGGTATTATCTGGGTTCACTAACTCGCCATCTATTTTCACTACGTTTTCCCGTGCCTTTATTAGGGCGGGGTCTTTTCAACTGTTCTGTGGCAAAGTTTTCCCTGTGAACCTCAAGATCAGAAAACTCCACAGACGGTAGGTTTTCGTCTGAGGAGGTGGGCTCCTCTCCAGTTTCTTGAGTCTCCCCTGCCAATACTGATAAGGGAAATTCCGGAGAGTCCTCACCACTCTCAGGGGAGTTCTGGCTATCACATTCCTGGTACATAGGGGCACCAGTGGGGGGCTCAGGATCATCCCACAGTTCCCAGAACTTCGGAAAATCCCTTCCCACAATGGCGTCATGCGGTAACTGAGATACTAAGCCCACTGGATGAGAGAGGGTACCTTTGGGGGTCTCGAAACACACTGTAGTCACTGGATACTCTCGGGTGTCCCCATGCACACAAATAACAGCTACCTTGCTATTCCCAGAGACCTCTGTTTTAACTAACTCAGCCTTTATCAGGGTCACAAGGCTACCTGAATCCAGCAATACCACAACATTTCTACCATTAACACACATTTTGCATAAATGTTTCTCAGTTCCTCGAATGGCAGTGCATGCGACTGTCGCACACAGCGACTGACGTCTGCCCGTCAGAAAGTCACACTGCATGGGTTCCTCCACTACCGGGCAATTGGCTGCAATATGTCCCGCTTGCCGGCAGCGGTAGCAAACGATCCTTCTTGCGGCCTCTTGAGCCGCTGATTTCCCAGGCTGTTCTCGCCAAACTTGGGGTAGAGCTCCCACCCTCTCACTCTCTCCACCCTCACCCCTTGGAATCCTCTTATCCGCCCCTGGGGATGGTCTCGTCTTAGGGTGGAAAGTCCGAGTGTCTCTGGAAGAGGCCGTCAGGTTCTCTGTAGCCAAGTATTTCTCCACACGATCCACAAGACCATCGGCCGTCTCTGGGTCTCCATGGCTTACCCACTTTTGGATGGCAGTAGGAAGAGCTCTCAAAAACCGATCCATTACAACACGTTCCACAATCTTTGGTGCGGACAAAGTCTCTGGCTGTAGCCACTTTCTGCTCAGGTGAATGAGATCATACATTGAGACCTGGGGGGTTTTCCAAGCTGGAAAGTCCAGTTATGCACACGCTGAGCCCGGACAGCCTGGGTGACACCCAGCCTTGCCAATATTTCAGCTTTTAGCATCACATAGTCTTTTGCTTGGTTAGGCTCTAGGTCATAGTAAGCTTTCTGCGATTCACCAGTTAACAGAGGAGCCACCAGTCCAGCCCACTGCTCCTCAGGCCACTTTTCTCTTTCAGCGGTCCTTTCAAATGTGGTCAAAAATACCTCTGGATCATCCTCTCCAGTCATTTTTGTCAATAAACGACTCACCCCAAAGGACGCGGTATTAGTGGGACGGCTTTCCTCACTGGTCTGCGGACGTTGCTGCATTACTGCTTCCATCTGTTGTTGTAGTTCTCTGCTCTTGCTTCTGCAACAGGTCTATGAAGCGGGCCTCAGATTGCTGCTGGGCTTGTTGCTGAGCCTCCAGACTCTGTTGCAAAAGTTGCGTTTGTCTGCTGCTGGGCTGCAAGGCTCTGTTGATGAGCTTGCTGCTGGGCTGCGAAGTTCTGTTGTTGAGCTGCAAGGCTCTGTTGATGAGCTGCAAGGCTCTTTTGCAAACCTGCATTTGTCTGCTGTTGATTGGCATTTGCTAGAGCCAGCTGCTTCAGTATCTCCTCCATGCTGGCTTAAAAAAAACTGCCCGCATTCTCCACCAACTGTGAGGGGGTTAGCTCGGCAGCGGGTGTGTGTGACCCCCGAGATGGGCTCCCCACACAAAAACAGGCCCAGCAAACGGAGGTTGTGGTTTTCAAAATCAAAAAGGTGCGGTTTAATTTCTATTTACAGTGACAAAACACAGCAAAGCAAAAGAAACATAAACAAAATAAATCCTGGTCAACTTGACCTCTGACTAAACATACAGGTTTCCTAACTAACAACTGGGATCAGCCTAGTGCTGTCCTAGTCCCTAAGTCCCTGGTTTTAAATGTCCAAAGCAAATAGCCACACAGGCTTTGTCTCACCGCACAGGGGTTCACTCTCCCTAGACAGTCCACACAGGTCTGGGTCCAGGCATGAGCTAACATCTAATGAAGCTGGGAGTTTTTATAGAGGCCTTAAACGAGCTGACAAGCTTCAGCTGGTCTCATCAACTCCCTGTCTGCACGACGCCCCACACTCTCCCTAGAGGTATGAGTCATCCATGAGCCCACTAGCCTCAGCTGGGCTTATACAACTCTCCACCTAGTTGTATAAGTCGGCGTAAAGCCTGAATCTGGGCGAAATATATCTACCCCCCTGGATGCAACCAGGTGACTTTACCTTCCTGCTGTCACAATATGTATGGTGTATGGGGAGTGTGAGGGGGTTAGCTCGGCAGCGGGTGTGTGTGACCCCCGGGATGGGCTCCCCACACAAAAACAGGCCCAGCAAACGGAGGTTGTGGTTTTCAAAATCAAAAAAAGGTGCGGTTTATTTTCTATTTACAGTGACAAAACACAGCAAAGCCAAAAGAAACATAAACAAAATAAATCCTGGTCAACTTGACCGCTGACTAAACATACAGGTTTCCTAACTAACAACTGGGATCAGCCTAGTGCTGTCCTAGTCCCTAAGTCCCTGGTTTTAAATGTCCAAGCAAATAGCAACACAGGCTTTGTCTCACCGCACAGGGGTTCACTCTCCCTAGACAGTCCACACAGGTCTGGGTCCAGGCATGAGCAAACATCTAATGAAGCTGGGAGTTCTTATAGAGGCCTAAATGAGCTGACAAGCTTCAGCTGGTCTCATCAACTCCCTGTCTGCACGACGCCCCACACTCTCCCTAGAGGTATGAGTCATCCATGAGCCCACTAGCCTTAGCGGGGCTTATACAACTCTCCACCTAGTTGTATAAGTCGGCGTAAAGCCTGAATCTGGGCGAAATATATCTACCCCCCTGGATGCAACCAGGTGACTTTACCTTCCTGCTGTCACATACCCCCCCCTCTTGTTTTAACCTCGGGGTTGGAACACCAGCAATCAGGCATTCATGTACTCGAGACAAAGCATCCACATTCCCCATTTGAACGCCAGGGCGATGCTTTACTGTGAAGTTGAATTCCTGGAGGGCCAGGAACCACCTATTCACTCTTCTAATTGTTTCCTTGTTTTGAGCCATCCACTTTAACGGAGCGTGATCCGTAACCATGTCAAAGTGCCTACCTAGCAGGTAGTACCGAAGGGAATCTAGAGCCCACTTCACCGCTAAACACTCCTTTTCAACGGTGGCGTAATTTACCTTATGGGACTTCAACTTCCTGCTGAGGTAAATGACTGGGTGCTCTTCCCCGTTCCAGACCTGGGACAATACTGCTCCTAACCCCACATCTGACGCATCACTTTGTACGACAAAGTCTTTAGAGAAGTCGGGTGAGTACAACACTGGCTGGCTACATAAGGCTTGTTTCAAGAATTGGAATGCTGCCTCAGCCTCGGGGGTCCATTTAATCATGACCGACCCTTTCCCCTTCGTTAGGTTGGTTAGGGGCACAGCCTTAGAAGCAAACTGGGGAATGAATCGCCGATAATACCCAGCGATTCCCAGAAAGGCTCGTACCTGCTTTTTGCTGTTGGGACGTGGCCAACTCTGGATGGCCTCGACTTTGTTGAGTTGGGGTTTTATTACTCCCCTCCCAATGGTGTACCCAAGATATTTGGCCTCCTCCTGCCCAATGGTACACTTCTTGGGGTTAGCCGTAAACCCCGCTTCCCGAACAGAGTCCAGGACTGCTTGCACTTTTGGCAGATGTGAGGCCCAATCTGTGCTATGGACAATTACGTCATCCAGGTAAGCCGCAGCATACTTCCGATGGGGCCTCAGCATCTGGTCCATTTTCCGCTGGAATGTGGCCGGCGCATTCTGTAACCCGAACGGCATTCTTTTATATTGGAACGCCCCGTCTGGGGTTACAAATGCGGTTTTCTCTTTGGCCAATTTGGCCAGGGGGATTTGCCAATACCCTTTTGTGAGGTCAAGAGTCGTCATGTATCGGGCTGTTCCCAGCCGGTCGATCAACTCATCTATACGTGGCATGGGGTAGGTGTCAAATTTTGTAACTTTGTTCAACTGACGAAAATCGTTACAAAATCGCCAGCTCCCATCCGGTTTAGGCACCAACACAATGGGACTAGACCAATCACTTTGGGACTCCTCTATCACCCCTAAGTTCAGCATTTTCTGTACTTCCTCCCGTATTGCCTCCCGTCGGGCCTCTGGGATCCGATAGGGTTTTAACTTCACCCTTTCACCGGGCGGGGTAATGATGTCATGCTCTACCCCAGATGTTTGTCCCGGCAGCTCAGAGAATACCTCCTTGTTGCGAAGCACAAACTCCTTAACCTCCTGTTGTTGGGGTTGTGACAAGGTGGCTGCTATTCCAACCTCAGGAATCACGCAACCAGTTTGAGCTGGTGACCAAGTGTCTGCGACTAGGGACTCTCTATCCCTCCAGGCTTTCAACAGATTAACGTGATAGATCTGTTCGGGCTTTCGCCTTCCTGGTTGTCTGACCTTGTAATTCACTTCGCTCACTTTTTCTATTATCTCGTAGGGGCCTTGCCATTTGGCAAGGAATTTACTTTCAACCGTAGGGACAAGTACCAGTATCCTATCCCCCGGGGAAAAGGTACGGGTCTTGGCTCCACGGTTGTACACTCTCTGCTGTGCTAACTGCGCTTGGGCCAAATGTTCCTTCACGATGGGCATTACCTGTGCAATTCGGTCTTGCATCAGGGCGACATGCTCAATCACACTCCTGTGGGGAGAACTCTCACTTTCCCAAGTTTCCTTGGCAATATCCAACAGCCCTCTTGGGTGTCTCCCATACAGTAACTCAAAGGGGAAGAATCCCCTAGAGGATTGGGGCACCTCCCTAATAGCAAACATCAGATAAGGAAGTAGACAGTCCCAATCCTTTCCATCTCTATCCACCACTTTCTTCAACATTTGTTTTAGGGTTTTGTTGAATCTTTCAACCAGCCCATCGGTTTGGGGGTGATACACAGATGTACGTAATTGCGTCACTTTGAACAATTTACACAGCTCCTTCATAACCCGGGACATAAAGGGTGTACCTTGGTCCGTAAGCAGTTCTTTACAAATACCCACCCGGCTAAACACAAGAGATAGCTCTTTGGCTATGGTTTTGGCCGAGGTATTTCGGAGAGGGATCGCTTCTGGATAACGGGTGGCATAGTCCATTATAACTAATATGTACTGGTGCCCCCTAGCGGACTTGATTATAGGACCTACCAAATCCATGGCGATCCTCTCAAACGGGACCTCAATGATGGGTAGAGGGACCAGCGGGCTACGGAAATGTGGCATCGGGGCCGACCTCTGACACACAGGGCAGGAGGAACAATAATTTTCTATGTCCTTCATCACCCCCGGCCAATAGAATCTCTGTAATACCCTCTCTCTGGTTTTCTCTGTCCCCAGATGACCTCCAAGAATGTGCCCATGGGCCAACTCCAACACCAACTTCCTGTAAGGTTTGGGCACCACAAGCTGCTCAACGGTTTCTTCTGCCCTTTTTGCCACCCGATACAGTAGGTCCTTCTCTACGCTGAAGTACGGATAAGTGCAGGTATTATCTGGGTTCACTAACTCGCCATCTATTTTCACTACGTTTTCCCGTGCCTTTATTAGGGCGGGGTCTTTCAACTGTTCTGTGGCAAAGTTTTCCCTGTGAACCTCAAGATCAGAAAACTCCACAGACGGTAGGTTTTCGTCTGAGGAGGTGGGCTCCTCTCCAGTTTCTTGAGTCTCCCCTGCCAATACTGATAAGGGAAATTCCGGAGAGTCCTCACCACTCTCAGGGGAGTTCTGGCTATCACATTCCTGGTACATAGGGGCACCAGTGGGGGGCTCAGGATCATCCCACAGTTCCCAGAACTTCGGAAAATCCCTTCCCACAATGGCGTCATGCGGTAACTGAGATACTAAGCCCACTGGATGAGAGGGTACCTTTGGGGGTCTCGAAACACACTGTAGTCACTGGATACTCTCGGGTGTCCCCATGCACACAAATAACAGCTACCTTGCTATTCCCAGAGACCTCTGTTTTAACTAACTCAGCCTTTATCAGGGTCACAAGGCTACCTGAATCCAGCAATACCACAACATTTCTACCATTAACACACATTTTGCATAAATGTTTCTCAGTTCCTCGAATGGCAGTGCATGCGACTGTCGCACACAGCGACTGACGTCTGCCCGTCAGAAAGTCACACTGCATGGGTTCCTCCACAACCGGGCAATTGGCTGCAATATGTCCCGCTTGCCGGCAGCGGTAGCAAACGATCCTTCTTGCCGCCTCTTGAGCCGCTGATTTCCCAGGCTGTTCTCGCCAAACTTGGGGTAGAGCTCCCACCCTCTCACTCTCTCCACCCTCACCCCTTGGAATCCTCTTATCCGCCCCTGGGGATGGTCTGGTCTTAGGGTGGAAAGTCCGAGTGTCTCTGGAAGAGGCCGTCAGGTTCTCTGTAGCCAAGTATTTCTCCACACGATCCACAAGACCATCGGCCGTCTCTGGGTCTCCATGGCTTACCCACTTTTGGATGGCAGTAGGAAGAGCTCTCAAAAACCGATCCATTACAACACGTTCCACAATCTTTGGTGCGGACAAAGTCTCTGGCTGTAGCCACTTTCTGCTCAGGTGAATGAGATCATACATTTGAGACCTGGGGGGTTTTCCAAGCTGGAAAGTCCAGTTATGCACACGCTGAGCCCGGACAGCCTGGGTGACACCCAGCCTTGCCAATATTTCAGCTTTTAGCATCACATAGTCTTTTGCTTGGTCAGGCTCTAGGTCATAGTAAGCCTTCTGTGATTCACCAGTTAACAGAGGAGCCACCAGTCCAGCCCACTGCTCCTCAGGCCACTTTTCTCTTTCAGCAGTCCTTTCAAATGTGGTCAAAAATACCTCTGGATCATCCTCTCCAGTCATTTTTGTCAATAAACGACTCACCCCAAAGGACGCGGTATTAGTGGGACGGCTTTCCTCACTGGTCTGCGGACGTTGCTGCATTACTGCTTCCATTTGTTGTAGTCTCTGCTCTTGCTTCTGTAACAGGTCTATGAAGCGGGCCTCAGATTGCTCCTGGGCTTGTTGCTGAGCTTCCAGACTCTGTTGGTGAGCTTGCTGCTGGGCTGCAAGGCTCTGTTGATGAGCTTGCTGCTGGGCTGCGAAGTTCTGTTGTTGAGCTGCAAGGCTCTGTTGATGAGCTGCAAGGCTCTTTTGCAAACCTGCATTTGTCTGCTGTTGATTGGCATTTGCTAGAGCCAGCTGCTTCAGTATCTCCTCCATGCTGGCTTAAAAAAAAACTGCCCGCATTCTCCACCAACTGTGAGGGGGTTAGCTCGGCAGCGGGTGTGTGTGACCCCCGAGATGGGCTCCCCACACAAAAACAGGCCCAGCAAACGGAGGTTGTGGTTTTCAAAATCAAAAAGGTGCGGTTTATTTTCTATTTACAGTGACAAAACACAGCAAAGCAAAAGAAACATAAACAAAATAAATCCTGGTCAACTTGACCTCTGACTAAACATACAGGTTTCCTAACTAACAACTGGGATCAGCCTAGTGCTGTCCTAGTCCCTAAGTCCCTGGTTTTAAATGTCCAAGCAAATAGCCACACAGGCTTTGTCTCACCGCACAGGGGTTCACTCTCCCTAGACAGTCCACACAGGTCTGGGTCCAGGCATGAGCTAACATCTAATGAAGCTGGGAGTTTTTATAGAGGCCTTAAACGAGCTGACAAGCTTCAGCTGGTCTCATCAACTCCCTGTCTGCACGACGCCCCACACTCTCCCTAGAGGTATGAGTCATCCATGAGCCCACTAGCCTCAGCTGGGCTTATACAACTCTCCACCTAGTTGTATAAGTCGGCGTAAAGCCTGAATCTGGGCGAAATATATCTACCCCCCTGGATGCAACCAGGTGACTTTACCTTCCTGCTGTCACAATATGTATGGTGTATGGGGAGTGTGAGGGGGTTAGCTCGGCAGCGGGTGTGTGTGACCCCCAGGATGGGCTCCCCACACAAAAACAGGCCCAGCAAACGGAGGTTGTGGTTTTCAAAATCAAAAAAAGGTGCGGTTTATTTTCTATTTACAGTGACAAAACACAGCAAAGCCAAAAGAAACATAAACAAAATAAATCCTGGTCAACTTGACCGCTGACTAAACATACAGGTTTCCTAACTAACAACTGGA